>CANSNZ010000860.1:0-417959 GCA_947646795.1 Beta lomatogona | reverse complement strand
GTCATATTTGACAAACTTGTGAAGATTTAAGCATATTTGCTCGTCCCGATCTACTAACCGAGGTATATACTTATGAAAACCGGGTTTTTGGCAATTTGTTTGAACTTCGTCTTTGTAAACCGGGAGGGCTACCATTGTTAGTGCACAACCTCTTTCATCCTTGCTAATCAATTAAATAGGAATGCATCAAGAAATGTCAGGCCCTAATAGCAAAAAATTGATATGCGTGTGGTAATGTCTCGGCATCGTTAAATGTGATGACCACAATGCACCTATAATACAATAAGCTCTTTTGCGTTGCACTTCTTCCGCCTCTTTGCTTTCAAGATATGGGCCGCGAAGACTTCGATTTTGATGTTTTTTTACTTTCCTCTTCCCTACTCGCATATACAAAGGTAATATGGTAATGTCCGTATAAATTTATTCGGGATAAGCCAAAAGGAAGCATTAACAATTTGGCTACTAAATTATTGCCAAATCAAATGTTAAGGTGCACTGCTCGCTTTGTAGCCTTTGAATAGCGCTTTTTGCTTCCCTTGGCCTTTGCCGCCTATAAATGTGCAGGGACATAAGATCACCTTTGAAATAATAAGGGTTTCCCTGACACTTATCAATGCACGTAGTTTTAGATGATAAGTTGCTGTTTGGTTATCAATTGTTATTTTATTGAAAAGTAGATGTGGATAGGAGTTAGTAGTTAGTAAAAAGTAGTATTATTTTATTTGGGTAAGGAGAGAGAGTGTGTGCAACATGGTTAGAAACAAGTGTAAAGGAGCAGTATCATTTATTCGAGAGAGAGCGGTAAATCAATGCTTAAAAGGTTGAAGGATTAAAATAATAGTGGGTCATTTCCAAAAATAGAAGTGTAAATAGCATTCGGGACAAGTATGAAAAAGGAAAGTGTAAAGAGTATTTTGGGACTGAGGGAGTCAAATGTTAAGGTGTACTGCTCGTTTTGTGCATTTGAATTGCGCTTTTGTTTCTGCCTTTGCCGCTATAAATTGGGGACATAAGTATCACCTTTGAAATAATAAGTGCCGACAAAACAATACACTTTCAAAACTTACTTGTCCATTTGATTTTGGATGCTCCTGGTTTAGTCCGCCAATGAGTCCGCTTTCTCCATTGTTTTATCTTCAGTATTCGCTCCACCAGATAGCTCAACGCCGCCCCTTTGATGTTTAGATAGTGTTTGGAGTCTTCGATACATCAATAGGCTTTTCGGGGCTTTTTTTACTTACTCTCTTTTTTGCCTCGTCCTTCACGTCTCTGTTTCCAACCCCGGAGGAAATTGAGGCACATTGAAACGAACATTTCGGATACCAAATGATTCAATTTCTAAGGGTTCTTCGCACTTTCCTCCTCTTGTCCTACCAAATCAACGTCCAAATTTACGCTTAGTTTTGATTTTGTAAGCAATCGACCAAGCCACCATCAGACTTAGGAAAGGGGAATCTGATCCATTATTAGTAGCGCAACTAGCACTTGGGAGTTCTTATTGATTTTTGTACATCCCGGTATTAAATCACCTTCTTCATTGCCCTTTGGTGATTTTTTCCACCATTGGCTTCACCATGACAATCATGTCGCTTTGAATGTTGTTGAGCCAACGACAACTCGATGTTGGTAACTTTTGAGCGTATTTCATTGATGGCTTCTAGAATCACACCCAAGTTCTATACAAACAATATGAAGGCAGTAAAAGGCAAAAATCAGTTTCGATTCATAACTATAGAAGATATATTTTCCAACCGCATATCTATATAATTTATATTGAATATGTAATTACAATATTAATCGTTGGCGCCGCTATGATTAATTAATTGGCTACATAAATGAAGGAAAATAAAGAAAACCACCATGTAATACTTACACATGAGGAGTTGTTTTTCTTCCGCCATTTTTGGTTACTCCCATCGTTTTGTAAACTAGAGTGGGGGGATGTACAATGGGTTTTGGTGTGATGACACAAGGCAAAAACCCTAGACATAACCTTCCTTCCTAACCACCCTCTAACCCACGTACAAAAGATTCCTAGAATATAATTTTGAGATCTTCATTTAAGATTATGAAGATAAATAATATTATATTATCTCCTTTCTAAATATGCTAAAAAAATAATTATTTTCCTTTCCAAATATGCTAAATAGAATAATTATTTCCTTTCCAAATATGATAAAAAAGAATATTTTGAGAATCCAAATAACTAATAGAATAGATCGGATCATTAATTATTATATACGTTATTATCATCTAATTCTTTTTACAAAATAAAATAAAAAGGAAAAATTCACATAAATAATCCAAACTATTGACCATTTTCAAAATAATCCGAACTATTGATTATTCTAGAATAATCCCAAGTTTCAAGTGTACCTTCTCAAAATGATCCGAAATATTTTTTTCTACCCCAAAATAATCCCAAAATGGATCAACAAAAATAAGTAAAATAACAATTCGAGATTATTTTGAGAAACTCACCCCTAAAGTTGGGATTATTCCCGAATAATTAATAGTTGGGATTAATTTGGGAAGATGAGTGAAAGTTGGGATTAATTATGTGAATTTTTCCAAATAAAAAACCATATTCTTCATTTGCGCTACTCCGCCTAAAACCAATAGTATTATCAAATAAAAACGCTGCATTTTGTAAATTTTATTGTTCTTTTTTTTTCAAATGAGGCACACCAATAACTGCTATTTTGTAAATGAAATATCCTTTTCCTATGTATTAAGTATATCCTACTCGTTGTTGAATATCGATATAATGTTTGATCAATATTTGTACATGTCCATCACGTGAAATACCATTGACCAAACAATTAAGGTACACAAACAATAGCTGTTGACATAATTTTCAAGCCGAGTATAAATATAATAGGAGTTAAGCGTATGGCAATGCAAGGATAACAAGATGGTCATAGCCATAAAAAATATCACTATCCTATTAGCGGCTATGACCAAAAGCAAGTGACATATTTGGACATGTCCACAACGTGAAATACCATTGACCAAACAATTAAGGTTCACAAAAGAACAACGATACATATTTTTCGAACATCGGTACAAATATAATAGAGTCAAGCATCCGGCAATGTCTAGATAACAAGATGGTCATAGCCATAAAAAGTATCACTATCCAATCGCGACTATGGCCAAAACAAGTTATGGACTGTCACTATCCAATATTTGGACATGTCCACCACGAGAAATGCCGGTGACCAAACAAGTAAGGTTCACATAAGGTTCCTTCGACATATTTTTCGAAGTTGAGTAAAAAACCTAATAGGAGTTAATCGATTGGCAATGCCAGGAGAACACTATGGTCATAGCCATAAAAAGTATCACTATCCAATTAGCGGCTATGA
This sequence comes from Beta lomatogona, assembly GCA_947646795.1. NCBI lineage: Eukaryota > Viridiplantae > Streptophyta > Magnoliopsida > Caryophyllales > Amaranthaceae > Beta > Beta lomatogona. The sequence goes on along the minus strand of CANSNZ010000860.1, from coordinate 414,591 downwards.
CCAAAACAAGTTATGGGACTGTCCAACGCACCAAAACCCAAGGCAATTTGTCTTCCACCATTCATATTCGTAAAATACCACCAACGCCGGCCAACTGAACTAAAAACTCGACCATGGCACCGAAAATTTCAGAATTATTCGTCTGAATGGCATGCTGCATATAACTTTGCAAGTCAACTTTATGAACCATAAATGTCTTCAAATTAATCAGAAACCCTAATCTTCTTCAAATTAGGTTGCTCCCCATTAATAAAGGAGGTTACGGGGCATTGAAGAAGACATTAATGAAGTTTAAATAATATGTGTCAATGTTTTATAAAGTAATATTTCGTATGTCATGATTTTCATATAGTATAATTTGTAAAGTACAATTTCTTATATGATAAGATTTAATATCGTCTTCAAATTAGGTTGCTCGCCGTTACTAATGGAGGTTTTGGACTATTGAAGAAGACGTTAATGGAGTTTAAATAATATGTGCCAATGTTTCATACAGTAATATTTCGTATGTCATGATTTTCATATATTATAATTTGTAAAGCACAATTTCGTATAATATAAGATTTAATTCTATTATTTACTTATTTTATACCTTGGAAAAAAAAAAACGTATAGTGAAACGTATAATGTCGTGTACTCTTTATTGTAGTATAAGTAACCATATAAGATAGTAAATCATATAATAATTACAATATATGGAGAAAAGATTTTAATATATTTAATTTTGGAATTAATTCGTAAACTGCATAAATTACATGGTCAAACTATCTCCAACTTCCTTAAATCACGCGGTACAGTCAACATTATTGTGTGTATGATGTGACGAAATGAGTGGCTCACATTCATTTCTTACGGTGGCCTTTTTTATGAGAAATCCATCATAAAAACATCCGTTTCTTACCCCCTAACTCATGAGGGTTGAGCCTACTTGGCCATTAAAAAAAAAGAACAAAAAAAAAAAAGACAGAGAATGGGCCGGGTTGAAAAAAATATGATGAAATGGCTCAGCCTATCATGGTCTGTATAATAAAGGCCCACGAGCCGAATAAATGGAACATGGCTGGGTCTAGTGGAAGAGGAAGGCTCGAAGCTTTGGTTATAATTCATTTGATGTGCAAGTATTTTTTTTTTTTTAATTAGAAAACTTCATTAATTGAAAGTCTATGCAATAGGTATTAAAGAAAAAGAGGATGCAATCTAACAAGATCAAATCAAGTTCGTCTTCGATGAAACTACAATGAAGTAGGTCAAACAATACAGCACAACTCCCTTGTATTCGCTGAAACAAGCAGCTTTTTACGGATCCGTCTATTATTCCGACATAGTTTTGAGAAGAACATTCTTGATTTGACCATGGTGATTGCATCCGAGCTTCCAATACCTTCATTTTGATAGTCTTGAACTTCAACCAATTAATACAATTTTCCATACCTGCAAACAAACAAACTCTACAAACTGGAGATATTACAAAACGAACTATACTCACAACTCCCGCAGGCGACGAGGAGACAACCTCTACAACAGAGGAGACTATATCTCCCATAGCAAGGAGCCAGGGAACGAGAAACTCTCACAAAGAGAGACTAACTTATTCAACAAAACAAGAAAACAAACTAGAAATGGAAAATAAGAGAGGAATAAGGGCTTTACCATTAATAAAAATATCCATGGCAACCCCTCACTGTTGAAGAGGGGGAAGAAGGGGATGTAGAGTGGCGAGGGAGGCGAGAGAATACTTAGAGGGGAGGGTGGCAATGAAAGACTTGATGCTTAGTAAACTTGTCATTTTGATGTGCAAGCTTAATCCTAACTAGAGAATCCACAGGCTAATTAGTCGTATTGGTATGATAAAATGCACCAATTTGCTATTTTTTTTTAGAACTAACATCGACGATTTTTGGATATGATTAGACTGTCCCGTAAACCAAATACATTTAGATCTGATAAATTGAATTTAAAATTACTAAACTTATCTTATTCTTCATTAATTTGTCTCTACATATTATTAAAATGTGTGGGTAATGCTTTGTGTTCAAAAGATTTGCAGACTAGATGTCTTAAACCTATGACCACTTACTTTTCAATGCCATGATTTTACCACTAAATTATGACTTGTGCTTGTGATAAAATGTCAACCCCTAAGTCCCTAACTATATATCACACTAGGTTTCGGACCCGTGCATAATGCACGGGAACTGTTTAGTATAATAAGAATGTCTTTATATCAGCTACATTGAGAACGTATAAACGATTCTTTACGTCTATTTAATCAAAAACTTTGTGTTTAAGTGAAACGCACCTTTATATTAATTACAAAGTTGTTTAGCACATACATGATACTCATATGTTTTGGAAGACTTTGTTTAGTGCAAATATTAAGAAGCTACTTCCTTCTTTATTTTTCTACTGCAACAATGAGATTTTTACACTATATATTCATTCACCACCCTTTGTATATTATCTATAGTAATTTTTATGTAAGGAAAAGTATAGTCATGTGGGGTCTTGTTAGATTCGTCTCGGTATATACTTCCAAGTGTTTCAAAATTTGTGTAATTTTTACTAAAAAGTCATTAAATATATATTAATAGTTAAAATTGTGCATTGCAAGCGTGAAAACTCAATGGTTGCAATTGAAAAAGAACGGAGGAAGTATAACATAGTCAGAAGCAATTACATCATCATAAGCAAAGCCAACAACACCTTAGGAGGAACATTGGGATTCCAGATTTTCTTCCACACTTCCGATACAATAGACTGCCAACAACGCATGCATGGGAATTCTTAAAAAAAATTAATAAAGTGATGGTCTGATTTAATAGAATACTTACCAATTTTGGTGTAGCCCCACGCAAATTCATCATCTAAGGTTGAGAGGCTTAGGTAAATTAAGGATCTCAACCGCCTTGAAAGGGAATTTGCACAAACTTTGTCTTCGTCCCAGTAACCAGTGGGGGGTCAATTGTCTCATAAACGCTCTCCACATTACAGTCTTCATTTTTTCCCCAAAATGGCCTTAAAGTATTAGACTTTCCATGTTCTTTCTCATAAATTAGTACTATTGGGCAATTTTTACTCGTGACTGAGAAATGGCTACATAAAATTGGCCATGACTAAGAATTGGTCTCAGGAGATACAAACCACTATGCGATAAGGATTGTCCTTGACTTTTAACACACGGCCAATGGAAACTGTTATTTTCGAAACCTCATAGGAAATTTTGTTCCATCTGAAGGAATTAGTACCATAAGGGGTATAAATACCTTATTCTCCGTTGCAACCTGAAATGGCCACAATTTGGTGATATATTGTATCATACCTTATTCCTCATTCCATTTGACGGAATAAGTATCATACGGGGTCTCCCACTTTACTTTTCGCCTAAATACTATATTCCCCGTTGCTACTTGAAATGACCACAATTTCGATGGTATATTGTATCATACCTTATTCACCGTTCCATCTGACGGAATGAGTATGATACAGGGTGTCCCACTGTACTTTTCGCCTCCCAAAGACTACCCTAAGTGACTCCAATGGCCCACCATTAACCCTTACTCATTAATTTCTTCCTACAAACAATTTTAGAATATATTAAGCCAACAAAAGTTTTAATATTAATTAAGCCTAATTTAGAAAATGATAATGTTTTATAGTAAACAAATATATATACATAGTAATTGTATAATGTATGTGTGTTTATAAGTTCTCTATATGATTTACATTTCAATGTTATATTTTACATCAATGAAAAAAGAAGCTCTCAAAACAAAGTGCATAGGCAAATTAACAACTTTCCCAATTCAATAACTTTATATGATCTTTTCACAACAGTTTCACTCTCTTAGAAACCAACTAAAATTGAATACTTATAAATCCCTCTTTTGACATATAAGCTTGACAATTAACCCGTTTTGTTGATTTACCTTTCTCAATTAGTGTTGCGATGCTCATTAGATATCTGTCTTTCGAGTCTAATATCCATACGATGTATGGTTTACAAATTGTAATATTACTTTTATAGAAATTTATAAGATAAATTCATTTCCAATATCAGATTAATCATCACATCGTTATTTAATTAAAATAATATCTGATATACATATGAAGGAATGAGGTTTTGAGTAATATTTTACGCCTATCGAATTTTCTCCATATAAAATGTGCGAGTATACGAAAATAGGCTTTATAGGTTTTACAAAAAAAAAAAAAATTTGGATTACTAAAAAGTAAGTATTTGAAAATACTTTTATAGACCAATGACCATGATCCATATAAAATTTGGAATACGTCCCCGGCCGTTTATGTACTAATACATCCAAATTAAACATACTCACCATTTCACCCACATAAATAACCACCTTACAACTGGTATCATCATTCGAAACTAACCCGATCATGGACCTAAACAAAACTAATGACATGTTTGCCACATCTACTTCCCTCAATTTCAAAATAATCGTTTCATAGATAAAGGTTTTAAGTGAAGAAATAGACAGGGCAAGTGCAAATCCCAACTTTATAATAAATATGTTACCCTTTTTATTGTATGTGGCATTAACCCAACATATAGCTATTTCATCTTTTAACCACCATACCAAATTGATTATTGTAGAAATTATAAGAACCAAATTGTGGAGAAAATGTAAAAAACGATGAGCTGGGAAATGGTAAATAGAGGAAAATAGGTTCATAGGCAAGTGCAAATCCCAACTTTATAATAACTATGTTACCCTTTTATTGGAAATAGAGGAATATATGTTCTTAGGCAAGTGCAAATCCCAAATTTAATAATAACTATGTTACCCTTTTATTATATGTGGCATTAACCCAACATATAGCTATTTCATCGTTTAATCACCCATACCAAATTGATTATTCTAGAAATTATAAGAACCAAATTATGGAGAAAATGTAAAAAACAATATGAGCTTGGAAATTGTAGATGTTCCATTAAAGGTTGAACTTTGAAGTCCTCCCAACACTCCTTTCCTTTGGTTTTTTTGTTTTTTTTGGTTGAGAATTTGAGATAAACTTTTCCCCTGATTCTTGTTTTCTCGTAACCCAAAATTCACCATCATATATCATATATCATATATCATATATCATATATCATCAAATATAAGCTTGGGCAAAATCAATGATGAAAGAGCGGCAAAGCATTAATTTCACTTTCTCTCTCCCTCTTTGTTATAGTTGTTGCTCCAAGGTTCAAGAGTGCGTTTAGCAAAGCAAAAAAAAAAAGTGGGTAAAGTATTTAGCTACAGAGGGAGTATATATTTGACAATTTATGAAGAAGAATATTGTCATAATTATGTAAGTGATGATGAAAAATTTCGTCCTAATTATGTAAGTTGATATATGGATGGTGGCTAAAACCTATAATTGACACCCCAAGATAATGGGTCATCCACGGACATAAGAAAAACACAATTTGCTTATCTAATATATAATAAGTGTAATATAAATAAAGAGTAAGATTTTATTCCCTAAAAAAAATAAGACTAAAATTTATGCGTTATGCATCAACAACTAAGAGAAAGCATAAATATCATATTATACACCTTAATTAAACATTTGCTTTAGTCTAAAGTAGTCCTACTTCAACCAATTCATGACTATATCAAACTTTTACGATTATCACTCTAGACATGTGGTAATAAGTAATAACTACAATTTCCTAACAAAACGTGATTAGCATAATTTACTAATATAATGTATAATCTACAAAATATACCTTAAACATTCTACATTATTACTCTACTTTCTCTCATCAAACCCCCCCTTCTCTCTCCTGTTCTTGCATCTTCATTCATGGCAATCATTTCTAACAGAAAAATACAGCCTATATATTTCCTAAAAATTTACAGCTACAATTTCCCATATTCTCTTTCACTATTGCCTCTGTTTTCCTTGGTCTGGGTTGCTGCCCATGAGCCACTGATGTTGTCACACCGGCATGGTGTTACGCCCCCTTAAGTTGGTTGAGATTTGTGTGATCCTAAATAGCATCCAGATCTTCATCTTATGGTTGAGATTTTGAATTTTCGATTTGGAATTCTGTTTTTTTAGCACTATTATTCGAATTAGGATTATTTTCAGCCACAAAATTTGGAAATATACTTGAGGATGCTTCTGCTTATATCTTTCTCTCTCATATATACTTGAGGCCACCGCCACCACCGCCGTCGCTGCGCACCTTCATGCTTCTGCTTATATCTTTCTCTCTCATCTGATGCTATGCTATTGTTATATTTTTCTTATTTGTCGCACCATTTTCCTCTCTTGATGGTATATTGTCTTATATACTCTCCTCATTCATCTTTTGCTCTACTTTCAGCTACTGGTAGCACTAATTGTTTGGGGGATTAATTTTGGAAGTGAATTATTATGATTAACTTACATAACCGGTATATAATACCAAGGTTTATATTTAATTTGCTAAAATTAAGGAACCATTTTTGGATATAATTGATTTACAAATCACAATTGTGTGAGATATTTCATTGATTGCCAATATTCCCTTTGCTCTAATCACGGACTATGCGTGATTATTATTGATTTCTTTCCTTCTACGTCAATTTGTGTAAAAAACGATTGGCAATCACGCCTAAATCAACAGGATTTGCAAGATCTGCGTGGTATAAAATTTGATTCCATGACGCCGAGCATGCTTATTAATATCTTAACGACTAAATCAAGTAATATTTGGTATTATAATTTGATATTAAATCTTAATAAATGAAATATATAAATACTTAGGGATATTACCCGGACCTAAAAACTAGTTTATATTTTATTAAATTACTCCGAGTATTGCTCAAACCTAACCACTAGATTTCATTAATAAGCTGACTAGCTGAGAAGGAAAAGAACCTTAACAACTTTGTTGTTTACCAAGCAACCATTATAAATTCATCTCAATAATGAAGCAACCGTTACACTAAATTTTATAATCACCTTGTAACCTTATTCTCTTGAGAAACAGACTCTTAAGAAGGAATTAAGCAGGGACAAATATATTCCAGCCATACATCAAATCTTGAATTGATTTTACCAAGTGTTGGACCAGTGGTGATGGGGACTGGCTTTGGTAGGACGGACCCGTGTTCGAATCCCCGCAACACCCTTGGGAGAGGAATGGAACCTAACCACCACTTGGCGCCCGTCGGGATGTGGCGAAGGGTGAGCGGGTGCAAACAAAAAAAAAAAAAAAAAAAAATCTTGAATTGATTTTATGAAGTGGACAAACTAAGTGGTGGGTGGCCAACTTTTAGGCTAAACAAATAATATTAAATCAACTTTAAATATCGTTTTATTGCGCGTCGGACTTAGGCATAATTTGATAGCTCTTAACTCTTAAGCTAGCCATGTGCTACATGTGCGGTTGATAATGGCCAGCAATGTCCCAAATTAGTGATAACTCACTGGGATCAATCTAAATTCTATCTTATGCATTGACCGTAACACTTAACCAATTGACAATTGTGGCAGCAACTTCCCTTTTCTTACAAAAATAACACTGTCCAATAACTGCAATGAAATGGAATCTATCCAAGTATCCATGTATTCCCTCTGTAAATTCTATTACTTAATTTGAAAATCAAGTAGTGTCGGGTATTTTTTTTTTGGAAAAAGCAAGTAAGCATTAATTAAGAGACAAAATGTCCATAAGTACATAGGGCGCCACTTTCGAAGGAGCGTGGTTCTCCCAAATCTGTTCAACACGGACAGGTATTAGCTTGGCTAAATGATGGGCCACAAAATTTCCATCCCGCTTAACATGTGACCGACTAATAGAAGAGAAACAAGTGCTAGAAGAGAGAGTCTCATAGAGAATAGAATCTAGATCCTAAAGAAAAATAGCATTCTTTAATAGGTGATTTATAACAACTTGACAATCCGACTCAAGGATGACCTTTTGTACTCAAAATGATTACCCAATCTCACCACCATTGCAAGAGCCTTTGCTTTCGCTATCTCAGGAGTCCAATAGGCCTTTATGCGATGGGAAGCCGCAAAAAGGACCTCAGTCACCTCACCATCCGAATTTCGAGCTACTACTCCAATACCCACCCAATCTTCAACCTCAACAGAAGCATCTGCATTAATTTTTACCATTCCTTTATTGGGGTTGGCAGCAGGTTTGGCAGCTTTACTCGAGTAAATGCGGGTAGCATAGGAGCCAATCTCATCCACGAGACGGTTCATTCGAGCAAGAAGAACATGATGAGGGGACCATTTGCCTTGAAATATCATCTGGTTCCTCTCACCCCATATGCACCAAGCTAAAACCACCCCTCTCATCACCATCTTGCTATCTAACTTACTCCATTTTTCAATCAAGTCGTACATGGAGGAGCCCGGATCAACAACAATCATCACCGCACACCCACTATCACGCCACAGTTCAACTACGCGTGGGCAATTTAAAGAGCGCATGTGTAGCTATTTTCGTGGACCCACAGCCCCAAGGACATAAAGAATCATCAATCAAATGCATGTAAAGAGAAGCGCTCGAGTTGGCTAAGCGAGGGTGCACAGGCGCCATAAGAAGTGGCGAACTTTTGGCTAGTTTCCAATCCCCAAATGTCAGCCCAAGCTTTATGAAAAGAGGTCAAGGTTGCACCCTTTGCCTAACATATAGGTTGTTTTGATCGAATAGCAACCATTTTTTGTCAAAGCCCAAGCTTTCTCGTCACCACCATTACCAGAACTCAAGGGAATCGCAAGAATACACCAAACATATATATCTTTCATTGAAATGAGTTTCAATTAAATTTTCCACTATCCAGATTGAGAATGAATCAAATCGCTTACACGAGTCAACCCATCACAACGAGCACTAGTAATAAATCTACCATAATCATCTACCCACGGATCATCCCAAATGTTCACACTCAAACCATTACCCACCCTGCAGATACTTCCTTCTTTAAAAAGAGCTTTAATTTGAATACCAAATGGTTTTCATGAATAGGCTGCGAGGAAACCCCAAGTGGAGCTTCAAGAAAATCACACTTTGGGTAATACTTAGCCTTCATTACATTCCCAACAAGAGAGTAAAATGCCCAATCAGTTTACTTCAGTCAAAAACGCCAGGGGCCTATGACGTGTCAAATGTGATTTTCATGAACAAGTTTTGCAATATTTCTTAATTAGTCGTTTTTATTAGTAAAGAATTTAAAATTATTCAATATAATGTTTAGCACCCTTTTCTCACGTTAAATGGTAAACATATCAAGTAGGCATAAAGTCCATTAGGCATAGGATAAGTTTGAATTTACAAATAAATATATACATAATTTTCAATAATTTTTTTTTTTGGGGTAGACCTTTGTTCCATAACTTTTGGCTATTTTTAGTTTATGAATGATTAAACTTAAATTATGTAGTATAAAAAGAGTAATCCAAACAAAAGCGTCAGCAATATGATTAGTGACAGACATGGATTAAGGTGTTAACAAGCAAAGTTGAGCCGGTTCTTTTAATATTGAAGTTCTCATGTAATTCTATACCATCTTGAGACTAGTTTACACTTTTTGTAAGCTTTACGTTTAGTTTTCAAGCTCCAACATAACAAATGAATTTTTTTAATGTAAAATTAAGTCATTAATAAAAAAAAGTAATACGGCATGTAAAATAAAAATCACATCTAATAAATAGGAGTATATAACAATTTTGATCAAATAAAATTCTAAAGCTGGCAAAATCACGATCGTTTTAAATGAGATCGACATACACTCTTTAATCACATTGTTCTTTGACACAACCTTCCATGAGTAGTTCTTTTGAATGTTGCAGTTTTCAAATAAAACTAAATTTGATCCAATTGATTGTAGACGTGGAATTGATATATGTCGCGAGTTAAATTTTCCCGGCAAAGTTAAAAAGTTAACCCCAAAACTCTCACAAAGAGAGAAAAAAGCCCAATATATGTGTAGATAAACCCAATAGATGGACATAAATAACCCAATGATTGAGTAGTACAACTCTTCAAGACTCCAATAATAGAAAAAAAGGAGATTTTATTATTAACATGAAACAAAATCTAGAAAGAACAAGAGAATTGGGGTACCGTCAATCAAAAGGTTGATAATAGCGCTAATAAAGGAAACTAGGCTTTTGAGGGAGAAAAATAAATAAGATAGAGAAGAGACAAGGTTTTAAAAGTCAAACATGCTTCAATATGAGCAAATGGATTATACTATCAAAAGCAAAAAAAATTTAGACGAGAAATTTGTAAAAATGGTATATACGAAAGTAAATTTATAACTTCGAATAATCACGTCTCATTAAAGAAAACCTATAAATTTCAATAAACGAATTTGTTCCTAACTATTTTTCTACTTTTATATTTCACCAACATATTCATCACCCTAGTCCCTATGTACTTAAATGAAAGGTTGGCCTCTAACTTCCCTCTTTGTTTTCCCATCTCTAAAAAAAAACATATTCGTCATGCATTATATGTGCTTTCTTCAACTTACTATAAATCATACACAAAATGATTTTCGCTGACGCTTTTCCTTTTTTCTCTTTTCTTCCCTCAAAACCCTAGTTTTCTTTATTGTAAATATCATATGATTCTTTCATTAATGAATTTATTTTACACTAAAAAAAGTATTTTCTTCTACTCTAACATATTTAATTATATATTAGTATTATGTTCACCGCCTTATGGCGAAAGATCAAAATACATTCAATTCTCAATACTAGAGCAATTTATGACGTTAGACTGATAATCTCATTGTCATTGATCCGATTATTGCAAAGTTTTATCATTTTTTGAAAGGTTGTTATATTTAGGGATGTATATTCGATTTTTGATTTGGACTTTGGTCCAAACCTAATCCAATCCGATTCAAATTCACTTCTCCAATTCGAATTTCCACCAAATTCAATTCAATTTGAATAGGTGCGTTTTAGTATGGATCCAGTCTGAAAGTTCAAATAATTGAACTTTTGTTTTTTTTTCTAGATAACCAAAAGGCACCTTGATAAATGCTTTATTACATGTTAATTAATAACTCCTACAAGCTTCAATGTTGGCCCAAAATCCTTAATAAATGCTTTATTTCATGTTCCTAAATCGTAATCATATCAAAAGTTTCTAAAATTCTTAAAAATTAAACATTACCATAATACGAATCTTAATCAGGATAAACTATCCTCAAAAAATAATGTTGATTAGATATGTCCGTAATAATGGTAAAGAAGAAAGTAAATATTTAAATATGTTTTTAGAAGACAATCAAACTAAAATTAATATTTCGATGTATTCAGCTTTTTTTAAAATCCAAACATCTTCAATCCGAGTCTAATTTGAAAATTCAATTTTCTAAAAATTTAGTTAAAATCCAATCCGAATTGAACAAAAATCAGATCCGAATTAGTAATTTGATTTGATTTGTATTGATAAGTTACGCCCAAGGTCTCATAAATTCGATCCGTGCTTACTCATTTTCATCAATCCTGTTGGTTTGGTTTTTCTAAAATCTAATTACTCTTATTGTCGATCTATTTTTACAACATCAATGAGATAGAAGTCAAATCTATTACTCTTATTAAACAGGGCATAAAGAGCTAAACTAGTCCCATTCTCTAAGATGGATAATAACAGATAAAATTTACTCTAGAAACTTTTATCAAACAGAAATTTCTTTTTTAAGGAAAAGGAAAGCATGAAAAACAGAAAAAGAAAAAAAAGATCATGGTACAAAGTAGACAACTATATATAGAAGGAATGCCGTTAACCGCGGATTCTCGCTGTCTTCCCTCCTGAATTCCCCGTGTGGACTTTCTTTCGTTTCTTCTTCTATCATCTTCTATACAATTTCCTCTAAATCCATTTTTTTCTTTTTCATTATATTTTTCTCCATATTCAATTCACTTTCACCAGCTTCTTTCTCGCTCGTTCTTGCCTGCTTACTCTGTTCTGAATTACCCTTTTCTTCACCTGTAAGTTCTTAGTTTTTATTGTTAATTTTTTATTTGATTTTAATTTTGTAATTCGTGTAAATTTTGCTTATGATTCTCTTCATACAATTGAAATTGCTATTGTATTAGTTTCAATCATTGGTTTTCTTCCCTTTTCTGGGTGGAGGGAAAGATCGACAATTTCCCTTATTTTATTTTTTTTCTTATTCTAGGAGGTAGAAATGATTTCATTTTTAGTTTTTACAAAAAAATAAGCCTTTTTATTTATTAAGCATGCAAAATTAAAGATACCCATTTTTCTCAATACAAGATTTATTTGTCACATTTGTAGTTTGTATTGCACTATGAATATGACTACTAATTTAAAGAGTGCGTGGAATTAAGTGGGTCCTACAAATGTGACAACTGACAAGGCAGGGGTAGATATTGGAAAAACTTTTGTCCAACTAGAAATAAAGCAAAGTATGATAAATTTATGGAACGGATGAAAACATATAAGTTCTTTCCAATCTTAAATTAGTGGAGAGATTACTTTTGCTCACTTGAGTGTAGGTTGAGTGCTTCTAGTGGGTTAGTTGGGAAAAAAGAAATTAAGTATTATGGTAGTTAGACTATTGGGATTTGACCATGTATTAAAAGAGTTTTATAAAGTTTTTAAGTTTTCGTTCATTTGAACCTAGGTTTTTATGCATTTTTGAGGCTATTAACTAGCTAAGATATGTAGCTTACATCATCTTGAGTTTTAAACATGAGACTATGATGATCCATCTTTTTCTTCACATAATTAGTTCTTCCATGTACTTAATCATGTTTTGAAGGAAGTGCTTAGTTATTAGGTGGCATTTTCTTTGTAAAGATCATATATATAATTGTCATATAAATTACCTAAGAATTCCATATGTATACTTTCAAATGTATTATTTGTAGTACAAACGTTTAATCATATGCATTTTGCATCTGGCAGGGGAGTTCTAAGAGGCAAAAACATTAGGAGGTGAGATGAACAAATTACTAAAACGTCTAATTGTACTATTACTGTACAAAATTGATTGGAGGAAGCTGTTTTTCATTTTGGCCCTTGTTACAATAGTGGGTATCGTTCTTCAAATCATTCTCCTTCCGTTCCCACTTTCCACATGGCTCCATTCTCCATTAGTTAGAGTTTCAACTACTAGGAATTTCAGTAATCCTCTGCAATTAAGCTTGAGACATGGAAAAAGCTGGCCACTACACCAACTTTCGGTACCCGTTGATCACGTAAATTCTTCAAGTGGACTAACAAAGGGAGTACATAGAGTTGAGACAGATTCTAGTCCTTTGAAAAGGAAAAGGAGAAGAAGAAAGCGAGAAGATGATCAGTTGCAAATCGCGGTTTCTCCTCCCACTCCTCGAACTCCACCAACACCCTTGCAGGTATTTTTGGTTTTCTGATATCTTTCTCAAGTTTGCAGACTGAAAGCATACAATCTTAACGTAGTTTGACTCTGCTTTTCTTTTTCTCTTTGGTAGAGATATGTCTGGTCCTTATCACCTAATGAGGCACTTTTGTATGCTAAAAAGGAGTTGAAGAATGCTCAGCTTATTGCCAATGATTCTGATCTATATGCACCTATCTTTAAGAATGTCTCTAAATTTAAAAGGTATGTTCTTGCTAGCATATTGTAATATCAGAGTTTATTTGGTAGAATGACTTTGTCCTTATAAAGTATGTTCTGGCTAGCATAGCTAGGTATGTTCTTGGAAATGTGTAATTGTTATAGTATTGAGTGATTGAAGATACGTGGAAGATTCTGGCATTATCAATCCTTTCTTAATTGCATCATGAAATAAGAAATGGTATTATTTTTCAGGAGAGAAAGTTAGTTGCAATGTAAGTGAATCTCTGAAGATTCGAAGCCTAAAACACTATGTTGAGCTTTCTTTTGCTGCTTTACTCATTGAATGTGATAAATATAATGCTTCTGATTTTCTTGCGTTTTAACACTGATAATTGGGCTTACAAATCTGAGTAATGATGCAGTTTGTTAAACAAATTACATTCCATAAGATAATTGATGCCAAATTTCTCAGTCAAGGGTTTAATGAACAATGAATATACGTTGTGAGAGAAGAGTCAAAACTTTAAGTAATTACCCTATAGATTCTATATCTACTTATATAAAGAATAAATCATGCAAGGAAGGGGATTCTTATTTGTACAAATGATACTTCGAACTTGGAACGAGCATTAAGAAATTAACTATACTTCTTTATCATTATTTGAATTGTTCTACCGGATCGGTTGCTCAAGATCTTTGGTTTATCTACCTGGACCTGATGAAAAAAATGGGAGCACTTATTATGGACTCGTAGAAAATTATTCTTATCTAGTTCATGGCCTAATCATACCAGTGGGAGACTGGTAATCCTGAGTTCAGTGTCACTTTGTAACATCCTTTATATATCCTAATTTGTCTATAAATTGTTTTCTCTTCTGATGTTTTCATATACAACTGCAGGAGTTATGAACTAATGGAGCTTATACTCAAAGTATATGTGTATCCAGATGGACGTCCACCAATATTTCATAGCCCACACCTTAGTGGAATTTATGCATCTGAGGGATGGTTTATGAAGTTATTAGAAGGGAACAGACGGTTTGTTACCAGAGACCCTGAGAAGGCTCATCTGTTCTATCTGCCATACAGTGCACGTCAGCTCCAGCAAGCTCTATATGTACAAGGATCACATAATTTGGCTCCTCTCTCGCTATTCTTAAGAGACTATGTTAACTCGCTGTCTGCTAAGTATCCTTTCTGGAACCGCACTCATGGAGCAGATCACTTTCTAGTAGCTTGTCATGATTGGGTATCTATCCTCTTTACTACCTTGAGCTTTTATACTTCATGATGGAGAATTTTGTTTTTCGAACTTATGATCACTTTCTCCTCATTTGTTTTCCAAAACTTCTTATATTAGAAAGTTTGGTACCATCTATCAGGTACAGTATAAACATTAAAAATCAAGCAAAATATGAAAAAAGTTGCCAAGTATTTAAATGAAAGGCTAACTTTTGGCATATGTTGCTTAACATTTACTTTTTCCCGATAACTAGCTGGGTCACCAGACTGTCTGAGAGGAGGACGACTAACCTTGTTTGTCTTTGATATACTTCACCTTATGATTCCTTTTTTGTTTCTTTTCTGCTTTGCTTATAGGGTCCTTACACATTAAAGGCACATGAGGAGCTAGTGAAGAACACTATAAAAGCTGTTTGTAATGCTGATTTATCTGAAGGAATCTTCAAAGCTGGAAAAGATGTCTCTCTCCCAGAAACCACCATAAGAAAACCCAAGAAACCTCTTCGAAACATTGGTGGTGGGATGAGGGTATCACGACGCCCCATCCTAGCGTTCTTTGCTGGAAACATGCATGGACGAGTTCGCCCTTTACTTCTCAAGCATTGGCGTAACAAAGATGAATATATGCGGATTTATGGACCCTTGCCTCGTAGTGTGTCTATGCAAATGTCAAACATACAGCATATGAAATCTAGCAAGTTCTGCATTTGTCCGATGGGGTATGAAGTTAACAGCCCAAGGATTGTCGAGGCTATATATTACGAATGCGTTCCCGTGATTATTGCAGACAACTTTACCCCTCCTTTTGATGATGTGCTTGATTGGAGTGCATTTTCTGTGACAGTGGCTGAGAAGGATATTCCCAAATTAAAAGAAATTCTTGATGCTATCCCTCTCAGACAGTATTTAAAAATGCTGGAAAATCTGAAAATGCTTCAGAGACATTTTTTTTGGAATTTCAGGCCGATTAAGTATGATCTATTCCATATGATCTTGCATTCAATATGGTTTAGCAGACTAAACCAGATTTTAGTTCCAGATTAGCAGAAGTGTTTGGGTCTTGCTGATGGAATTTGGCCATGATATGTTAGCTGATATTCGGTGAATTTGTTTCGAGTGATAAATGCTAGATCCTTTTCGTATAGTGCGGATGGAAACTGGAGAGCTTAAAGTATTTCAATTTTACTATGCCGCAATGATCAAAGAGTGTTCTCCTCAGGTTGTCCTAATTTACATCCGAGATGTGCAAATAGTGCAATGTCTCAGTGGCATTCTTTAATTTGTAAGTTTGGAGAAACTGACACATGTTTCGGGTAGTTTCTGCAGAAATAGGGGTTGGGATTTTGGGAAGTTATTTTTTTAATTAGGAGTTTCTCATGCTCTCTTATGCATTTGCTTGAAACTGCACTACAGAGAGAGCACACCGCTTCTGCACAGTTGATTGTGCAGGTATGACACTCGGAAACTAAACATTTCTGATTACTTGCTATTGCCTTGTAATGTTAAGACATAGATTGAAGTTTTAGAACTTCTTTTGCAGGAAAATTTATCAGAAGAATTTGTGTTTCATCATTTGGGAGTTGGAGAATAAAGAGATGGTCTGACGGACAACGCTTTTGATCAAGATTATACTGTATCATAGTATTATGAAAACCAAGACAGGACAAGAGGTATATTGTCATTGCTTTAACGACATCAAAGGAAAACCCTTCTGGATGTATATAATTGAACACACACAATTTTTTCCTTCCATACATTGCATATAAGTTATAGGCGGGTTTATCAAGAGGTATACAAATACAAAAACAACGTTTTCTTAACCCCTGAAAGTTGCTGCTGTTGTGATTATTAATGTACAGTAAACAGTATACTATATTATGTAAACTTTACTCTGTGGAGCGAAATGAAACGAAAGCTTACATTGTTTATCCTGTAGCCCTGTACCCTAGCTCTTGGCATTTTTTTATTTATGTTTCACGAACCTAAAGCATTTCCTTCACGCGGTCTTTTTTAAGCCTCTGTTAATTTAACCGAATTTTAGGTGTCTATCTTCTAAAGACTTCACTGTCGAAGTCTACATTTCCCTTTAGTTCAGATAAGTAGATTTCTGATGAAAAGAACATAGCTTGAGTTCAGATAAGTGTCTCTCAGGTCAAAAGAACATAAGTAATGCGATTTGCGAGTCCAAATCTATGGCCTCATATCCGCTTTGGTTTCAGCTGGAATTTGGTGAGTTGGCTTCATTCGAAGTGTGCACTTGTAGTTTTATGAACTATATTTTCTGATACTTTACAGTAGCATCTGTTATGGATCAAAGTAAAGCAAAAACAAAAGTTGAGGTTCCGTTTGAGTTGCTTAAAGAGTTTCTACTAAATTGTAGCAACAACGTTCAGAATATATCCATAACATATTAACATCTACATCCTTTTTTTGAATAGGATCTACAATTACATTTAATTGTAAGCCTGTAACCATCAACTTAATTTACATCTCTCCTACTGTACTAGAAAAAAGTGTGTTATTGATGAGTGTATCTGTGTTTTATACTACTGTTTGTTAATGCTATAGTCGAGTGAAGGATATTCAAGATCTAGCAATTATATTTAGATATGAGCTGTAAAGGTCTGTTCTTGTTTTCTATTGCCTCAAATTAATACGAAAGAATACTCTTTTGTTTGAATTTATTAATCTCAAATTGCCTTTGCATCAAAAGGAAAACAATGTTTATCAGGAATGTGCATAAATTATAGAATTATTCCCTCAATTCCTCTTTTGTTTGATTTTATTAATCTCAAATTAGCTTTACATCAAAAGGAAAATGATGTTTATTAGAAATGTACGTAAATAGAGTTAATCCCTCCATTCCGTATCATACTACTCATGAACTCTTCTTATTTTTCCAAATTATCTATGTCGATTTAATGTAATATGTTTTTTCAACTCTTTAATGCACTACTTTTAGTCAATTTCAAATATTGTCAATGCTTAAAACTAACATCTCTTAGAAGTTTGTGCCTAACCTTAGTATTACTAGTCAATTTTAAATACCAATGCATGAAAGTAACATCTTTTAGAAGTTTGTGTGTAACCCTAGAGGTCCACTAACAAGAATGAATGGAGTATATGATAGTAGAAGTATAACTTTGAGATCAAGGAATATAGGATTAAGGTTTAACATATTGAGACTCAATTACTTAACAACCTTAATATATTGAACTGCTTTCTTTTTAGTAGATAAACTAAAGTTTTGCACCAAAATACAAAAAATAGTAGCTATGCTCCTTGTTCATCTATTTGAAGAAATTTGTCAATCCAATCCAAACCATTAGTCCCTTCAGCAGAGAAATGAAACATATCATTCATATCAATCTTAATTTCAGTGTCTTCATTGTCCACATTCTCTTCTCTCATCTCCTCACTTGGTGGCGTTGTACCAGCAGGAGGTGCTGGAAATTCTGATGTTCTCTCCTTCTGATTTACTTTTTTGCTCAAATGAGAATTCCAGTAATTTTTTATCTCATTATCTGTTCTTCCTGGGAGTCTTCCTGCAATCAATGACCACCTTACAACAAAATGGCAGCTTAATTTAGTCCTTATAAAAACTAAATTACCACTTTAGAGTAAAAACTTTCAACAACCTATCTATCTGTTGCAAACTGTGACATGGTACCTCTGCTTAAATTTTCAACCGAAATTGATCAATTAGTTAATTAAGCCTCATACTCGCGTTTACTGATGATGCACAACTTTGACAATTAACATCTTTAAATATTTATTGTTAAAACTTAAAAGGTATATAAAATTGATATTTTGAAAAAAAATACATTGAACCAAACCAATAATACTCTATACATTAACATTTTTTTTCTGTGTTTTAGTCAAAAAAATGGTCAAAAGTGACATATGTACATAGTGCTAAAGTAAATGTTGGCAAAAATTTTAAGACAAAGAAAGTAGCTAGGTAAGAATGAAGAGTTTAGTTCATTATATTTATACTTGTAGACTTATAGTACAATACTAGTTGGTTATACATTATGATTGAATGCTAGTTAGTTGCAATTCTGTTAAGGAATATGTACGAAAATTCGATACCTATTGCCAAGAAGCTTGTGAAGCCTAAGTATTAAGTCCTCCTCTTCATGAGAAATATTTCCCCTTTTAATGTTTGGTCTTAGGTAATTCAACCATCTCAGTCTACAACTCTTCCCGCATCGATTCACTCCTGCACATTTCGCAGATGCTCATTATTTCCTATGAAAAAAGCAGAATTGAGGCCAATAGACAAAGATGAGTGTTAATTCTAGGGAAGAATTATCACATTTATATCTAAAGAAGTGAAATTTAAAGTTTATGACGGTAGTATGTATACAACTTTGCATATCACAACCTTCTGTTATTCTAAAATTTTACAAGTGAATGTCAATTAGTTTAGTTGGTTAAAGTCTTGGGAGGTGGCGCCTAAGACCTGAGATAAATACCTGTCTACATCAATTCCCCTTGTGGCTCTCTCTACACCAAAATATAAATATTCTACAAGGACCAATATGTCCAAATATTATGTGATATGTATTTTAAGTATGTCATAATTTTTAATCATAATATTTTTTAACGGATATAAGCTTAAATGTTGTATATTAAATTACAAAGTTGTATATTGTGATCAAATCTTCACATCTTAGATGATAGATGGTTTGATAAATACCTCGAGTTTTCATGTGTAGCATTTGTAATTCTATATGAAGCATCTATGACTCTATAAACAAACATTTATTGTCAAATATACAATCAACAAATGTTATAAACAAAAGATTGAATAAGGAATATCTTCCAATAGTACTGTACCATTGAGTAAAGATGGACAAAATACCAGCTTTGAGGGCAACAGTTTTCCATTGCTTAGCACCATATTTTTGAATGTAGTCAGACAACTTTGTATCTTCTTCAGCAGTCCATGCTCCTTTGTTCACTAATTTTCTCTTCCCAATGACTTCATCACCCTTCTTCAGTGCCATTTTTGGTGCCATAATTAGCTTGAGAGAGAGGGAATGCGTGAGTGAGAGCGTAGAGTTGAGAAAGGAGATGTTTGGTTGGTTAAGTGAGAGAGCTTTTTAAGATGTATACTTTGTAGGTGAGCACGTGCAGAGGTAGAGGGAATTAATGTTGGGTTTAGGAAGTAGAAACCATCTCATCTACCTTTCTTAGGTTTTAGCTACCAACTATAGTCGTACACTCACTATGTTAACTTAAAGGAAAGGTGTTAAGTTGGTGCAAGTTTGGTTGATTAGCTGCTATAAAACAAAAGGGAAAGGGGGGTTATTGATGAGTAATTATCCAATGGACTGAGATTTGGACACATTTACACTCAACAAATGTACCTAATTATATCAAGTATTAACTATGAATTTTGTCGTTTTTGGTGAAGTTCTACAATATAGTTATCAAGATCACATTATCGAATCTTGTCTACATTATTATCCTTGTAACATTTATACAACAAAGTTTTAGGAGAGCATAACCTTAGTATGTTGCTACCTCACTAAATAATTCTAACATTGATGAATAAAAAAAATCATATTAAAAGGTTTTCTTTTGTTGATGTATAAAGAGGCACAAGAGGTAGTAATGTAGATGTCTAAGAGTTACTTCGTTTAATAATAACAATAATAAAAGCTAACGGCTTGTATCTGTATCTTTGTAAAAAAAAAAAAAAAAAGGTTTATATTTTTTTTAAGGTAAGATGAAATTCCTTGCACAAGTGGGGGGGAAATTTGGGATCCACTTTGCAAGGGGTAAGAATCGAACCCTTGTCACAAAGGTGGAAGAAGGGCCTCCAGCCAACTAGGCCAACCTTGATTCTTGTAAAAAAAAAAACAAGTATATACATTCAATATAATTTGCTTTATTCTAAGTTATACTTCAATTGACAAGTAATGGATATTTGAAAAAAGTATTCATGTGAGACAACAATGAAATTGTTCATGAGATATTTGTCTAAGTTGGTTTGACCACATGCAAGTCCGGTATAATTTCTTCATAAAACCAATTGGCTATGTACGCAGTAACCCGTTATTTTTCATGTTAGTCCTTCTTCCTCTTCTTCTTTAATGTAAGACAGGTATACAAATGCCCGAGGTCATATGTAGGTTCATTATTTGGTTTTCAATTTCTAATTTTGGAAATTATCAGAAAATATCCTATAAACTCTTAACAAAGTAAGTATTTGAATATGTCAAATGAGAAAAAGAAGAGAGAAAAGGCTTGTTTTTCATAGGCAGGCAACAGAATCCCCTTTTGCAGTTTTCTGTAATCCTTGTCAAAAGGTCCGTTATTAGAGGGTATAAAAAAATACAAATACAAGATCTCTTTTAGTTTTCTCTTTCGTATTACTGCTTTATTTGGGTAATGAGCAACTACTCACTACTATGCTATAGAGTGCTTTTCCGCTATGCCAAAATAGCTAGCCTTCATAAAGGCTTCCATCAACGACACAGGTGATAGTTTCATTTACAGTACATTGCAGGTAGGTTGGTGATGCTGAATTGCTGATGCTTAATTAGTCATATAGTTTAATTTCCCCACTCCTCTCCGATATATATTATTCCACATGATATTTTTTTATATATTTATGAAGAAAAAATATGAGTGTGAAGATGGATCAACTTTGACATTGTACAAGGAAATAATTCCCAAAAAATGTAAATGATCCAATACTTTGGAGCTGATGGAATATGTAAGTAATATAATATGGCAAGCCTAAGTATGCAAACCTATAATTGCAATGCAACAACCACTCTGCTTAAGATAACCAATATGCTTAGGTAAGGTTGGAGAGTTGGACTCAGGGTACTCTTAATACCTTCGGTAAAAAGGTCAACTCTTGATCTTTCTGTCACATTGCTTCTTCAGAATACCAGACATAACAAGGTTTGTCATAAGAAACAGCGCCACCCCATGAAAAATACTAACAGTACACAGGTAATAAGGTGTATTAATGGTATCTTTTAAAAAGAAGAAAAAAGGAGATTAGTTGTAGATTGTCATACATCAGTTTTTACAAAAAGTGTCTTAAGAGCATGTTCACTATACCAAAGAGACATCGTAAAACCAAGGTTTTGTTACAAACAACCTTAGTCCAGTCCACGTCTTTGCAATCAAAGATCTATATATCTTCACAGGATAAACTGGAACTTTTAGTACTTCCGTTATCCAGCGGCCGCCAGCTAGACCAAGGCGTCGACGAGTCTTGAACCACATTTCATGACCAATCTACTTCCTGTTGTCAGATTCCACTTCCTGAGCCAAAAAACTTGCTTCTATAATGACACTTTCAAACAAAGCCATTTCATATTCCAGCCTCCCAATAAGAAAGAGTACAGGATCAAAGCTCCAAGTATTGCAATCATCTCTAAGCCACCATATTTTTCTCCATTGACCAAACATCTACCTTCTACAGAGTTGATTCGGCAAAACAGATACACATGGAACTATCAGCAGATACGAGCTCCAAAATAGTTGATCTATAGAAAGCCATGGTCATTCACTAGATCTATCTGTGTGGCGTATGCAAGTCCTATGTACAGTAAAAAAAAAAAAAAATTCAAAGCCGCAAAATCTTTCCAAAGAAAAACTCTTCCTGTTTTTTTATCTACTCTTCCATCAGCTAACTCGATCCTACCAAATAGACCTAAAAGCTCTCCGCATCATGCTGAACACGGCAAACAGTAACACCACAGTTACAAACTTCTTAGAGGCAAAAACCCTGAGGTTCACTTTCAGTCCGTGTCTTATCAACAGCCTTGATATCAACAAGCGCACCGCTAAAAACCAAGAGGCTACAGGACATATCGCAGCTTTCAAGAAATCAGACATACCATACTCATTTACTACATCAGTTGGTAGTTCCACATAAGGACAGCTAACATCAAGTCCTCCTTGATATAGCCCTAAATTTTGGTTCAGCCAACTTGATATATGAATCAGAAGCATTGCAAGCCAAGCAACCTCGTCATCTGATATGGGCCGCCTCAACCAATCACCCTTGTAGTTATCATTGGCAACTAAGCCCTTACCAAACCTCCTCGGCTTAAATAACTCATCACGGGAGTGTTGAAGCTGTTCTGTTCTTGGAGAGACAGGAGACTGCATCACAACATGATCACCGAATAAACAGCGCAACTTTGGCTTCAAAGAGTGCAAACATTGGAGGTTGTTCGCAAGATTATCACAGGAGATGGCCTGAAGCTCTGTTTCTGCTCGCAGTATGAAAAGCTGAGAAACCATTGCAAGAGATTGTTTTAGCCAATGTTAGAATTAACAAAAAGTACAGCCACAATCCACAAACAAGACTTCTCTGCTTTACTTTTATGGTCTTGTCTGGGAAAATGAGGACACATAATGAGACAGAAAATAGATGGATACGAAGATACCTGAAGCAGCTGAGAGCCACCATCTTCACCATTACTAAACAGTCTAAGGTCTCTGTTCCAGTTCTCATGTAAGAAGGATCCATCAGCATCACTCTCACTTAAGCCATCCTCCCAATCCTGCATGTTATACAAGAGATAGTTACATCTATAGATTACAGAGGATTAAGTAGATCCTATAAATTAGGAAGGGAAGAGATATTTTTTTTTTGTAGAAAGGTAAGGAGTAGAGCACCGTGACTACTGTACCATAAATCAAAGGTATATAAATCTTCAGTTACTTTTAAGTTAAATGGAAAGTGGATCACAACAATGGTAAAAACAATCAGACTAAAAGAAGGTGACACAAAAAAAAAAAAAAAAAAAAAAAAAGAAAAGAAAGAAAAGAAGAAAGAATACACAACAACCAAAGAGTTACCTGAAGTTGCTCACGGATCTGTGGAACAAATTTATTGAAGTTACTGAGTGCCAATCTGCCAGACCCAGCATTTCTCGAATGGAAAATGGCATCAACATTTTTTATTAGCTCCATTAGCTCTCTTGAAGATATTAATATGTCCGTCACCTGTTGAAAGAACACATAATCATTAGAAAGCTTTACAAAAGCTTCACACAACATATATGCATCAGATAGAAACATAAATGAGCTCATTACAGATGGTTTGAGTAAAAGTAGCCGCTGCTATCTGCATTTCTGAAAAAGAGTAAACATTTGCAGCACGAAAATAATTTTAATCCCTTTTCTTGAGGGCAAACAAGTGCCCAGGTGGAAACCCAGTTAGTTCCCATCATCCAAACGCAAATCCCAAAGGTTCTTCCCCTCCCCTTTGCCCTGTTCAGAAGCATTTTGAGGTCCACGCGGGGGTATAATTAGGAAAGAAGATATGAAGTCATCACAGAGAAATAGAAACATACGGTTTGAAAAATTGCAGAAACATTCAACAACACAAAGCAGCTACCACTGAGACCCTGGATCAAGTTAAACGACTTTTATATTCATAGCCCAGGTATCAGTCTAGGAGCCAGTGTTGCAAACGAGTCAATACCAGTCCAATATCCGAGTATATGAAACTTATAAAGTAAGCACAAGCAATATAGAAAAAGTAATTCATAGGCCATGCATCTCTAAAGATACTATCATTCTATAACTGAAACAATAATTTCACATGCGATGATATCTCTTAAATGGACTGAAAATTTATTGACCATTATTATTATTATTCCTAGGCCATTTAATCTAGGCATTGGCGAGGAAAATTTTGTTGTTAACATTGCCTTTCAACGTTTAGAGGAAAACCAATACATATTAAGGAGCTAAACAATAGAAGTCTATATACAAGTAAGCAAGCTCACAAAACTTGGTATTTTTATATGAATACGGATTACAGCTTAATAATCACCCAAACTTTCCACCAACGCAACAGAATCATCGGATACACCAGCTTAGCATGCTTGTGGGCCAATGGCCCATAACATCTAAGGACATTGGAAACCTGTTATTCCCTCAAACTATCGTGGCCCTGAAGGGCCATAGCGCCTCTAAGAAGGAAGCTGTGAAGGACTAGTCAAGCAGAAGGACAATTAATACTCTTAAGTGATCAACCTAAGCTTCTGAGAAACCTCTTCAGTACATTATCTAGGTGACAGCAAGGAGGTATTATTTTACACAGTTACCCTCATAAAACTATAAAATTGAATTTAGCAAGTCTTGTGTAAAACTGACTTAGATGAAATTATTGTAAGACCACCTCGCTTTTCTTCCCTTAAAGGATCACTTTCTGCTTAAGGGGGTCACTTCAACTATAAGTAAACCCTTTGCACAAAACGTTACCCCCACCTTATCATAGATTATTGTAAGATGGTATTATATCACCTCCATTTCATATAACATGCAACATTTGCTTTTTTACATACTCCAACAAGCTTCTTTGGACGTTAATATCTCTAATTGCATATAAGTAAAAATTATAAAAAGTTAATATTTGGAATCGTCGCATTGATACAAATTTAGCAAGATCTCACTTGACTATGTTTTTCCTTACACAATGGTAAGAGAAAGATTGTCAAAGTTGGTCGATAAATAGTGCCTAAATGAGAAATGTTGCATGTATTGTGAAACAGAGGTGGTATAAATTAACAAATAAGGTATCACACTCAACAACCATATTCAAGTTCCACTCTATAGCCTGAGCAAACGTATATTATAATGCCTGAGACAAGCATTTGCAAGAGAATTCGAATGCATAATGCTAAATTCCACACATTTCACTGAATACAAGTTTTCAAATGCTGGCTCAGCGTAATCATAAATATGAACTATTAAGGAAAATAAATACTCATCACATGATTTCCCATTACACGACGATCGACATCACCTCCTACGTCTATGATTACCATTAGGGTCTATGTGCCCCTCCTTACAGTATGCGTCACCAGACAAACACCCTCAAAAAAAGCAGCCATGCTAGCAACCACTCTTGAGTCTTGTCACTACAACTTCTCCTTCATCGCAAAAGAGCTTGCATTTTTATTCAAGTTCTTGTCATCAACACTGCTGATCCATCCTCACACAGAACTTCAATTATACTCTAACAACAGTTTAACATAAGCACCTAATACTTTGGAGATATGTGAATCGAATAACAAGGGGTTGCACCTCATGCACCATGGCTTGCTCGAGATAGTGAGAATAACACTTCATTGGGAATCACACCATCGTGTCTGAGGCATGCTTTGAAAAAAATACGGCTAAAATGTTGAAGAAATGATCTCAATCAAGAAATTATGCCCAATATGCCAATTGATAGCTAAGATGTCTTCCACAACTATTAACCACCCACACATATAAAGATGAACCCATAGCTTCCTCCAAATTCAGAGAAGCATAAAGCAACAGATGAAAATAAGATAAATGAACAATTCCATTTTCACAAGGAGTTCCATCAAATTCCAACACAGCCACGTGATTAAGTTAGCGACATGCAATTTATGCTGATGATCTTTATGCTAACGCTAAAAAAGTAAGTCATTTAAAAAGCGAAACAAATAAAATGACAGTTCTCCTTGTGCTAGTTAAGCAAATAAAGAAGTGAAGATATTACAAGAAGCTCAAATACATGAGACATACCCTTGATATCATCTGGACAATCACTTCAGCATCAGTATGAAGAAACTTGTGGGCAAAACCAATGAAATGCATGACCAACGAAGTGTAGAACAGATAATTCGACAGCACATAGCCTTGCCAATTGATCGAATATTGCCGCTGGTTGGGGTCATCACTATCTTTGTCTGATCTTATCTTTGAGGCATCTGCCATTGCATCAAGCTCTGAGAATTCTTCCTTGCACAGCCTCCATGGCTCAATATAACTAATCCAGACAGAAAACACCTCACGCATATTCTTCATAGAGGACCCCATCGGACAATACAGAAATGTCCTTAGTATGAATCTATACAACGGCCTTTGGACATAGGAATTCCAGGAGGCACCAGATGGCAAGCTAGGTAAAACATAAGAAGCCTCTCTGGTTTTGATAAAATCACTCGAACCCAACTTCTTGTACAACGGACTTCCACCATACTCAACATGCTTGGACCCATCAGTGACCACTGCAGAATTCAAATTCAAGTACTTCACCAACAACTTCACCACCTCTCCCAACCCCGACGCTGGGGGTGTCTCACCCAACACAGAGCGAAATGGAAATGACAAACCAAATGATTTGCACACATTGACAGCCAACGGCGAGAAGTCACTATCCACTAACCAATAATTCACCAAGGTCTCAACCAAGAACTCAGCACGCAGAACAACAGAATCATCACAGCTCGCCGAGTAATGAAGAAGCGAGCTACGATAAGGCTGGTGATGTGAATTCATATCATCCATAGGCACAAAAGCGCGAAGATAAGCATACAAAAGCTTCAAGTACAGATTACAATCACTCTTCTGCTCGGAGGGCCGTTTACTACTACTCGAAATCACAGGAATCGAAGAGGTCCAATTCTCCAACTTAGATTTCCTACTACTCTTAACCGAAACAGTTCCAGAATTCTCACATTTCCCTCTACAAACAGGATAATACGCAAACCAAAACACAAGATACTCAAAAATATTCAAATGAACCTGAAAATTGCCTTTAATTTCATCCTCATTTATCCTCCCCTTAAACAAAGGACACAAATCAGATAAAATTCGACAGTCTCTCTCACTAGTAAGCAAAAACCTAACCCACTCAGGCAACCTTTCAACAGGAAACACAAATTTAACAAGAGATAATCGATCAACAGCAACAATTGAGTTCATTAGGGTTCCATAAGGAGAGAGAAGATTAAAGAGTTTACCAGCGAGGTCAGAATCGTTAGAAAACGACACCGTATCGATCCAACCAACGGGAGAAGTCGGATTTTGCGAAGAAGACGAAGAAACATCGAAGCCGAAGAACTTGCAAAGAAGAGCGGGGAAAGCGAGGGAGAAGAAATGGCGGTTTTGGTCAGGAGAATGAGCGGTGAGGTGAGATTCGACGGCTGAAACAGCGGCGGAAATTTGCGCCGGAGAATTAGCTCCGGTGAATTTTCCGGCGAGGTCGAAGGATTTGGATTGGGAGTCGAGAGAGTAGGAATGTGGCGTCATCGAGGAGAGAGAAAAAGAGGAGTGATGAAAATGGCGGGGTTCTGGAGAAATGGAGGAGAGAGAGAGAAGAGTTTTACCGTTTTAGTTAGGGCACAGAAAAGGGAGGTGGTGGTGATGTGATTTTTTGGGGGAGAATTTTTTAAATGGGAAGAGAAACAAATGGCGCGTTCTCTATAAGGAAATGTACGTGGCGACCGACGCGGAGGAGTGAGGGGTCAATGAGTGTGAATGTGCTACTTCTCGTATTGACCAGGAATTAATTGAGAAGGCGGCAAAAAAGTGTGATGAGGGAGTTTTGAAGATACAAATCGAAGGGGATAGCAATGAGAAAAGTGACGTGATTGATTGGTTAGAGGAGGACTCGGAGGAGGAGGAGGCTAGGGTGGAGTTAGGGCTTGTTGGGCGCATATGGACAAATCGCCATATCAATCGAACAACCTTCATCTCCACGATGAAGAATATTTGGCAATCGAAATATGATGTAGATATTAGAAATGTTGGAAAAAACTTGTTTGTTTTCCAATTTCATCACTGACGTGACAAGGAGAGAGTCCTTGACGGGCAACCTTAGCACTTTGATAAACATGTTGTTCTTATGAAAGACATTAAAGGTAATAGTAAACCCTCGGATATACAACTATTTGAATTTCCAATTTGGGCTAGAGTTTATAATTTACCGTTCAAAGGGAGATTAAATGTTTCTATATAAAAGCTATAGGCGATAAAATTGGAAGCTTTGTGAAGATGGATCAGTCGGGGGCAATGGGAATAGATAAATCCATTCGAGTAAGGGTTTTGCATGATGTAAGGCAACCCTTAACTTCACATGTTAAAGTAAAATTGAAAAATGGGGTTGAAGATGAAATGTAGTTAAATATGAGAGACCCCCGCTATTTTGTTTTATCTGTGGTAAAGTTGGTCATGGAACTAAGGACTGTGATGAGGAGGAGGAGGATGGAGGGGAGCAAGAACTTAAGTATGGTGGATGGTTGAAGGCGTCGCCGTGGAAAATAGGGCGTGGTGATGAGCCACAAGGGAAGAGAGGAAGAGAGAAGAAGTGTGCGAGGGCTTTGTTCATTACTCGGCCTAAGTGTGAACAAGTGAGTAAGATGAGTGAGAAAGTAAATGAGGTGGTGGATAAAATTGTGAGATGGGGTTTGAATGAGGAGGATCGTGCTGTTGAGGGAGAGGGTAATGCAGTTGGGGGTAGTGACAAAGGTTAGTGAGGGGAGTCAACCGAAGTGCAGTTGGAGCGAGGGAGTGAAGATAAGATTGGTGTGGTGAATATTGAAGGTGTAGGGGAAAAGGCTATGCTGATTGGGGGTAATTTGGAAGTCTTGGAGGGGAGTTGTGATAGAAAAAAATGAAAACGTGGAGAAGGAGGGAGAACAAAACGAATAGGAAGTCAGTAGAGGGGGGAGCGCTAACGAGCCAAAAGAGAACTGTGAGGGAGGTCAATAAAATGGGATTAGATGAGATGGAGTTGGAAGAGATGCGAGTGTTTAAAAGAGTGGGTTTGGACCCAGATGCAATGATGACAGGAGAGCGAAAGATTTCTGAAGAAAAGGTGGCGAGCCCCGCTGAAAGGGCTCTCGGTGGCCAATGAAACACATCTTATCCTGGAACTGTAGAAGGATGGGGAGCCCCTCTGTAGTTAGTGCGTTGAGGAGATTAATTTCCTCGAAAAATCCTCATATTGTGTTTCTTTCAGAAACAAAGCTGAAAAATCATGAGATGGAAAATGTTAGACAGAAGCTCCGGATTGAGAACATGTTGGTGGTTGATTGTGAAGAGGTGGGGAGGAAAAGAAAGGGAGGACTTGCTCTTCTTTGGAAATATGAGATTAATATTCAAGTCACTTCTTTTTCACAAAATCACATTGATGTATTGGTGTGTGAAGATGATGGTAGTGAATGGAGATTCACGGGCATCTACGGATTTCCAGAAGATGATAATAAAGCTAAAACGGGTGCACTCATGGAGGCTCTTGCTCGATCTTCTTTGATACCGTGGCTTTGTGGAGGTGATTTTAATCTGATGTTGATGGCTAGTGAGAAAAAAGAGGGGGATGATTTTAAGGTCCATGAGGCAGAAATTTTGCGGAAGGCAGTGGATTGTTGTAGCTTCTTTGATCTTGGTTTTGTTGGGTATGAATTTACATGGTCAAATAATAGAGGCGGGGAAGCAAATATACAAGAGAGACTTGATTGTTTTTTTGCAAATGATTTATGGAAATCAAAATTCCCGGCTTCGTATGTGTCTCATCTGCCGAAGCGGAAGTCGGATCACTTGCCTTTGGTTTTGTGCGTTAAAGGATGCCATGGCCTAATGGAGAAAAGAAATCGAAGTAAGCGGTTTAGATTCGAAGCTATGTGGCTTCGAGAGGAGGAAAGTATGGAGGTTGTGCAAAATGCGTGGAGTAAGGGAGAAGATGTGGGAGTGAATTTGTCCCGTACTGCAGCCAAATTATCTTTGTGGAGCAGGAAAATGTTTGGTAATATCACCAAGGAAATACGTGCCTGTCAACATCAAATGAAAGAGCTAATGGAGCAAGAGCCAACGATGGAGGTGGTGAATCAAATGAAGAGCATTGATTCAAGAATGGAGGAGCTGGAGAAGAGAGAGGAGGTATATTGGCATCAAAGAAGCAGGCATAATTGGTTGGAAAGTGGTGATAAGAACACCACGTTTTTCCACCAAAAGGCAAACCAAAGGGAGCATCGAACAAGGAAAATTCACAATGAAGCAGGTACTTGTTTTGAAGATGAAGAGGAGATAGCTGAATGTTTTGCTGACTACTTTGAGAACCTTTTTGGATCGACAAATAATTGTGTCATGGAACCGGTTGTGAATCTGGTCGATCCTCTTATTAGCGTGGAAATGGCAGCAATGCTTGAAGCCCCCTATCGACGTGAGGAGGTCGTGAACGTGCTCTCCCAAATGCATCCTAATAAGGCCCCACGCCCAAACGATATGAATGCTTTGTTTTTCCAAACTTTCTGGCCCACTATAGGAGAGGATGTAATTGATAAAGTGCTGAATTTTCTGAATAATGTTGATGATATTGGTGACGTTAATTAGACACATATTGTTCTTATACAAAAAAAAAATCAATGTGAGTCTCCTGTTGATTATCGCCCAATCAGTCTATGTAATGTGTTATACAAATTGGTGTCGAAGGTGCTTGCTAACAGAATGAAGAGTGTGTTGCCTGTAGCGTATGAATGTTTTCACTATTTGCGAAAGAAGAAAAAAGGGCAAAAAAGGCTATCTGGGGTTAAAATTGGATATGAGCAAGGCTTATGATCGAGTCGAATGGTGTTTCATTGAAAATATGATGCTGCAGTTGGGAGTTCCTAGATGTTATACAAAGGTGGTGATGCAATGTGTCTCTTCTGCAACCTTTTCTGTACTTGTAAATGGCCAATCGTCTAGGAATTTTAAGCCATTTAGAGGTCTCAGACAAGGTGACCCATTATCTCCATTTATGTTTGTATTATGTGTTGAGGGATTATCGTCTCTAATCAGCAGAAAATAGAAAGCTTATCCACGGTGTTAAAATTGGAAGGCGAGTTAGTCCTATATCTCACCTTTTTTTTTTGCAGATGATAGCTTGCTTTTTGTTCGAGCCACAGAGGAGGAAGTGGAAAATGTGTTAGATGTTCTTTCCACTTATGAAGCTGCATCTGGACAAAATTTGGGTCTTTCGACTTATATTGGAAGTTCAAAAAAACGAGTTTTTCAAGCTATTCAAGATCGTGTCTGGAAGAAGCTAAAGGGATGGAAAGGGAAATATTTATCACAAGCAGGTAGAGAAGTGTTAATTAAAGTTGTGGCTCAAGCAATACAGTCCTATGCTATGCAACGTTTCCGCATTCCGAAGAGCATAACTGATGGAATTGCAAAGATGTGTAGGAGCTTCTAATGGGGGCAAAAAGATGAAGAGAAGAAAATAGCGTGGGTGTCGTGGGAAAAGATGTTCTTACCTAAGAAAGAGGGGGGGGACTTGGTATTGGAGATTATGATATCTTTAATAGAGCGTTACTTGCAAAACAGGCTTGGCGAATTTTGACAATGCCGAACTCTCTTATGGCTCGTGTGCTCCAAGGGAAATATTTTCCTTCGGCAAAATTTCTAGAGGCTTCTGTCAATCCGAATGCGAGTTACACGTGGAAGTCCATTCTTTCAGTCAAGGATGTGGTACTGAAAGGCGCTTGTAGAGTTATTGGTGATGGAAAAAAAACTAGCATTTGGAATGATCCATGGGTGCCTAGTATCTCGAACTTTAGAGTCCGAAGCTTGGATGTTTCGAGGAGTGACATTAATCCACAGCTTGTCAGCGATTTATTGGAGGATGGGGAGTGGAAAGGTGCGGTTCTGAAGAGTTGTTTCAACCCATGGGAAATGGCAGCAATAAAAAAAATACCGTTACCTGTTCATAATGTGGAGGATTCCTGAATGTGGAGTCATACAACTCATGGCAATTATACTGTAAGAAGCGCTTATTTCACAGTACTATTGGAAGAAATACTTAAAAAACCTTCTGCTTCCTCTAGTATGAAGAATAATGTGTGGAGAAATTTGTGGAATTTGAAGATCCAACCAAAAATCAAAATGTTTGGGTGGAAAGCTCTCAATAATGGTATAGCGGTCAGAGCTAATCTTGCAAATAGAGGGATTAAACTTGAGCAGAAGTGTCCTCGATGTGGCGAATATGATGAGTCGTTAGAACATATGCTGATGTTCTCTGAGGATAGCCGAAAAGCTTGGTACTTTTCTCCTATAAGAATTCATGTTGAGAAGGTTCCACATAGAAGGTTTAGAGATTTGGTGGAGTTACTAGCAGGGAGTAATAAAGAAGAGGAGTGGTGGGATTTATTTTGGATGATGTGTTGGAACATTTGGTTGGGTAGGAATTACTAGGTGTTTGAAGGAAAGAAAAGAGAGTTTATGGAAGTGATATAGAGGGCTGTGAAAGGAGGGATGGAGTATGCAGATGTGAATGCTAGCAGTGGGAAAAATGACAGAATTGAAGAGGTTTCTGTGAGGTGGAAGGCACCGGTTGAAGGTGTTTACAAGCTAAATACGGATGCAGCCATGTTAGAGGGAAATCTCATTGGCGTAGGTGGAGTTGTGAGGGACTTTGAAGGAGATGTGGTGGTAGCATTGTGTTGTAAGATGGAAGCCGGAGAAGATGTAGCTATAGCCGAAGCGTTGAGCGCTCGCATGGGATTAAAAATCGCCATGGAAGCAGGTTTTGTGAACTTGATTCTGGAAGTTGACAACTTGCAACTGTTTACCCATCTCAAGGAAAGAAGATGTGAATCTACTCCATTTGGAAAGATTGTTCAAGACATTCAGTTGTTTGCTGCTCAATGTGTTCATGTTTCTTTTAGTCATATAAAGAGGAAAGACAATACAGTAGCACATAGCCTAGCAAAGTTATGTAAATCCGAAGAAGGTTTGAATGTGTGGTTGGAGGAAATCCCTCCTGAAATTGCCAATACTGTAATTGCAGACATGAGTATGGATTAATAATATTTTCCTCTTTCCTGTCAAAAAAAAAAAAGGTTAAAGTTAAAGTTAAAGACCGTTACAATCCGCAAGATAAAGGTTCATACAATAACTAGGGGGTTGGAGAAATATCCTAGTTACATTGCAATCTACTTCCGACATTCTACACGTTTTTGCCAATGCATCTGCTACCATATTGTCCGCTCGCCTGTAGTACTGAATATCCACCCCAGGGAGGTCACTCCATTGTTTTCTGCACATTTCGAGTAGATTAAAATACAAGTCAGCTATCTCCTCCTTGTGAAGGAGGTTAACCATGTTCCTGCTATCCGAATATATCACTGCCTCTCGAAGATTATGATGGGCTGCAATCTTGAGAGCTTCATAAACTCCCATCAACTCCGCTGCAAAAGGCACAGAAAAGGGAGGTGGCCGGTGGTGATGTGATTTTTTTGGGGGAGAATTTTTTAAATGGGAAGAAAAACAAATGGCGCGTACTCTATAAGGAAATGTACGTGGCGAGCGATGCGGAGGAGTGAGAGGTCAATGAGTGTGAATGTGCACTCTAGTCTCTAGTCTCTACTACTACGATATCCACATTTGCGTGGGGAAGAAAGCGCAATACGTATTGCTTGAGCGCACTCATCACCATCCTCACGGTATAGAGACGACGAACCGTGCAACTTATTACACAGAAATTCGCAATAGTAACCTTAGTAATTGGCTTGGCTCACTTGGTGGGGAACTGGAGATTGCACCTTATGACCTCACGTTACAGGTGTTTGGACCTTGTGCGAGAGCAGCCTAGAAGTTATTTATTTTACCAATAAAAAAGACCTTAGTAGTGACGTGGAGCAATTTAATTAGACAAAAAAGTAATCATACCTTAAGTTTTGTCCTTTATTTCTTCTTTCGTACTCAATTTAATTTTCAATGAAAATCCCATATTTATGGTTATCATACATGAGAAAGTGGGATCATTAACCATTTTTCGTTATATACAATTGCTAAAAATGTTGTTTTTCAAACTAAATAAGGTTTTTAGTGTCTAGAATCTAAATAGACATGAATTCCCTTTTAAAAAAAAATCTTCATTCATCTCTTATTAAAAACAAGGATAAAATAAGTTTTCAATAAGGAAAAGGAAAAAATAGCTTTAATTAAGTGAACTTACGTCATTCTAGCTTAAAAAATCTTAATTAATTAGTTTATAAACAATCCTTAAAACGGTTATGAATGTCATATTCTCAAGTTCTAAAAAAAACAAGGTTACCATTGATAACTAAAATTACGTTCAATTACCAAAGTGAAAAATCAAAAACTTAGGATTGCCTTTGAGAATTTCCCTTTATACTATACTCTTGAACCTACTATACACCCAAAGTAATTTGGGTTTTTCTACATAGTACCCCTATATTTTACGAAATTCTATGTTGTACCCGATGTTTTTGAAATTTCAACGTTGTACCCCTAAGATTTCTTAACGTTACACAAAATACCCTTATACACGATACCAAACAGTGGATTTTGGGACTTTCTTACCCTGTGGGCATAGAGTAGGATTTTCTAAGCCTTGTTAGTTGACTGGGGTTTGGGATATGATCTGATAAATTGAAGACTAAGTGAGGTTTGGAGTAGGATTTTCTATTAGTAAGGGTATTTTGTGTGACGTTTCGAAAGTTTAGGGGTACAATGTGGAGAGTTCAAAAAGGCTAGGTACAACGTAGAATTTCAAAAAATACAGGGGCACTACGTAGAAAAACCCAAGTAATTTTTTTGCTCATTGCTCTTTTGTGGAGATAATGAAAAAATGAGTAAAAAGCAAAAACATATTCTTAAGGTATACATGGGTGTCTTATATATGTTTTGGATGAACAAGCAGTGATAAAGTCACTAAAACGATCATGTGGTCCGAGAAAAAATAGAGAATTGAACTTAGGCTTAATTTTGAGCGGTATTGTGGTGATATGGTGGGATCTATGATACCATGTTAATTTTAAAGTTTAAGAGAAGAGTATAATTATCCGTTATTAATCAAGTAAAAGGCAAAAAAAAGGCCAAAAAGCCAAATAAATACAAGTGCCTCAATAATATTGTACGAATCACAATAATAGTTTAGGAAAGATCTAATCCAGCATTAATGCCTAAAGAAATAGTAATATCTAAGATAGTATTATAAAAGAAATTATGTCTTTAACGGAAAAAAAAAAGTAACATATAACTCTATACTATACAAAAAGATGTTGTCTCTCATGTCTACCCAGTACCCACCACATGGCTCCGTTCAAATATTTATAAAAAAAATTTAGAAAAATATCAAGAAGCATATTTAGCACAAAACAAAATAAATGCAAGTGGAAATATAACTTTTGTCGTTATTATTAATTATTAGAATATTTCTATTAACTCTGATTGAAAACTTATTTAGAGTTGTAAGTAAAACACGGCAAAAAAAAAAGTTGTAACTTGAAATAGATACATATATAAATACTAGATTTAGATTCGTAACGTCTCAACTTAGTCAATTTGAAAAGAAGAAAGATAGTAATTAAAGGAAAAGAACTAATGCAAATTTATTCAATTATTGTTAATTGTTTTGAGTATCTATACTCATCGTTTACATTTCCTTAAATTCAAAATGCTTAATGATCCCTATTCTCATTATTCTAAAGTAGTACCGCCGAAGAAAATTGTTCTTCCATAATTCAGATAATGGTGGACATCATAGACTCCATAGTGCCAATCGTCAGTATACCTCGTAGTTTGCACTGGGTTAGTCATTTGATAGTTTGCGTCCAAAACCAAATAATTAGAACAATATGCAGTTTTACTAGCATCTTCGATTGGATAATAACCATTGCCCATGGGAGGAAGACGCTGACCAAGGGGACTATATGCTTCTCCACCAACGGCTATATAAGTTGCTGAACTTGCCAATTCACTGAATATTTCTCGTGGCCAATATCCAATTATCTTGTCTGGTTTATAGGGATGCTTTATTGCAAGCCACCAATGTCCTGTTTTGGGGTCCTTTTGTAAT
Source organism: Beta lomatogona (assembly GCA_947646795.1). Lineage (NCBI taxonomy): Eukaryota > Viridiplantae > Streptophyta > Magnoliopsida > Caryophyllales > Amaranthaceae > Beta > Beta lomatogona. The sequence goes on along the minus strand of CANSNZ010000860.1, from coordinate 378,198 downwards.
GCATTATGGAAATTAGTTTGTGTGAGGGAACAATTATATACAAGTATGTGGTTTACAAATTACTAATAAGATACACACCATGCATAGATATAGCATGTCTCAATATGTATCATTGATTAAATCAATAATGCAATGCAACCTTTAATTAAATCAATTCATTTGATCCTATCTCGACACCTACCCTTCTTTTAAACAGGAAATCGCAAAGTAGAATCTAAATCATTACACCTGTTCACATCGCTACCATATTTTGAATTCTTATGGGGCTTTCCCATCTTTACCACCCAAAAAAAAAAGAATTTGATTCTTCTTTATCTTATTCAATTCATATAGAAGTAGTCTAGTTTGAGATTTGATGTTTGAACTCTTTACACAACTAACAAGTACATTATCAACCAAGCAATTAAACTGCCTTAATGTGCTAATGCATAGAACCATATAATCTTATATGTCTAATTACCATCAATAAACTAATTCTTTTTGGACAAACATTATAATCAATAAACTCTCATATGAGCTAAATTATTGAACAAACCTAAACAAGCTCAATTTTTGCTCTAACTTAAATGGAGCCTAAGTTTCATTATAAGTAATTATTAGTTTGTACCTTGTAAACAAATGGTGTAAAGCGCACTTGATACGGCGCTCCTCTTCTCGTTACTTCATTGAAAGCATTGTCAATTGGAATATCTTTATCAACGCCGACAAATCCAGGACACAACATATTGAAACAATGTGATTTACCAGTCTGAAAAATGATACATTTTGTAAATAAAATAGTTAAAGAATTATGTGCAATGCAGATGTTTGTAGCTAGATCATTGAATTTTATGCATAACCTGAGATTGTTATGCAAGTTTTCGTATGCACTGGTTTATGTATCGTTATTACTTTTTTGGTGTCATTGCTGTTTATTATTATAAGCCAACATTAGTGGTCGATTATTGTTCTAGAGAAATAGTCAACTTGAGCGGTCGTGTGGTGAGGTAATGACAGATTCATGAAGAAAATTTAACAATAAATCTCAAGCTGGGGTGTCGGGGATAAATCTCTAAGTATTATGTAAGGGAAGAGAGGGGGCAGTGGCGGATCCAACGTGGGTTCAGTGGGTTCAACTGAACCCACGCGGATCCGGCAAAAAACTGGGCAAAAATCAAAAATGGAGGAAAAAGTAAAACCACATTATATACCAAAACAGCGCATATGTTAATGAGAATTTGTTGTGGCTCAGCGGTAACTCCGTGTGAGATAAACTCATCTACCCTAAAGTCGCGTGATCGAAGCCTCGAACTTCCATCAGATTTTTTTTTTATTTTCATAATTTTCTTAAGCTTTTTGGTCGCTTCTTTTAGCATGGTCTACTTTTCTCCCTTCTTTAAGCTTTCCTTTTGATTTTAGACTTGTGATTTACAAATCTCTCCCTTCTACTCTCATATCTTGATACACTATTAAGTAATAAATATGGTTTAATTTTCATTTTCTTCCAATTTTCCTTGCTTAAGCTATTAATAAAGAGTAACTAGTTTAGGATTGGGCTACGCCTCGCGTAATGACATTTTTCGTTTATTAATATTTTACTTTAAAATAATAACACTAAATATGACATGATTTTGTGGTTAAGACTTTAATATATGAGTTTGAAGTCATGTGATCAAATCTTATACAAAGTATTTTCTAATTTTTTTATTGTATGTGAATTACATGGATTAAAAAAATTCTAATGGAGAGCATATAAGAAGCTAATACATTTTATAGCATGGGAATAATTTAAAAATGCAGGACAACAAAATCACGCATTGATGAGAGTAATAGAAGGAAATGTTTTATTAAACTTAATATTTTCATTTTTCGTTTTTATAGGTAACTCTAGCCCCTAACGGTAATGTACTTATGTATATGACTTTCCGTTAATTATTTATACATTTAGTAAACACAAGTCACTAAAAAATTCATAACATTGATTGGTCAATTTAATGGAAATTTGTCTTAGTAATTGATGCTCTGTAATTTTCTTATAAAAATGTTATTAAGATGTAACCAATAAATGAAAATGAATGAAAACTCTGTTAAAATACAATTGTTTAACTTTTTATTTTTCACTAAAAAATGTAACACTATAGTAAAATGTAATTTAGAGTAAGAGTTAATTTTAGATTTATGTTCAAACAAATCCGAACCCACGTGGCTCAATTCCTGGATCCGCCACTGGAGGGGGGACACCAAAAATTATAAACCCCATTATACCCTAACCAACAAAAAAAACAAATCTGCCCTCTTTTGCCGTTATAATCTCAATTAACAAAAACTATTTACAATATCTCTAATTTATTGGTTATTAAAAAACAAAAGAAAAAATACAGTGAACGTTGTAAACAATCATGTTATTACGCAATTGAGTTTTATTTCTATTTATTTTCGCACGCAACGTGCATATAAGACTAGTTTCATATAAAGCAAACAAAGCAGCAGATTGGATTGCTAATGTTGGCCACCTCATATATTCTAGTTTTTGTATTGAAAATTGTACTCTTTCAGCTCTTCATTCAATCCTTGTAAACGATAAGGTTGAAGCTTCCCTCGTGCGGAGGGTCTCCTAACCTTTATATATATATATATATATATATATATATATATATATATATATATATATATATATATATATATATATATATATATATATATATATATATATATATATATATATATGGGGGACACCTAAATAAAGGGAGAAAAATAAAAAGAGAAGGGTAATTGCCAATTGCCAAGTGTCAACCATATTTACAAAAAAAAAATTAAAATCCCTAATTTATCTCTTATACCAAAAACAAGTTACACTACAACATCTTTTTCATCATTATATTCTCTTCTTCATCATTTGCAAACAAAAAGCACATAACTACAATTCCCCTTTTCAATTTTTTTAAACAATTTTTGACGAAAATTATTACTAGAAATAATTAAAGAATATATGATTTCACACGCATAGCGTGCATATAAAGGCTAGTGTTCCTATAATTTAGTGTTCGAATTTCCTACGTTAAGGAAAAGTATGGCTTGAAGCCCCTTGATTAGTAAGGGACTATGAACACCTGCTAGGCTGCTACTAGCCAATAGCCATGATCAACCAAGCCAGATCATGAGTCAGATATCATGATTAGGTACGGACTACGGTGTACCAGAATCAAGATGGCGGCCGTTGGGGTAATTGAATTATGAACTTCTTTATTACTCATTTCTCTCATTTTATTTCTAACAGTTTTTGGGTCCTGACAATGCTCTGGGTTATTAATGTTACAAGAATAACATCTAATGTTGCATTGTTGCATGGAGTTTATTGGTACTTAGAACTTTAATACTTATTAACTTGAGGTCATGTGGTCGAATTTCAGGGCCGTTTTTTAGATTCTTGTGGCCCTGTTCTTATAACAACGTGAGGCCCTATTATCAAATAGTAGAAGCGGGACTTGGAAAACTTTGGGAAAGTCGTATCAGTAATAGAAGAGAGAGAAAGTAGTATTCATTGTAATTGAGAAAAATATTAAATTTTTTCTAGCTGGGCTTAACCACAATATTGGTCTCCTAGAAAATGTGGCCCTGTGCGGTAGACCTTTATGAACATGCCAAAATCGGGCCATGTCGAATTTTATACAACGCATGATTCTAATTTTTTAATGTATGCCAATGACATAGAATGTAACAATAAAAGAAAGAGTCATGTTGCGTGTACACTTGCTCAAAAACGCTTTTTAGTATATTAGTATGGATTATTGCAAAACTTTTCCGTATAGTCTTAATTGATTGTATTAGTGCTCGTTTAGTATACATGGGAATTTAATTCCTGTAGGAAGTTTCATTTCGTAGGAAATTACTTCCCTTATGTAATTCCTAGGAAATAGCCTAAATTTGTTTGGCTGACATCAAGGAATTTGCAATTCCCATGAATTCTGATTGACCAAGGGGGGTGGGTAAATTTCAATTTCCCAAGGAATTTCCATTGCACCCATTTTCTCAACTTCATGTCAACCAAATGTACAACTTCCCAAATGAGAAAATCATGGGAATTTTCATGGCCTACATAAATTCATGTCAACCAAACGAGCACTTAGAGCCTAGAGGAATAATTGGTCGGGGTTCCTTCGTACATTTTATGTGGAAATTTGGTCGTAAGGATGATCAACGGGCATTGATCGTTGATTGAAGCCATGAAACGGGTGAACATGAGGGACACACAGTCTTTGAGTGTAGTATAATATAAATAGATACTACCTCCACTCCAGAAATAAAGAGAGAGAAGAGTTGTTTAGTGCAACTGCTCCCATGTGTAGGTATATCTTTTTTTCATATATAAAATTAGTGCATTAATTAAAGAACTAAAAAAATGCAAGTGTTGCATTAATTTTAGAGCGGAGGAAGTGCATTTTTTTTGTTATTTCCGACTTTATGAAATTGAATTTTTATAACTTAAAATGCATTAGCTGATTGATATAAAATATAGTAGTGTGTACTAAGGGGCCTTATTGAATTTTATGAAATTGTGTACATTCAATAATGTATAGTACTTCAATTTACTTAATTTTTTGATGATAAGAAACTCGTACGAATGGTAATAAAATTATATTGGAGACCATGCATATGCCATATGAGACTAAATCAAATAAAAGTAATATCATCTACTACTTCATAATACAACTATGGCAATACACAAAAGAAAGAAGAAGAGGCATAAACTTACGCTTAGGTATTGGAAAAGATGTGTGCGATCATCTTTATTTATCGCTGGGTTAACCTGAATTGTTTAGACAACTCAAATGAATATAATCACAAGTATAAATAAAAGGTGAATAAATTTGTTTAAAAATTGACATTTGGCATCACTTTCACCTTGAATTTTCAGGAAACTACGTATTTTTTCTATCTCCTTTTGTTTGCTATATTGGGGCTTCAAATAGAATTTGAACTTTTGGTTGGATGGTTGGTAAGAGACAAAATTGTTGGGATACATATCTTGAGTGTAAGAGTAAATTAACGGATCCTCATGGACATTCTTTATTTTGTATGGGTTCATAATTAGGGATGTCCCAAACTGGAAAATAGGGCAAGCAAAATGAATGGAATACACCCTCCATAACTCAAACCTACTTAGGCCATGTCCACTTCACCTGATTTTTACTGAACTTACTTATATATTGACCTGAACTTATTTTCACTAAACTAAACTTGTTTTACCCAACTAAAATTATTTTACTAAATTGATCTTCTTTTTGAACATAATCAATACAATTTAATTTTTACACATGCTAATGCGTGGCTGACTATTAATTTATTTAATTATCTATTAGCAAAAAATATTAAAAAGTTGTATTTGTATAAATACATTGAGGTAAATCCCACAACATCTTATATATACTAACATTTGTCTTAATATTAGTAGAAAATTTAATTATAGGGAGAAGCGCTCTTCCTTTTATGTGGAATTCTCTAGCCCACTCCTCCATTGCCTTTTATCAGCCTCTCTGCCGCCTTTTTTTCCAATCCCCTCCTCCACCTTACGCTTGGCCCTTCCACCGCCTCTCCCTCTTTGCCCCTCCACCACCTCTCTTCTCTCTTAACTATCTCCACCGCCCCTCCTTGCCTCCTCCTCCTCCTAGCCTCCTCCTCCTCCTACTTCTAGCCGCACTAAACTGCAACCAACCTCGTTTTTTGTGGTTTAGGTTGGTTTGCGTTTTTAAATTTTTGAGTTGGTTTGTGATTTCAAACAAATCGTGCTTTGCTGTTTTGGTTGGGTTTGAATCTTTGTTTCTATATATTAGCTAAAAAATACAATTCAAGTGAGATGTGTGAATAGTGCAAAAGTCAAAGTGTTATACTTAACAAGAAACAAAGAAAGTATTATAATAAGGTGAATTGATGAAGAAGGCCTGAGTGTATCACCATAACCAAGAAAAAAATGGGAGTTTGCGAAAAGTGTACAACTTTTTTTAAAAAAAAATTTTAAAAACTTTTGCGCAAGAGTGAAAAATTGTTTTGAGACATGATTATATTTTAATAGAGTAAGTGGATCCATGTAGTGGAGCAAGGGAGGGTAAAAGAGGAACAAAAATAATCAACCAAAAACATGCTTTTTATAATAGAGTAATCGCAAAATTGACTTTTACATTTTTACACACCCCTCCTTTAACCATTTAGTAAGGTTTATATTTAAGAATAGAACAAAATAAAAAGGGAAAGTGATGTGCGAAAAGGTAGTTGGAGACAATATTTCTAAAATTCAAAGAAAAAAAAAACTAAGAAGAAATTAAACCAAGCTAAACTTAGCCTAGTGAAAAAATATTGCACCTTTCGACGTTAAAGTTGTGTGTTCAATTTCTATTAGAGGGTATTTTTGAGGGGAGGGGATCCACTTATCCATTCAATCGCCTTACTTTCAAAATGACTAGCTTGCTAACTCAAATTGGTTGATTTGCGATGCTGAAGAGCATTTCATCTTACCTAGCTAGCAAAGAAAAATAAGAAATAGAATACTTACCATCCATCCCACTTGTATTCGATCATTACCATTTTGAATTATCATTTCCCCGGATGAATATTGCGATAGGGTAACCCTTGGACAGTAAACACTCATGTCACAGATTACGCCATAATAATTCACTTTCCTTAAATCAGAATTTGTCTCAACAAGTGCAAACTGTGACAAACAAGTAAATCATAAAAATAAATCGTGATATCTTTTGGGATATTATAAATACTTTCTCTTTTTTTTAAAAAAATTAAAAATTATAATTACACTATTTAGAAATTTACACTATTCAAGCTTCTATTTGACCATGTTTTTTTTATAGTTTATATGTAAAGAAAAATTATACTTATATGGAATCTTATTAGATTTATCTCGATACATATACTTTCAAATCATCTATTTTTTTTAATAATAATTACCTTAATTTAAGATATTAACGGTTTAAATTGTGTATTGACATGTATGTAACTCAAATTATGGAATTATTAAGAGATAGATGAAGTAACTATAAAACCTAACCAAGTACACAAAAATATACTTACTAGCTACCACCCATCCCAATCTTTTGTCATGCAAAGTGCTAGTAAGTTAATTAAGATTTAAGAAAAATCATATATATGTCAATTATGCAGCCATAGTTAAAGATAAATATATTAAGTACTCCCTTTGTTTTTTTATCCTTCTCACTTTCCTGTGCACGTCTCCCCAAATCACATTTATAAATATTTAAATATCTTTCATTATGTACGTATTAGTAAAAATGATTACGATTGAATATTAATAAAGTACTAATTGAGACGAAATCAAACAAGATCTCACATGACTATATTTTTTCATATAAATTGAAGAAAAATGAGAATATTCTCTGTAAATATGAATACTGTCAAGATTCTAAGGGCCTGTTCTTCCCAGTTTAATGTATTTTCAGTTCAGTTCAATTCAATTCAGTTTAGTTTAGTTCAGTTCCTAAATTATTATCATTACTATTAATTAGTTATAATTTAATTCGGTTCAGTTCAATTCAGTTCAGTTGTTTTATGCCGAAGAGAACATACCCTAAGTGAGAATGATAAAAAAAACAGAGGGAGTAATAACTAAACATCAATAATACGATATACAGATCTATTTCCTAATAAAGATCCTCCCACTTTCACTTTTTAAGCATGTCAATGCAAAATTTTAAGCACTAATATCTCTACTTATGTATTTGTAAATATTATAAAAAATAGATATTTATGAAATAAATATTAAGACGAATCTAATAAGATCCCACATGACTATATTTTTCCTTACGTATAAATCACAAACTAACGATGGTTAAAGTGAAATTCGTGAATAGTGAAAAATGTGAAGTGAGAGGATCTTTTGGAACGTAGGAAGTATCGATGCATGATTTTGTCATAAATTGTTAGGGCCTGTTCTCTTCGGCATTAAACTACTGAACTGAACTGAATTGAACTGATCTGAACTGAACTGAATTGAATTGAATTGAACTGAACTGAACTGAATTAAATTATAACTAATTAATAGTAATGATTATCATTTAGGAACTGAACTGAATTGAACTGAACTGAACTGAACTGAACTGAATTGAACTGAACTGAAAATAAGCTGGGGAGAACAGACCCTTAAAGTAATAGTAGCATTTTAAAAAATATAGGGTTTTTCTATGATATACCCCTGTGTTTTTTAAAGATCTATAATATACACCTAATGTTTTTTTATTCTACACTGTACCCCTGTGTTTTTAAAGTTTTCTACACAATACCCCTACGTTAAGTATACGTAACGTTTACCATTAAATTCCAACAAATTTATGGGTTTCTCTCTCAACCCTCTCCCCTCGCCACCCCCACCGAGCCCCAACCCCCACCCCCTCCCCTTCCCCTCCACCCCGCGACCACCATGACCGTCGCCAGCCTAGCCCCCCACTCCTCCCCATCCCCTTCGATTTCCAATCTGACTAACTCCGACAAATTTCCAATCTCCGACGGAATCCCACCGGAATATCCATTATACTCCCAATATAAAGCTCTTTAAGTGAACCTAAATTCCCAATTTCCGCCAGAATATTCCCTTCAAGTTCATTACCAGATACAGCAAGATAATTTTCTTCAAGTTTCCTCCATTGTCAGTACTCTGGCGGAATCTCGCCGTAAAAGTAGTTACCACCCAAATGAAGATGCCGGAGCTTCGACATGTTGACAACGGAAAGAGGAAGTGGGGCGATGAGATTGTTATTGTAAACGTCGTGGATTTTGAGGTTGTTTAGAGGAGAGAGAGAGAGAGGAAGGAAAGATGGAGTTGAAGATGTTGTTGGAGAAATTAAGGTGGTAAAGATTTGATAGGAGAGAGAGAGAAGATGGGATTGGGCCAGAGAATGAGTTTCCTGCAACACTAAGGTTTTGGAGGTTAGTGACAAAACCTATGTCAGGAGAGAGAATTCCGATGAGATTTAAGCCGGAAATGTTGAGTGAAATTACAGTTGGGTGATGATTTGAAGAACATTTGATGAAATCCCAAGTGCAGTGATGAGTGGAAGTGTTCCAAGAAGAGAGAGAAGATTGTGGGTCATTTGTAATGGCGGATTTTTTTACCAAGTAAAGCTTTTTGTTCTGGTAATGTTCTGCCATTGATGAAATGAATTAAGAAGAAACTAAAAAAGATGAAGAAGACTTAACATCCGTTTTCATTAATACACACTAGGGGTATTTTGTAGAAAACTTAAAAAACACAGGGGTACAGTGTACAACAAAAATACATTAGGGGTATATTATAGAATTTTAAAAAACACAAGGGTATATCATAGAAAAACCCAAAAATATATGACGCTTATGACTCGCATATATCATATTCACAAAGATTTTGAAGTTATGATAGATGAAAGTATGTGGAATCCAAGCATTATTAGCAATTTTGGATTAAATTGATAAATATCTACAATAAGTTGACGTTATCGATGAACAAAATATTTTGTAGAAAGAACCCTTTGGATATGTTCTATTAAACTTTTTTTTTTTTGAATTTGTGTTTTTCTTTTTTTGAATGTTTATGAATTTTTTTCTAAACTACTTAAATTCTTCTTGATATTATGAACTTTCCTTTTTTTTTTTATCTCCTTTATTTATTGACCTTCTCCTTTTCTTTAGCTTTCCTTTTTTTTTGAACTATTTTAAATTTTTCTAAAAATATTTAAAAATAAGTTGAACACATTAAACGAACTTACATGAGTTCCTGGTTGACGTTGAATAGCATTAGGCTTGGATTTTGATGCATACTTTTTTGTAAACCGTTTCATTCGGACAAATTCATCTTTACTCCAACGTTTGATGGGAATAGTTCCCACAGGGCAACCTCCGTCTTCTAATTGCATGCTGTTTATGATCACCTCATCTTTTGGGTAAAATGTTCTAGCTTTCAACCATTCTGGTACAATACTAGGTCTCATCTAAATCCCAACAAAATAATTTAGACCAAGCAAAAGATGAGAATACCCCCAACTTTGGCCCATCCGCAGAATAATTTAGTCATGTTGGTGCATTTTTGGCGGACCTCCCCAATAGTTGGGGGTATTTAAAAATAACCCATAGTTGGGGGTATTAAAAGCGGACGGGCCAAAGTTGGGTATTCTGATCCATTTTTCCTGTCATTTTTACGTTGGATGTACACCTGATTGAATATAACAAAAAAGGAAGCAAAAGAAAGTGAGCTACGAACCTGAGGATGAGAAGAATGATTTTTCAACAAGGGATGATCAAATGCTGGTTGTTTATAGAAGTCTACACAATCGTATATGTCTCCGAATTTTGTCTGCAGATCAAGTGGTTATTGAGTAAAACAATGCAAGTTGAGAAGCCGATTTTTCTAGCATTTGACTAGTAAGTAGTAACTGGTTGATGGAAACATGATTCATCCATTAGGGGACTTGTGTTAGCTAGCTAATTTTGTCAATATATATGCCTTGATAATGCAGTTTATCGTTTATCGATTGGATGTACCCCATGTAGTTTGTACTTCCGTTTCCAATTAATGCAAATTTCGCCGATATTAAAATAAAATAAAATAATGCAGCGTTTGAAGAATACAAAAAGGATCAAGAATAAAAAAGAAAAAGAAATTAAACCTTAATTTCCTTGACACTTGGCTTCTTGAGAAGCTTAAATTGCTTGATCCATTGAATTTCTTCTTGTTTAGAAGATTGAGCGCCTTTTATTCCGTAATAGAAGTATATCAGAATTGAGCACAATAAAGCCACAGACGCAAGTGTCTTGATATTCATAACTCTACCAATGATGAAATTAAGCACAAAACATACAGTCAATACTCAATGCTATAATCCCCTCAAAAAAAAAATACTCAATGCTATAATACCCGATAATCATGATGCCAGGCATAAATGAATTATTAGTAAAACATGATATAAAAAATTCAATGGCATATTATTTTTTAATACAAGAAACCTGAGAAATATAACAGTTACTCAGTTACCTTCAAATTAATGGAATTATGGTATACATCATATATTGTCTTAATAGCACATATGAACAATGTGTTGAACCCCATGTATGTTGTGCACATGTGAGTTGTCCTACATTGGAGAAAGAGGAGATAAAGTACCACAATATAAGCTAGATGAGTTAATCTAACTATTGCCAATTAGTTTTAGTATGAACCCTCCTTTGGGCTTGTATGTGGACCGAACTCTCATCCTCCTTATTGGATTGCCCAAGCCCATTTTTCAGTTTTACGTCACTCACATGTAAAGGGAGGCCCTGTTCTTTTGAACTTATTTTGGCTGAACTGAACTGAACTTATTTTCTTTTTGCTGAACTGAACTTATTTTTGCTAAATAATAATAATAAATAATAAATAATAATAATAAATAATAAATAATAATAAATATTAATAAATAATAAATATAAATAATAAATAATAATAATAATAATAATAATAAATAATAATAATAATAATAATAATAACAATAATAATAATAATAATAATAAATAATAATGATAATAATAATAATAATTAATAATCATAACAAATAATAAATAATAATAATAATAAATAAAATATAAATAATAATAATAAATAATAAATAATAATAATAAATAATAATAATAATAAATAATAAATAATAAATAATAAATAATAAATAATAATAATAATAATAATAATAATAATAAGAAATAATAATAATAATAATAATAATAATAAATAATAAATAATAACAAATAATAATAAATAATAAGAATAAATAATAATAATAAATAATAAATAATAAATAATAATAACAAATAATTACGATAATAATAAAAATAATAACTAATAAATAATAATAAATAATAATAATAAATAATAATGATAATAATAATACAAATAAATAATAATAAATAAATAAATAATAAATAATAATAAATAATAATAATAAATAATAATAGTAATAAAAAATAAAAAATAAATATTAATAAATAATAATTATAATTATAATTAATAAATGATAATAATAATTATAATTAATAAATAACAATAATAATAATAATAATTATAATAATAATAAATAATAAATAATAATAATAAATAATAATAAATGATAAATAATAATAAAAAGTAAAAAATAATAAATAATAATTAATATATAATTAATTATAAATAATAAATAATAAATGATAATAATAATAATAATAATAATAATAATAAATAATATAATAATAATAATAAATAATAATAATAATAATAATAATAATAATAATAAGAATAATAAATAATAATAAATAATAAATTAATAATAATAAATAATTATAATAATTATAATAAATAATAATAATAATAATAAAAATATTTAAATAAAATAAAATAAAATTATAAAAAATAGAAAAATAAAATAAAATTAAAAAAAATTACAAATTCATCGTTATTATAATTATAATATTAATAATAATAACACTATTAATAGTAATATTAAAAACAAAAATAATAATTACAACATTAGATAAGACTGAACTTATTTTTGCTGAACTGAACTTATTTTTGTTGAACTAAACTTATTTTTACTTATTTTTGTTAAACTGAACTTATTTTTACTTATTTTTGCTGAAAATAAGTCCAAAATAACAGGGCTTTAGTATGGAACCTTATTTGAGCTTGTATGTGGACCGAACTCTCCTCCTCCTTATTGGGTTGCTCAAACCCATTTTTCAGTTTTATCAAATTTATCAGAATATCTCCAATATTTACTTGGTATGTATGTGGTAGCTATTTCCTTTCAACAAGTTGATGACAACTTATCGTATGATTCATATCCTTTACTGAAGCTCTATTTGGTTCGATAGAATACATTTTCAATAAAAATGGAAAATAATTTTCCGTGAAACTACAGATTCCAAGTGAACTTACATATACTCCATCATGGATTGAGCACAAAACTGGATCGGAAATTTCCAGATTACTGTCTCGGTCTGATCCGGTTTTGGACCGGTATACAGTCCTAGTTACACTAATATTATATTAGCTTCTAAAACTCCTTTGGTCCACACTCTATCTCCATCAATACCAAAAATATTCAATCTTCTCTTTCTTTCAATAAAAAAATACCTTGCCAACTTTAATACTTTAATGTGAGCCACACATTTGTACACATCAACAATATGTTATTTATGGGGCAAAATTGGCCTCAACACCCTGAACTATAGGCGCGGGTGCACCAAACAGCCCCAAAGTACGAACTTGGGTGCAGTGCGTACCATAAATGAGGTCGATGCCTGGAATTCTCACCTGATTCTCCCCCCTTTCTTATTTTCTACTCCCTCCGTCCCAGAATACTCTTGACACTTAACAGGGCACGTAGTTTTAGGTGATAAGTTGTTGTTTGGTTATCAATTGTTATTTTATTGAAAGAGTAGATGTGATAAGTGTTAGTAGGTAGTAAAAGTAGTAGTATTTTATTTGGTGGAGAGAGAGTGTGGGCCAATGGTTAGAGTTGGCAGGTAGTAAAAATTGTATTATTTTATTTGGAGGATAGAGAGTAAATGGTTAAAAGGTAGAAGGATTAAAATAATAGTAGGTCATATCCAAAAATAGAAGTGTAAAGAGTATTATGAGACAGATGAAAAAGGAACGTGTAAAGAGTATTATGGGACAGAGGGAGTACTTTTTTAACCCTAATTTTTTTACTTAAATAAAAAAAAGGCACGTGCCTTCATCTTCTCTTTCCTGAACTTAAGACAAAGACTTTCTTCCCCAAATTCCCTCCTTCCCAAATGAACCCTAAATTCTAAAAGAGCGAAATCCGCATAACAACAATGAGCTCAGCATCATCTTCACGTTCCAACAAGAATTCAAATACCAGTTTAGGTAATGGTAGGGTTTACTGTCGACACTTATTACCTGCAGTAGTCCAAACTACTTGGAAGTTCAACCACAATCAAGAAAAACGCTTCTATGGCTGCTCAATATCTAGCACTCGACTTATAGCCTTGAGAATTCCGGTCACCGACCTCATTTATGGTATGGACTACACCCAGGTCCGTACTTTGGGGTATTCTGGCTATAAGTCTTAGTTGAGGCTATTTGGTGCACCCGCGATATAGTTCAGGTACTATAGATAAAGCAAGTCAAATTCGATATATTCATATTGTGTACTTGTATTTAGAGCAATTTTGACGTTTCAAAATTAATTATATATAATTTCCTAAATTATACTCTATAAATTCTGAAATTAATTTTTTTATTAAATTTGATATGATATACGAAAATATCAATTATAAATTTGAAATAAAACTTGATAATATAATAAATTAGTTTATAATTGATGAAAAAATATGACAATTTACTTCAACATTATTACCATTCTATGCAAAAAAAATAATAATTAAAAATTTATTTCAGCTCTTTTATGGCCATCTTCTTCAACAGTATTATCAACCTATGCCAAAAAAATTATTTCACGAAAAAAATAATTAAGAGTTAAAATAAAAAATTTCCAAAAATTACAATTTTTTTCATGTTTTGATAATATCTTTGAATTAAACTGTAATATTTATTTTCTATATTTATATATGTATTTTTTTATATTGACCATATATCGTCCGTATTAATATAATATACTTTTTTCTCTTTTCTCCCTCTACACCTTTTCCTCCATAGCCACCACTCCACCCCTACACCCCCACCCCACCCCCACCCCTGCAACCCCACCCGATCCCACCCCCTGCAGACAGGTAGCCACCCCCACCCCCCGCCACCCCTTCCCCCTTCTCCCTTCTCCCCTGTCCCCATCGCCCCTCCCCCCTTCGCCCCTGCCCCCGTCGCCCCTCCCCCCTCTCCTCTCACTTCGTCGCTGCCCATCCCCGCCGCCCCTCCCCCCTTCCCTCTTCGCTCCTGCCCTGTCGCCCCTCCACCCCGACGCGCTTCTCCGGCAGACCCCTCCCCGCCCCCCCTCCCCGCGCATCCCCCCTTCTTCTTCCTCCTTTTTCTCCCTTCTTCCTCTCTCTCCCTGCTCTGAAATTTCAAAAAAAAAAAAAAACAGTTCATTGAAAACCTGTAAAAAAATTTAAAAAATTCTAAAATTTTAATATTTTGAAAAGTAAAAAATTGCTTTAAATACATATGCGCATATTAGGAATATACTAATATAGAGTATAGGAGTATATCCATATAGTAATTAGTCATAATGTAATCTACTGATGTGGACAAATTCATGGCTCACATTAATTTCTTACGGTAGCCTTTTTTTTCTTTTCAAGAAGGCTATTATAAAAACATCCCTATTTAGAAGACAATTTATACATGCAACAAACAAAACAAAGGAAAACAGGACTATCACTTTTTCAGAAAATATTTTCCACCAACAAAACTCTCTAAAATCTGGGGAAATGTATCATTTTTGCAATTTATTTATATTTTTTCCCGTTTTGTCGAGCAAATTAAATGTATGCAATAGCTGATAGCATGAGTGGACTTACCTTATCTACGGTAACTCGGTAAGGTTGTGATGCGAGCACTGGCTGATAAATGCAATACTAGTGCTGATCTGCACATATCAGTATAAATACACAGCAGGAAAATGAACACAGATACTACCCGTTAGACCGTTACATCTCGTGCTGCTGGTATTAACTATTAGTGACATCTTGGGAGTAAATCTGCACTGCTCATATATTGAAGCTTAGAAAGTACTACATTTATGGGGCATATCTGTAATGATTTTTTTTTTCTAAGGCAGGAACTACTTGTGCAAAAGTAATAATGGGCAAATCTAAAGCGATTTCCTAAAAGCAATAAACTTTTGTTTAGTTGAATGGATAACAACTTCATTCGGTAATGATTTTCTACGAAGAACATTTTGCAAGGGTAACATGTTTAATTGTTGAAGAAACAAAAAACACAAAATGGACCTGGTCCATAATAACTTTAGTGTGGACTTAATGCATGCACATGTGATTAGCCATCTCACTTCCCGCCTCTTTCTATGCTTATCCATTCCAGGTAGTTCCCTATCTTCTCAGCACATTTCTAACATGTTATTCATCCTTTATGCTTTTTACGACAATATAATCAAACACAAACCAAAGTCATATGATTCAAATTGGGGACTATATGGAAAAATTGGATCATTATGTTAGAAAATAATAGATATAAAAGAAGAATAAATAAAAGTGGGAAAAGTGACTATATGATAAAAAAACACAATTTCTTTTGTAAAACAACCTACAAATTAAGCCACCGCTTCTTTTGTAAAAAAAAAACTCAAATGACATGATATAAATGACAAAATATTTATGTCATTATTTGTATAGTCCATGTCACTCTTGTTGAAGTGTATGTCATTAGTCATTAGTCATTACGCAAGTTACCCAATAAGTTATGGTGTAACATGTAACACCCAAGATGCACTAAAAAAATCACTATGTTAGAAAACAATAGATTTTAAGAAGAATAACTATAGATCAGTAAGGGTGACTATGTGGAAAAAAGGGGCCACTAAGTTAGAAAATAGTAGATATAAAAATGGAGTAACTGAGTAAGTATAGTTTACGAATAGCCTTTGTTTTTGGGCAAAGATTGCGAGGCCTTACATAAACTCTTATTCGGAAAGCAATATTGAACAACACAACAACTGAATCGAGGTTGTTGCATAAAGCGTTCCACTACTTGTTAAGCCTGCTCATTCCTCTATTAGGTTGATTATACAATCAGCTGATGACAACAATAGTGGTGCCACATCAGCATAACAAACTCTAACAACCTCAACAGTTTCTTTGTTTATGTTATTCAGTTTAGTTCTAGCTTAGTTATTTCTTTTTCTCTGTATATATAAAGAGATGATTAGCTTGTAATAATAATTAATTCATTCTATAACATTCTCTCAAATTCTTTACTTCTCTCTCAATTCTCTCTCTTCTTTCTTACAATCAGTTTTAGTTCATCATAGAACTAACTGAGTTCTACAGCTGAAATGTGTTGATTTCATGAAAACTTTCACTATTTTTGTAAACGCTTTATCCAAACTATGTTTACCACGTTGTATTTTAATTTGTCGTAAAATTTAAATAAGGTCATTATATGAGAAAAAAAAGTTACTACATTATATAATGATAAATATAAGAGAAGAGTAACTATATGTTGGAAAGGGTGACTATATGAACAAAAAATGTCATTATGTTAGTAAACGCTATATATAAAAGAAGAGTAACTATAAGTTAGAAAGGGTGACTATATGAAGAAAAAAAGTTAGTAAGTTAAAAAATAGTAGCTTTAAAATTAAAGAGTAACTATTTGTTAAGAAAAAGGTGACTAATTTAAATAAAGGCCACATATACTATAGTAAAAACATGATAATTAAATTAAAAACTAATTTAATTGAGGCAATATAAAATCAAGAGTACTGAACAAATTCGTAACAGTGCAATGCAAGATTCATCACCAAAATTAGAATGAAGAACAAACAATGCATCAACTTAAGCGTGAGAGAAGAAGGAAGAGAGAGATTATGCCTAGAGATTGAAGAATCGAGTATTAGGATTTAGAATCGAATAGGATAATCTAAAAGTAGACTCCTGAATTTGGATCATCCTTCAATATTGATTTCGTTATATTCATTATCTATTAATTTGTAAGGATAGGAGTTAGCTCAAGTGGATAGAAGATTCTCGCCCTTGAGGTCGGGGTTCGATCTTACCCCCAAAGATTACGTACTTTGGGGTTTTTCTTTTTAAGCATGCTTATGCATGCCTTCTTACTAAATGTGTTGGTGTTTCCTATAGCGCTAAGCCTTGTAGGGGTTAGCCCTTGGGGCGACTTAATCTCCTAATCAAAAAAAAAAAAAAAAAAAAAAAAAATTATCTATTAATTTGTTGAGTTTGATTCTAGATGCTTAATCATCCTTCTTCTTTGTTAAATTTGCTTTGAGCTTTTTCATTTAGGAAAGAGAAAGTATGTTAAGGAGAGAGAAAACTATAATAGGGACTAAGGGAGAGTGATCAGAGAAGAGAGAAAGCAAGAAGAATGTTGAGAGAAGAGATAAGTGAGAAGATGGAGAGTGTTAGAAGACGAGAGGATGGGCCTTTTTTTTTGTTTCTTTGGCACCCGTGTGGCTTTGGTCCACACTAATAGGTCCATAGAAGACTTACTGTTGATGAAGAATGTGTATCCTCCATTCTCGGCATTCGGAAACTTAAGATATACTAGTACGTATTGAGTCCTCGTGTCTTACTCTTTAATATTCGTTGCTAAGGACAAGAATACAATTTTCCGCAGATGAGATAAATCACCCATTTCCCTTCACTATGTCTATATGAAGCCAATGTTAGGTTTCCAAGCTCAAACCAGCTCAACAGTGAAAAGGGCTAGAAACACGTAGTGTATTTTGGGTTTTGGTCATGCAAAAGCATCATATGTAGGCAAAATCCGGAAAACCGACATATTTGGGACTACACGTTAAGCCAATGACTAAGATAGAGGAGGAAAAAGTTTCCAGCAGCTGTTGGGGAGGCTCGCACGTCTGCACGATATTCTATACATCCATGGGGATAGAGATGGCCAACAGTGCGGGCCAATCCAGACCATCCAGCCCAGCCTGCCTCTTGGGCCGTGTGGGTTGAGCCCGCGAAAAGCCCGGTCCAGCCCAGCTCGAACCCTGAAATTGGTGGGTGGGCCGTGGGCCAGATTTTTGAGCCCAACCCACGAAAACCCGCTACTAAAACCGCCCAGCCCGGTCCACGAAACCGGTCCAGCCCGACCTATGAACCGGACCAGCCCATCCCAAGTAATTACAATCAAATCGTGTATATTTTAATCAAATTGTATATATTTTAATCAAATTGCATATATTATAATTCAATCAAATTCAAAAATAATGAAATTATTCATTAATATTAATAATTGTATATATTTTAATTAATTTTAAAGATTTTATGTAACAATAATAAATGATTCCAATGATTAAATAATTTTGAAAATAAAAAATTCTCATGCCGGTTCGCCGGCCCGCTAGGCCCACGAACCGCCAGAACCGCTTTCTGAACCGTGAAAACCGATAACAGACCGGTGTGGGCCAAGATTTTTCAGCCCGTGGACCAGCCCGTCCAAACCGTGAATTTTATGGTCTGGTCCTGGGTCGTGAAATCTCAGCCCGGCCCACTAGGGCCCACGAACCAGCCCGCACCAGTGGCCATCTCTACATGGGGATATGTTTTTTGGGACTTTGACGCAGTTGTAATTGTTTTTCCAGTCTATTGATAAATGACATTTATGTCACTTCTTGTGGTAGTTTTAGATTACTTTTGTATTTTATTTTCATCTATTTTAGCTTTTATTTATTCTTTTTATATTTTGTAGCTTACTTGTTTAATTAGTGTTATTTGCTAGTTTTTAGCACTTAGTTCAATAATTTATTTATTTCCTTTGTTTTATTAATTTTAGATGGATTAGTTTAGTATTTGTAATTAATTTTGTATTTTATTCCCTCTTAGTCACTCTTAATTTATTATTTCTTTTTATTTTGTAAGTCTCGTTTTCTTCTCGTGTGCTTTATTTTTATGTGTGTAGGTGAGTGTTTGCGGAACTTGAAGGATAGCACAAAAGCCCAAAGATATCATCCTGCTCTTCATTGGCCAACTTATCCTACACCACCCTCTTATCCTTAACCTACACCACACCCACATTACATCACAAGCCACAATCTTCCCCAATACATGACCACCAGTACAAAACCATCTTCCCTACCCCAAACACCGCAACACCACCATCACCCTGGCCTATAACACCGCCAACTCCACCTTTACTCCACGCGAATCTATCCCAAAACCAAAAGGAGCGGCCGCTCTGTTCCAATTCGCCCAAAACAGGGGAGTTCCAGAATGTTTTGAGCGGGTCATGAGTGACCTTGGAACGGGCGCTTGAAGAAAAATGTGCTACAAAGTCATTAAATACATCAAGGGCTGCAATTTATTGGAGCAAAATCCATGGCTAAAATTGAACAACAAAAGAAATTGGATTAAAAAAGAAACAATAACTGGAAAGAAATCAGATGGCTACAAATGGTATCGGAACAACCCTGCAACCGCATGCTAATCGTGTGGATAATTAATCCAAGGTTAGTCGGCAAGCCGGGGAGGATTCTGGGGCTATATCACCGGCTCCGTGTCGAATATGTGATTAGTTTCCAGGCCGGGGAGACCCACATGCCGTATGCCGAATATGTGGAGTCCTCAGGCGCAACGAGGGCGTAGCTGTTCTCAAGTGGGGGTGTATGTAATACCCCTCATGATTGCTTTAAAGGAATTTAGCAAGCTACTCATTCCAACATGATGCATCTTTCTTATAGGGATCATTTACTAAGTTACTCCACAGTTAAGCGTGCTTGGCTGGGAGTAGGCCAGGGATGGGTGACCTCCTGGGAAGTTTCTCAGGCTGCGGATGAGTGAGGACAAAATGTGCCGGAAGAACTTGTGTTGGTTATTGAGGACAGTTGTTGGCCTTGGATGCGCATTGGTGACGATAGACTCGACTCCGGATGGGTCGGGTTTTACAATAATTGACGTTGATGATGATGATGGCGCTGATGTGGTGTGGCAAAGTGTGAAGCAGCCAAGTAGGGAATGAATTCCCATAGCCACGTTGGTTTTTAATTTCGGATTTTTCACCAGGTACCCTTGAGGTTTCTTAATATTCACCTAGTACCCTCACGTTTTCCAAAATTCACCAGGTGCCCTTGTGGTTTTGAAAATCATCAGAATACCCTTAATGACTAACGAACGTCAACTCCGTTAGTCCTTAATGCTAAATCAACGAAATTAACCCCTAACTAACCTAATTAATACTAATTAATCATAATTAACTCTAATTAAACCTAATTAATACTTTTAAACCCTAATTAACCTATCTCTCTCCCTAACCTTAACCCTAACCCCACCACCTGACCTTACCCCACCCTAATGTCCTAACCACCCAAACCCCACCACCTTCCCTCACCCTACCCTTGCGGCCCCCACCCAACGGCGGCATCACCGCCAACCCGACCCCGACCCGACCTCACCTCACCACCACCCCACTACCCCTCCACCCCTGGCCCCTTCCCCACCTCTCCCCCCACCCCCACCCCAGCCGGCCCCTACCCCACCCCTGGCAGCCCCTCCCCCCCCCTCGCAACCCTCGAGTCGATTTCCCCTCCCCTCCCTCCCACCCCCGTTGAATTTCGCTCCACTCCCCCCCGCCCCCATCAAATTTCGCTCCCCTCTCCCCACCCCCGTCGATTCTCGATTTTACGGGCTTCAATTGGCACTTCCAAGTGGCGGCTGCGAGGAGTGAAGGGGAGGGGAGAGAAACTCGACGGGGTTGGGGGAAGGGAAGCGAAATTCGACGGGGGTGGGAGGAGGGGAAGGGAAATCGACTCGGGGGTTGCGAGGGTGGGGGGAGGGGTTGTGCGAGGTAGGGGAGGGGTTGCGGGGGGTGGTGGAGGGGCTGCGGGGGGTGGGGGAGGGGGCTGCGGTGGGTGGAGGAGGGGGCTGTTGGGGAGGGTGGGGGGATTGGTTGGGGTGGTGGAAGGGTTAGGGTTTGGGGTTAGAGGTTAGGGTTAGGCTAGGGTTAGAAGTTAGAGTTAAGTTAGGTTAATTAAGTTTATTTAGGGTCATAGTAAACGAAAAGTTGATGGTAGGGTCACGTCAGGAATTTTTCAAAACCACAGGGGCACCTGGTGAATTTTGGAAAACGCGAGGGTACCAGGTGAATATTAAGAAACATCAGGGGTACCTGGTGAAAAAATCGTTTTAATGTTCATTTTCTATTTTCTTTTTCCTTTTTTCTTCCTTTCTTTTCTCCCCTTCCTGTACTCTTCGGTTTTTTTCATTTTGTTTTCTTTTTCCTTTCTTTTGTCCTCCCCTTTTTACTCCTTTTTGGTTTACTTTTTTCTTTTACCTCCCTTTACCTATTTCTTTTACCTCCCTTTACCTATTTCTTTTTTCTATTCATTCTCTTTTTCTCT
Source organism: Beta lomatogona (assembly GCA_947646795.1). Taxonomy (NCBI): domain Eukaryota; kingdom Viridiplantae; phylum Streptophyta; class Magnoliopsida; order Caryophyllales; family Amaranthaceae; genus Beta; species Beta lomatogona. The sequence goes on along the minus strand of CANSNZ010000860.1, from coordinate 356,200 downwards.
TTTATTTTAGGAGTAGTATAAATACCCTTAATCCATATTTTTTTTGGGGGGGCAAGTTTAAGTTTTTATTCTCCACTCTTAGATTTATAATAGTTTTTAGGGTTTTAAGGAGGATTAGCCTCCATAGCTTAGTGTAGGGGAAAAGTTAGAGAACTCAAAGAGAAATTGAAGATTTGGAGATTCAAGGGTGACAACTTGTATTAAAATATTCAACAATTTATCAATGAGCATTTCTTACTCTCTCTCCTCTTTTATTGCTTTATTCTAATTGTTTTTCTTAGATTAATTATTCATGCTAACTTTAATTATTTGTGATTTATTTTGTTTAGTTTATGGTTAGATTAATGCTTATTATCATGTTATTAGTTGTTAATTTCTCTAAAGTTCCTATTTTTGTGTTTACGGAGTAGTAAGTGAGTTAGGGTTTGGGGATGAAAACACATCCATGATTGACGTAGGCATTGGAAATTAGATTTGGAGTTTTGCTTGATTAAATTATTACTTGTTTAGCTTTTCTAATCTATGTTGCATTCTCTTTAATCACTTGAATGTTGTATTAGATTGGAGTAGATTGATTTAGGTTGGCATGAGATTGTGACCTTTTGATTTATAGTATTGACTTGGATTACTTTGAACCTCGGGATATGTTAGTAATGGACGAGAGTCCTTATTTGATGTCTTTGAGAATTTCTCCGCCTATGAGAGTAGGATGAGAGTTGTGTGTTGAGTCAATATAGTTAATCCATGTAGTGTTCATGCATTATCTCCATGTTTGATATTCCTATGGTTATTTCATGATTGTTTGGTGTTTAATCCCATCTCCTAATTTTAGTTATCTTTGGTAGTTAGCTTAGTTTGGTAGTTCTTAGTTGGTTATTGACAATCTCAGACTTAATTTCAACCTAGCTTGTTGTTTAATTAACACATTTTGGTATTTCTTAGTTACCACTTTTACTTAGGTTAGTGGTTTAGTTAGGTTTTGTTTGACTTTAGATGATTAGTAACGACCTAGTTTTTCCTATGTCATCTATTGGAATTGACATGAATGTTTCCATGTCTTATTTCCTCATGGTTATGGCCAATGGGTGGGCTAGACGAGTTGGGAAACAACCATGAGCAAAAGAAGGTCGACCCTAAATTGACCAATGACCCATGTCATGAGTTGGGATGGGCTAGGCAAGCTAATCATATGCAAGTTGTTAACTGGTCAAACTGGTTCATAGGCCTAGTCAGCCCATTATTTTCTTAAAAGAATAGGTTGAATTAGGTTACATGGGTTAATTAGCTACATGGGCTTTCTTGGGTCGGACCTTTATTGTTGAGTTGTGGATCAACTTAAATCAATCTCGGCCAATGTGAGCGTCTCGCAAGCTTAGCCTTGTTGACCCGAATTTGAATAGGTTGGGTTAGGTTGGCCCGCTGGCCATCACTAGTTCTAGGGCCGTCTCAAACAATTTGTGGATCCTATGCTAATTATAAATTTAGGCATTTGAAAAACATTCATACAATGCAATATTGATACAATGCTAAAATAAAATGTGAATTCCGTAGTATAAATACTAGTACCAATAATATTCATTTTTTTGTATATTGAAGCATCTGATCTGATCAAAATTCATAATATTCAATCTAATATTATTTACATAGTTGTAAATAGTGCTAAAAAATATAGGGATAGGGGTACAAATACAAGATAGAATAAACTTATTTAAAATTAAAATTGAGGGTTACATTTTTTTAGGAGTGTTTATTTCTTACCATTAGGTAACCTTAAAAAATTAGAGATATTATGACATAAAATTTCACTTTTTTTGACAAGATAAAAGTCATATTATTATATTAAACATCATCACTCCTTCGTTTAGAGATAATTGCACCATTGTTCTCAAGCTTGTCGATGCATGGTTTCAAATATTAATCTCTTTAGTTATGTAAAAGTAAAAATTATAAAAATTTTGATATTAAAAATATATATATTGATAAGAATCTAACAAGATCCCATATGACTATGTTTTTATTAAAATATAAATCACCAAAGACAATCAAAGTGTAAGATTTGATGCAAATGGTGCAACTATTTCTAAACGGGGGAAGTATTAAGATAATTAAAGCTAGTTAAATAATTGGAAAAGAATAAAAAAATCCAGGGTATCTTTACTAGGACATTTCATATTGGATTATCCGATCCGAAATTTCAGACACCCGAAAATTTCAGATCGGGGAAAAGGCGATCCAATTCCGATCCAAAATAATCGGATATATATTCGAAATTTCAGAAACTTCAGATTGGATATTCGGGTTATCCGATACGTTTTGCTTATTTTTATATAATAAACTCAAAAATAGAAAAAATCAAAATTTGCTTGCTTTAAAGCAGACAACCACCATCAATGGTGGCGGCAGCCGGCAGGTGGGTCGATAGACAAAAGTCGAGAGGAGAAGTTGCCGAAATGAACCAAGCGGAGAAGCTGAGTGGTTGTTGCCATGAAAAGATTGGGTAGGGTGCTTGGCTGCGTGAGTCACTTGGGGCGCGAGGATGGGGAGTCAGGTAGGGCAACAGCTGGGGGCGGAGGAGAGGCGTAGAGCAATGGTTGGGGGCCGGGTTTTTGGGGTAGAGCTGGGATATTGTTTAATATTTTGTGACAAAAAATTAGAATATCTAAAAGAAATTCGGATATCCTAAATTGAAAATTTCCTATCCACGATTCCAAAAGTCCAAAATCTCAAATTTTTAATTTGATATTTGAATTTTCGAACTGTGTCAGCCGGATGGTAGATCAGAGTTTTTTTTAACATCCCTAATCTTTATCGATAGGAAGTGAGTATAAGAAGCTAGGAATGTATAAAATGGTACCAAATGAAAAAGTCAAAAGTATAGTGCTACCACATTATTATAGTTGGCTCATGCCTCATTGGTAAGAAACCTGCTAGTTTTCTTCTTCTTTGGTACTACTATAGTTTGTACTAATTCTCTACCATAGCATTCCATTTCAAAAAGTTAGTTGGGGGTTAAATAGGGTTAGGGTTTTGTCTAGTTTGCATGTCTCGGTTTTCGTGTTTTAGTTTCGGTACCGAAAAAACTCGGTTAAGGTTTGGGAGTCATTTTAACCATTAAGGATCAAATTTGAAGTTGAAATTGGCAAAAAAAGACCAAAAACACCTTGTTTTACGTGCGAGGAAAGACTAGTTGTTCTTTTCTGTTATGCAAATTGAGGCGTTTTCGGACTTTTTTCCAATTTCGGCCTCACAATTAACCCTTGAGAGCAAAAATGCCCCCCCCCCAAACTTTAACCGATAGATTTTCCTAGTATGCAAACCGAAGCATGTAAAACGAGGCAAACCCCTAACCCTAATTAACCCCAACTAACCTTTTATTTAACAGAATATTATAGTGGTACCATGTATAATCCAAAACAATTTTGGGTATCAAATGGAAAAGTCAAAAGTACATTGATACCATGTAGAATTTCCCAATTTGTTTTTTTTTGGTTAACAAGGAGTTCAAACAAAATTACACTTGAAATAGTCTAATACAGTCATCCACGAGATAGCTATTACAATAATTAGGGGGAGATTGTAGCTCCCTAACTTCATTCAGACTTGCATCCATAGTTCTGCCTTCTTTCGCCAGTGCATCCGCAATCTTGTCATTATTACGCCTCACGAATACGAACTTCACCTGCTTGAACCGCTTTGCCATTTCCCTGCACTCTTCAATTATATTAGCATACATGTCATGAAAGACTTCCACTTGATTCAATCTACTCACCGCCACCTGACAATCCGAAAACATAGTGACCGAGGTAACATATTCCCTGTGTGCTAGCCTTAAGCCCTCGATCAGAGCATAAAGCTCCGCCGAGAGAATGTCTGTAACAAAAATGGTCTTTTGGCATCCCTTAATCCACTCACATGCCCTATTTCTCAGACAAGCTGCCACCCCAGTTGGCTGAAAGGCGTCTACAAATGAGGCGTCAGAGTGCACAAAACATGACTCATGATCTCTGCAATTTTCGGAGGAAGCAGGTTCTGGAATATTGGACATTTGCTTAGGAACACTAGTGCGTGAGGAAATAAATTCCCACGCATTAAAGGTAGCTTTTTTGATCAAGACCTGGACCTGAGGTAATGAGGTTCCTTCAAAGAGAAACCTGTTGCGCGCAAGCCAAATTTCGAAACAAACTAAAGAAAATAGGAGGTTCCAAGGCAGGTTGAATTTTTTTTCCTTGCACTTTATATTGTTCCTAAGCTAGGTTTTTTCTTCCCCCTCTCTTAACTCTTGAGTTATGTTAATAACATCCCACACTTGGCTTGCCATAACACAATCCCTCAGAACATGGGTAAGATCTTCCTCGTCCATATCATAAAGATTGCATATAGGGTTGGGGACAATGTTTCGACGAAAGAGATTTTTTTGAGTTGGAATTCTCCCATGCCAAAGAAGCCATAGAAAGAATTGGATCTTGGGAGGGTATTGGTCATCCCACACCCAGCACACATCACTTCTCTTGACCCCTAATTCCTCAATTTCTTTTTCAAAAGCACGCTTTAAAGAAAACACATTATTATCCACAAGGGAGGAACATGGCCTGTCCGTGTCATTAGAGGGAGACCATTGCAGCCCTTCGATTCTACCACAGATATGAGGGGGTAATTCTAGGGACATCCTAGGAATTTGCCATCTGCCATTCACCCAACACTCACTAACTTTCATGTTACTTTCTTCCCTAGACAGCGGACCTATAGCAAAGGCACGAAGTGCCCCCACCCCCAACCAATTATCATCCCACAATGACACTGACTTACCAGATCCAACAACCCAAACACAACTTTTCTCAAGGAGCGACCAACCTCTACCTAAACTTTGCCATACCTGCGACCCATTTTTAAACTTTGTGATTCCTCTAGATCTAATATACTTTGACTCTATGCATTGCTTCGCGAGGTTGTCCGGACCATGACAAAGTTTCCAAGCTAATTTCTCCATCAAACAAGTGTTCACCACCCTATGACTTCTCAAGCCCAATCCCCCTCTATTTTTAGGGAGAAAAGTTGTCTCTTTTGCAACAAGGTGGAGCTTATTTTTCCCATCATTCTCACCCCAAAGAAAATTGTTACAGATTTTGTCAAGCTCATTTAGGGTGGAGATAGGAAAAAAATTTGTTTGCATATAATAGGTTAGGATAGTGTTAAGGGTGGATGTGATAAGGACTAATCTTCCCGCTCTTGACAAGAATTTACTTTTCCAATTTGCAAGACGATGCCTCACTTTCTCAACAACAAAGTGAACCTCCCTCTTCTTAGGCCTCTTATGTGAAATAGGGAGCCCAAGGTAGCTACCTAAATTGTTAGACTCACTAACATTTATGGTTTCTTGAAAAAGCTCTCTTACCTCCACGGGAGTATTAGGCGAAAATATTAGTCTACTCTTATCTTCATTAACTCTTTGGCCCGACACATTGCAAAACAATTCAAGGATTTCCCTCACCCTAAAGGCGGTCTCCTCATCCACTTTGCCAAAAAGGAGAAGGTCATCGGCAAATAACAAATGGGACACTGGGACCTTTTTTGCCCCCACCCAAAACGGGGTCCAAAGCTTCTTCTCACATGCTTGGTTGATTAGAGTGGTAAGGTACTCAAGGCATATGTTAAAGATGTAAGGTGACATTGGGTCCCCTTGTCTAAGGCCTCTTGAATGTTTAAAATTTTCCGTTTTTTGACCGTTAATAAAGAATAGAAGAAGACGCCTTTGAAATACAATCCATGATTAATCTAACGGAAGCCTCATCAAGACCATTGAAAATAAGACACTCCCTCACGAACCCCCACTCCATTCTATCATACGCTTTTTCTAAGTCAATTTTCAAAGCAAAACACCCCGTGTTCCCTTTCTTTTTGTGCATAGAATGAAGAATTTCCGAGGCAACAACAAGATTAACATCCGTACCCCACCCATTAATAAAACCATTTTGGTTATGCGAGATCCAATGAGGAATAAGAGGGCTAAGTCTATTCACAATGATCTTAGTAACCACTTTGTAAATTGTGTTGCACAAACTAATTGGTCGAAAATGCTCAATGGTTTCGGGGTATATTTGCTTAGGGATGAGGCATATAAGTGCATCACAAACCTTTTTCGGAACCCGTTGCAATTCGAACCAACTTTGAATGTTTTGACACACTTTAGATCCCACTACATCCCACTTTCTTTGAAAGAAAAGGGGGTGAAAACCATCCGGGCCCGGGGCCTTGGATGGTTTCATTCCAAAAAGAGCATTCGCAATTTCAACAGTGGAAGGGGGGTAGGATATGTTTTTCCCATTATCCATGTAATTAGCGTTACCCTGACAAACGAGGTGATCCGATGTGTATAAGGTGATGAAAGCAACCTTGATATGGTCACGAATCTGCCCGGGTTCCACCAAGTCTTCCCCCACCCCGCTTCTAATAGACAAAATGCGATTAGAATTTCGCTTGGTAACAACACTCTTATGAAAAAAGGTGGTATTCCTCTCTCCCTCCATCACCCAATTCGCTCGACTCTTCATAAACCAAAGCCATTCCTCCTGATCTAGAATATTGACAAGCTCATTTTGTAGATTTGTTTCAAGGTTATTAAGGAAAGGGGATCGAGGGTTATTGTGCAGGGCCCGTTGGGTCCCTTGAAGTCGCGCCAACACTCGACGTTTCTTGTAATAAACATTACCAAAGACTTCCATGTTCCAACTAATGAGAGCATCCCTGACATTACTTATGTTGTTAATAATATCCCCATCTACCGTCCCTTCCCATATACTACGCACCGTTTCATCAAAGGAGGGGTCAGCCTACCACATGGGTTCGAACTTGAAAGGTTTCGGACCCAAGAGCTTGGTCGGGTTATCTAGACGAAGAAGGATGGGGCAGTGGTCCGATGTTATGCGAGGTAAGTGCCACACATTTGAGTTTGGATATTGCGCAACCCACCCCTCATTAGCCCAACACCTATCAAGCCGCTCTAGAATGGGGTTGACTCGCCTTTTATTAGACCAAGTAAATTTAGAACCGTGATACCCGAGATCAATTAAGTTACAGACATTCATTGTATCAACATACAAATCCACCCTCATTCTACAAATCGGGCGGCCCCCAAATTTCTCCATCTCACATGTTACCTCGTTAAAGTTCCCAATGACTATCCAAGGATAATCGAGGCCTTCGGCAAACATACACAAATCATGCCATAGGTTTTTGCGAATAGAAAATTTTGGGCTAGCGTAAACTGCAGTGATAATAAATGAAGTTTGAGAAGAAATTACCTCAATTAGTGCATACACACCCTGGTTACTTTCTCCTAAAATGTGGATAGAAATCTTTTGAGACTTCCATAAGAGAAGGATACCACCCGCACGCCCAATTGGTTCGACTAAATGTGAGGAATCAAACCCGAGATCCTGAGTGATCAAAGAAGTGAAGTACCGAGCCACTTGAGTTTCCACTAATATCATCAAGTCCGGTGCATGGTTCTGTATTAAGTGTCTTGCATTTGGCTTAAACGAGGGCCTACTTATGCCCTCGGGCATTCCACATTACTATCGACATATTAGAGGGTAAGTAGGGTCTCATTTTTAGGCAACGAACTTCCTCGCTGTCCTCCTCCTTCCATGGTAATACCATCTCTCTCGAGTCCGGGTGCATCCAAATGTCTCTTAGGGGCTTGAGAAAGACTTCGGTCTCTCGTAGGCCACTTTTGTCTTTGACCTCATGCCAACTTACCCAAAGCCTCATTTGTTTGAGCATTGGAAGTATGTCCGCTAGTAGGAGAGCATTGGTGTTGGATTGGGCTAGAAATGTGATTGGGTGTAACCGAAGTTGGGCTTTTTGCCTTTTGTGAGGCAAGAGGCTTTTCGGATCCATCCATGGCCCGAATAGGTGAAGTATGCTTCGATCTTCTTCCTCTGCTCCTTCCCCTCACTTTAACACCCATTCGAGCAGGCATTGTACTGGCCGAGGGAGGTGCGCAACATTCTGGATTTGGGGAAGGTGAGCGGGAAAGAATCCTACCCCCCGATACATACATCAACAACTCCTTGTACTTCTTGTCTATGTCTTTGGGGTTCAATATCATCTCTTTGACAATCTTCAATGGTAACTCCTCCACCTCCACTTCGAGATCCGACGAGATTATGAAGTCTGTACTCATTGGGGATAGTTTCTGCTTGAGTGGCAAGGCTGGCCTCCGAAATACAAATGGATTTTCCGCTCTGGTTTTGAACACTCGGGCGGGGGGGATTCCGGGGAGTGAGGATTTGGGATGGGGCTTAAGGATGGAGATCTTGGTGGTGGTGATTGTGGTTCCATTTCCACTTGAAGAAGGTTCGCCATTTTCAATTATGTTTTGGGATTTTTGTTGTTGTTTTGGGTTTTTTTGTGGGTTTTTTGAGTTTGCGCGGGGAGAGGTTGGGTTTGAAAGGATTTCTGAGTTGATGGTTTTTGGGGTACTGCTGGAAAGAGGGGGAGCAGCTGACTAAGCCTTACTGGATTCAGAAGCAATGCCACGTTTCGATCCATGAGCGGGAGATGGTTCAATCTGATCAGAAGATGGATCAATCATATCTTTGGAAATATTTTCTTCAGCGTTTTCCAGGGCTAGGAAGGAGTTTTTAATTACCAAAGAGCTGGCCCTATAAGCCTTAGTCTGCATGGATGATGGGACTAACGCCGCCTTCTCATATCCTTTTTCCAAAGCCTTTATTGGGGTCCACCGGTCTTTTGAAGGGTTTCTTTGTTGTCCCCTGGCCTTCTCACTGGGCCCGTTGACTTTTGTATTTGTGTTATCCCTTTTGCCCACCGGGACTCCATGCCTGTGGAGTTTAGTCCACCCCTGGTCTTCTACACTTGGATCCTTCATGCTTTTTGTCACCACACCATTAACACAAGCGTTTGAGGAATGCCCAAACGCATTACAATTACCACAATACCATAATCCTTCCATGAATTCCAGCACTTGATAGCTTTGTCCCAACCAAGCCCTTTTGGTGGTTTTCTCTCTCTGTTTGCTAGGATGCATATTTTAGCGAACCTTTTGCTACCCCCTTGTAAAGATTTCGCATCTATACGTATCGTCTCCCCAACTGAATTTCCAATCCGCAATAATATATCTTTGTCGTAAAATTCCAATGGTAATTCTGGCAAGTTTAACCAGACAACTCCTTTCGAGCATTTGGCAGTGGACGGCCGGAAGTTTGGTTCCCACCCTTGGACCCAAATATGCACTCCCTGTATGAACCAGGGCCCTTCAGCCAATATCCTAGTCCTTTGTTGGATCGACTCACAGTGAAGGGCATAGAATCCTTTCCCTAGAGCAATAAGATCATGCTTAACGGAGATCTGCCAGATATTTACAAAGTGGCTCTTAAGAAATCCTTCGAAAAAGATTTACCAACCACCTTACAAATAATGGAGTTAAACCATGATTCACTTAACTTGGCATAGCACTGTTCCGAAATGGAAATAAATACATCCTCCCCTTCCTTCAACCTTTCATTAATGGGAGGGGTTGTTGCAAAAGGCAAAAGGCCCGACCTACACCTCACATTCTCACCATGACCTTGGCGAACGTCTTCCTTTGAAGACACGGATACCACTTCTGCGAAACTCGTGACTGGCGGCGGATCCGGCGGAGCTTCTGGATGATTCCTCTCATTCTGGACTACCAATACCTGAGCGTGCGAGAAGGGGTGTTGCAAGGCTGGGACTCTATGGCCTTGAGGGCCGGTTCAGGGAGGGTAGAATTTTCTCTCTTCACTCATTTCTCTCTCTTCACTCATTTCTCTCTCTTCACTCATTTCTCTCTCTTAAAAACAAGCTAGAATTTCCCAATTTGTTTGCACGGCCAATACTTGAGCTGACTAGTTCCCAATATGATCCTAACTAATAGGATTTTAGATCTTATTGGTTGGAATTATTTCCTACTTGAAGAAGGGTAGGATTCTATCCTAGCTTATTAGTCATTGGCTTAAATACACTGGTGATACATTACAAACACTCCTAGGATTTAGGAAGCATGTTAAAGTCTTCTCGAGGGAAGAGATTTTGATTACACACCATAGAGAGATTGCATGGTATTGAGTGATTAATAATAACTATCAATTGATTAGTAATATAAGTTTTATTTTAACATTTAATTTAAGGAATTTTTCACTTGCACCTGTCGGGTGTCATTCCTTTTTGTTCTTTTTGTTACCTTATGTTGTTCCATATTTCTTATTCGGTTCTACCCGCAACCTTACAAGTTAGTGAGTTACAATCAACTTTGTCTATAAATCAATCCAATGAGTGTAAAATGAGTGTCAATCACCGCTATTATCAAATATAAACATTCATTTTATGCAATCACGACCGTAGGATATTAAATCTAAGCCATAAATCTATAACATGAAATCTCAACTGTAAATCCAATAGCTCCCCTCTTTCTAATTTGATCTGATCTCTCTCCTCTCTTTTCTCGGCACCTCTACCAAAGAGCACCAACAGCAGAACACCGTTGTCGACCGCCAGCAGCCATGAATCCATTCTTCAGGTCAATCCATCATCATGAGCAGATGTGAATTCTGATTTAATTAGTGTCTTCTATTAATTGGAAAAAAAATTCAGACTATAATCTTTGCATTTCTATGTTTCATGATCCTGTTAACTTCTAAAAGCATGCAATTATGCAAAATATAAATTCAGGCTTGTTTTTGTGTACTTTCGCAATTCTACTGCTTCAACTTTTTTTAAAAAAAAATCAACCCGAAAGAGCAAAGGACTATAAGGAACATAAAGAGATTGGTTTGGGTATATCCGTATTAACGGCGAACGTGGCAATTTGCATGTAGCACTCCTGGTGGAGGAGCCATCAGCCAAGGGAAAGGCGGTGGCGGAGCTAGTAACTTACTCAAGTGGATTCAAGTCAATCAAATCTAACTCTTAGATAAACAAGATATGGTTATTTCTCAAAATCCATTAAACAAGTTCATAAACTATCAATTGAAAATCTAAAACTTTAAATTTCGGCAAACATTATATAATTATGTTTATATTGCACATACAGTGTACATATATCATACATATATTGCAATAGTATAAGCATGTGTATCTTAATTTACAGTATGTGTATCTTAAGTGGAGTCAATAAACCCCGCTGCTCTGAACATAGCTCCACCTCTAAGAAGGGGTATAAGAGAGGAAAGTGGAAGAGAGTCCATGGTGGCGGTGATTGTGGGTTGCAAATTAAATATTAATTGAAAAATGAAGTAATATTTAATTCAAATGTACGGTTGAGATCATACATCCCAGACTAAAATACATATTTTACATATTAGTGGTGATTAGCAGCGGATGACATTCACTTGTAGAATTTTGGCGATCATCGTCCTAAGCTTTACTTAATTATTATGAGGGGTCACATAGGGCTGGGGGTGAGAATGAGCCTGAACTATTCGTGAACAGTTCGTGCTCGCCCTCGGTCAAAGTTTTGTCGAAGCTCGGCTCGCTATGGCTCACCTCGAGATCGAGTTCGGCTCGAGACTTTAGCAAGCCGATCTGAGTTATGACAAGCTCGGCTCGAAAAACTCCTGACCGACTCGATTACTTTATATATATATATGGAAATAATATATTATGTATGTACACATAAATATATTTATTCTAGATATTGCACAATAATAAGTTAATATTTTTATTGTCAAAGAATAAAGTCAAAAACAAAAATATTCAAACAAGAAATATAAACAAGACAAGTAACCTGTAGATAATAATATGTCAAGCTTGTTCGTGAACAGTTCGATGACGACTCGGTCAACACTTGATCAAAGGTCGGGTCGGTCACAACTCAGTTCGTAAAGTTTCAAGCTCGGCCCGTGTTCGAACAAAATTAAATGAATACAAGCCGAACTAACAAGAGTTCGGGCTCGGCTCGACCAATAAGCTCCCCTACGCTCACCGTCAAAAAATATCTTATCATGACTCATGAGCACTAAACTGAAATATTGAAATAAAGGGCTCACTACGACATTAATGATCACTAGTACTAGGCTAGCTTTTTTTTTTTTTTTTTTTGAAATTAAAATTAATTCATTGATTCAAAGTCATACGAAATCTACAATAGAAGTCAAAACTAAACAAATACATATCAAAAAGAAATAAATACAATTCTAATATGACAAAACCACGATCGTTGAGTAGATCTAACACTTCTGAAAACCCTCGTCTTTCACATCGCTGTCTGATGCAGCCTTCTGCAAGGAGGTCTATCGATCTTTTGTAGTTTTGAAGTAGAACTGGATCCAATTCAAGTGATTGTAAATGAAGTACTGACATCTGTTGCAACCCCACACAAATTTCAATCAACAAATCAACCTCTTGAATTACACAAAAACCCAAAAACAAAGTCTCCAAACTCTCACATGGAGAGAGATTAAACCCAATATATGGGTAGATATAACCCAATAAATGGGTAGAAAAACTCTCCATTAAAGAGAGACTGAAGTTTATTAGAAACATTAACATAAAGAGATTTATGCGCACACTCCAAGTTAATTTTTGTTTTTTTGTTAATAATTGTTTGCAAGTTTCGAGGACGAAACTTTTGATAAGGGTGGTAGTATGTAATAACACTATTTTTAAAAGCGTTTATTAAATTTTAATCATATTTATAATACTCCGTATTTTAAAGGTTTTATTTACTTAAAAGGCTTATATAGGCTTTTATAATAGATTATGGGTATTTCAAATAAATTCTAGCCAAATTAAATGTTGGGCCTAAATTTAATAATTCTAATCCAAGTAGTTTGTTAAACAGATTTTAAAAGTGTTTTAAAATAAATCCAAAAAAATTTACAAAAAAAATAAAATAAAAATTAAATCAATCAAAAGGTAATTGACGGCGCAGCACTAGCTAACTCACTGCCAGTGAGTTGTTTACCTAAGCTTTGTTACTTTTTCTTATTTTTATCTTTTGGTTAATTTAAGCTTCTAGATTATATATCTTAGTGGACAATTAATATTTTTCCCCAATTCTAATAGATGATTGTAAAAAGTAGTTGGATCTTAGCTAAATTTATTTATCTTTTCTCTTAAACTCATCTTTTAGTTTCCTTATCCTATTATGACTCTACTTATCCCACTAGTATAAATAGGGGCCTCCACCCCTCATATTATTCACACCAAATTTGAGGAATACATTTCTTTTCTCAAGTTTAAACTCTCTCTCTCCCTCTTAGCCAACCCTTTCTCTTCTCCCTTAGTAGTTATTAATTTTCAAGGTGCGTGCAGGGGCGGAGCCAGTAAGTCACAAGGGGTAGCACGTGCTACCCCTGATTTTCTGGAAAAAATTGAGTTTTCTTTTTTAAAGAAAACCAAGAGGCAGAAAGCCGGGAAGAGTGAGTAGCAAACCCTAATCATTTCTAAGTACTGTAGTCATTTTCGTTTCTCTCTCCTCCAAGCCTCCACCAGTCAAGCCTTCTATATTTCTCTCTTCTCACTCAAGTCCATTTCTTCATCTGAAATTATGCCGTTACCAGCTGCGGTGGCCATCGCTAGTGTCTCTAAAAAAACTCAAATCGCAGCTTGACTGGTGGAGGCTTGGAGTGGTGCAGGTGTGCTGCATGCAGCGATGGTGATCTAATATAGATTGACGCTGTTGGTCTGCTAGGTGAGTAGTTGGTTCAGCGGTGGTGCTCCAATCGTAGGTATTATGTTTATGTCCCTTGCAAGACTTAGAAGAATATTCTACACTTCTCCAATCTCCATTTAAAGGAATTTGATTTATTCAATTTTTTGTGCATATAGTGCTTGTTTTGGGCTATTATCCTTCTCAAATCCATGAATTATGATCTATGCCTTGTGGGATCTATGAATTGTAGGAATTTATAAATTTGTGGACTTGTGGTATATGAATTGTCAATTGTGGAATATGGATTTAGAGTTGTTACTTGTGAATTGTGTCAATTGTTATTCAATTATAATTTTTGGATATTCGAATAATTACAATAAAAAAAATGATGTTGTGAATTTCTGATGAGTTGTGAGATTGTTTTTTTTATTATCTCAATGTTGAACTTAATGAGAGTAAGAAAATACTAGTTGAACTGATTAGTGAATTCTTGAGAAAGATTTTGTTTCGAATTTGAGTTACTTTAAGTTTCAAAGATTTTGTTTCAAATATCAAATCAGTTCTAGAGTTTGTCAACTCATCGTGAACAATCATAATTTTCTTTTATTAGAGTACTTTGAGGTTTTATTTGAATTTTGTAGTATTTTGAATATTTTTTCGGTATTAGATGGTAATATAAAATTGCGCTACCCCTGACTCGGAATCCTGGATCCGCCCCTGGGTGCGTGTATATGTAGATCTTTAATATTGTTCGATCTGCGTACGTAGTATCATGTTTCTAGGGTTTCTATCTTGAATGGTTATGTACTTCCTCCATTTCACAATACATGCATCATTTCTCATATGAGCACTATTCATCAACCAACTTTGACAATCTTTCTCTCAAAATTATGTAAGAAAAAAATAGTCAAGTGGGGTCTTGTTAAATTCGTCTCAATGCGAGGATGTCAAATATCAACTTTTTATAATTTTTACCTATATACAATTAAATATATTACTGTCGAAAGAAGAGTATTGGAGTGCGTGAAAAAGCAAATGGTGCATGTATCGTGAAACGGAGGTAGTATGTTTTACGTGAGTTTTAGTATAAATACTATGTGTTTCATGATAAACTTGTCACGAGCATATTGTTAATTAGTTTGTCGCTATTCGTCAGTATTGAATTTGGGAGTAAGTGTTAACTGACATAATTCTATAGTAATAATTAAATCATCAGGGCCGTCTTAGAGAATTTAGGGGCCCTGTGCTAAATAAAATTATCAGGCCCCAAAGAGTAAGAAAAAAAATGTCCTTATATAAATATCAAAAGTAAAAAATCATACGAGTATTAAAGTTGTTTTCTTTCCAAATATATTACATATTCAAAAGCAACAATAATTTCTAGAACAATCAGGAAGCAAATCATTAAATTTATGATTAAGAAAAGTAAGAAAACATGAGTTATGAAAGAACCTAGCAGATTAACATTGTAAGACACTCCAAAAAGTCAAAACTCCAAAATTGCAAAATCTAGTTAAACCGGTGAAGTTTCACACAAAAAAATCAGCACCAACAAATTTATAACTAAAATATAAAATCAGCAACACTACCAACTATTCAACAAAATGACAGTAAAGAGTATCATCTGACTAATATTTTTTTGGAAAAATTGTCAAAAATAATCCCAAGTTTTGGCCATCTTCCCAAATTAATCCCAACTTTGGATTATTTTTAAATAATCTCAAGTTTGTTAGTAGTCTTCCCTTATTGGTCCCTAGTGAAAAAAGTCGGTTTAAAACTCGTTTTAAAGGTCAATACGCCGCGTGAAACATTTCCATTTGCCTTTCATTTTAATAGTGGAGTGGTGATGAAGGCGATTAGAGGTGATTTTTTTCAATAAAATGGTGTCTTATCAACTTTTTAAAATTGGTTCAAACGATTATAGGTCTTTTGGACCAATATGGGAAGATGACTCCCAAACTTCAGATTATTTAAAAATAATTTAAACTTGGGATTAATATGGGAAGACACCTGAAACTTGGGATTATTTTTTACAATTTTTCCTATTTTTTTCACTTTGGAAATTGGGGATTAGGGTGGTTAACTTGTTATATTAGAAAGTTGGGTTGGATACTGGATAGTTAACAAAAGAAGGATTGACAGTAAAGAACCTGTATCGTATAATTATCAATAAAGCTAAGAATTGCGACTGGTAGAGAATGAAATCAAGCTTCTGAGATTGAAAATTTAGAGTTGTAAACCTTACTCTACAGCTGTAATGGAGAAAGTTTGAAAATTTTTTGAGAAAAGAAAACGACAGAAAATTCATGGGTTTTGCAAATTGGAAAAAAGAAAAAATCATCAGAAGTTTATAGATCATCTTAAAAAAGTTAAAGGGGGAATAAATACCTTGAACTTGGAAGATTTACACGACTTCCAACGTATCTCTCTGTTTTATTGTTTTTTTACTTTGGACACCAATATATACAATTGGGCCCTTATTTTTTAGAGGCCCTGTGCAGTTCAACTGCACAGGGCCTTAGTCGAGCCTGTAAATCATGTTCCCTGTGAGCATGCATGTAATGTAAACACCTATAATTATGATTCCATCATGATTTATATTAGCAAGCAAACTATTACTATCACTGTAGTCCACGGCTATATATATATATATATATATATATATATATATAATAAGGTAAGGAGAAACCTTGACAAGTTTGGGGGGAATAAAGGGGATCTCAACTTGTCAAGGGTGAGAATCGATCCCAGGACCTCCTGAAATCGGGAGGGAAGCTCTAACCACTAGTAGGTTATCCCTCACTCTCAAGTCCACGGGTATATACTCGCGTCGAGTGTCATGCGTATAAGATTTGTATGATTTCATTGTTTTGGTGTTACTAATATAATATGGTTCAACCAATATTATAAATATGGCGCGTGTTGTCTTTATTATCAAGAGTTTTCAAGATTATTTCATGATTAATTTATGCCCTTATATGGCTTAGTTTTATAAAGAATTATTATTCTTTTTAAATGTTGATTATTTTCTAAAGATTTTTATTAGTTATATGATCTTTTATGATCGCAATTAAAGAGGTAATGGCTTGTTAGTTATTAGCAAGAACAGTAGCTATAATATTTTATTTACCCATGTACTTTTTGTATAAGTTATGTGGACAAGGTAATTCCCCTCGTCATAGACTCGTTAAGGAATACTAAACTTGGGGTGTGTGCACACATTAAAAAAGGTACCTAGGAAAGGAGTTATATTAAAGTTATATACTTTATATTTATAAGTATTACAAGTATCCAAGAAAGGTTTATGAAAATATTATAAATGTTTAATAAAGTGTTTCAATTTCCGCATATACATGTTCTCATTATTTTTACCGATCGACACGCTTTTATTTGTTTTGTTTTATAGCTTTGTCCCCGTGATGACCCTATTATGGCGAGCAGACTTTACAGGTTGATGTGATGCATACTTCACATGGGGGAGCTAGTGAGGAATAATAATTAGTTCAGTAGTCGTTATTTTCTTTCCTATTTTCCATTGTCATAGTGAACAATTAAATTAATATTAATAAAGAGAAATTATTTTTATTATTTTCCGCTGCATTATTAAAGTTTAGTTAATAGTTAATATCTTTTAGCCTTTAACGTTATCATGTGGCAGTAATACTCTCAAATTTCTCAAGGTTTTATATTAAAATATATTCTTCAAAAAGAGAGAAACTTGGGGGTGTTGCAATATTTATTAGGCTAAATATTTCAGATTTTCTAATTTTATTTTGAGTTCTGGAGTATGAATTTTTATGTGTCGTGTTTATAATATATTTATTTATTTATTTTTGTGAAGTTATTATTAAATGTATTTCATGGTTTAAACTTCCCAATTAGGCTCAACCCCAAACTACATTGACTTCAATAGAGCCATACTTTCCAGTAATGGGTTTCTTATCACTTTCACCAGCATATTTGACTAGAAACACGGTCTTACCATTTTCAATTTCATTGTCGGGAGAAATAGTATTATAATCCATCAAGTATATTATAATCTCAAGTTCACTCGCTTCTGCAGGCACAACCACCTCATACCTTTCTAAGGAATGAATTCCCCAGGCCTTACTTCAATATATTCACTTTGGCTCTTATTAAACAATACAATCTGAGAACTGATGCTTAAGCGACCAGTTATGTTTCCAGAGACATCTTCTGGATCTTCTCCATCTCCGTTGATGACCTTCACACTAATCGTAGCTTGAACATTGTTACTGAACTGTACCTTCATCGCTTGACAATGTTTAATGATGGCCATCTTTAATTATAGCGTATATTATATTATCTTCTCCTGTGGACCACAAATTAGAAAATAGAATGTTAATTATAGATATAAATTAAGATGAACAAGCTAATTATTCAAGGAGATCGACCAAGAATATACACTTACCTCAAGTAGATATCATGTTCTTCTATGAACTCCAACTAACTGTGTCACTTGCAAACAATAATGCCATGCTTTTCCCACCTTTGTATAGAGAAGATATGCATGCAATATTCTTTTTTATGCGGGCCGCAAAGAACAAACGTATTATTCGATGCTCTTCATAATGCATGGTAAGGTCATATGGGTTCTTCTTGCTATCATCTAAATAATTATCACGTAGGTATGTATATATAGATATAAGTGGGTGTGGAGCACCACATATTCTATTCTTTCAGGCCTATATATCATTGTTCATTCCAATAAGTTTATCAGCAAACATTTTGACTATATGTTCATCCGAATATGATTTCTAGGACAATCTTAAAAACGTTCCGCTGATCCTTTGCTTATGCTACTAATAAAAAAATTTAAAATTAGAAAACCTATAATTATATGATTTATACTTATTTTCTTTATCAATAAGTTTAATTGTTAATACCAATTCTCTTAGTCGATAGGTTTCATTGCTCATACCAATTTTCTCAAACCTTGTTGCACAATAGAGAAACGTACGTAAATAACGTTTCTTGTTTGTTTAAAGCATCGACCCAATTTTTTCAATAAAATTTGATCATATAGTATTATCCGTACCTTTTTTCTATATATATCAAAGGTTTACTTATTTATATTAACTATTATCACATATTCAGAGTAAGTGGGTCCTTAAGTTATCTTCTTATGTGGGTCGATGGCCTCTAGAAATTATATCAATGGGGCCCATATTATTCCTAATGGTCAATCAACTAATGTGATCGTTGTTCTTTCATCCGAATGTGATTCTCAAGTTTATGAAAAAAAGTTTTTGATTCATCATGTTAATGCTAAAAATCGGCAAGTCCAATGACTGATGACCAAAATATTAAAATAATTATACATTAAAGAATAACAATTAAATCAATATTTTCTCCTTTAAAAGGATTAAAAATTTATATCATTTTTCTCATAAAGGCAAGTAGACCCCAATTCTTGCTTCTTATGTCTTCATATGGGTAAAAGGGCTCTACGGATTCTTTTATTTTTTAGGGCCCATCATTATTACTATAGGTCTATCAAAACAATTATTTTCACTATCGAAATTTATATAAAACCCTTGAAAAAGGCTTTCCTTCATAAGTAAGAAAGAAAAAACTTACTATCTTTGGGATTTGATCCTACACTGCAGCTCATGAACAATCACATGAAGAATTGTTAGTAGTTATTAGGAAACATCTCAATTGATCCAAACAAAAGAATAAACTTCGTTGTATTTCTCTCTCTTCTCACTTTTGAGAAAACTAGTTTGAATCATTAAACTTTTTGACTCGGAAAAATGCTCTATATGATATTATCAAATACATTCTATTTTCAAATATTCTTCTATCACTAATTTGTTTCACCTTTTAACAAGAAAAAAAATTAGGGAACAACCTTTTACATTTTTTCTAGAAACATGACACATTAATCTTTTTTTTTTCTTTTTGTAAGAAACAACATTACCTTATTTAATGGCGTTACCCACCGTCTTTCGGTGTTGACGCACTTAAATTCTCATGTGCTCTACACGTGCATTGGTTTTTAACACTCTATTTAGGAGAATATGGTTGGGAAAGGGTGTAGCACACATGCGCCATCGATTGAAAAAGTAGGATATAAAACCCTGAAAACAGTGGGTCAATGCCGGAAGCCGGTGGGTCAATGCAAAACCTAACCTAACACAATATCCCGACCCGAACACAACCCAATAATATCGGGTTTGGTTAAAATTTTCATCCCGTTTAATTAAATGCCTCGACCAACCTCAACTCTATTAATTAAATGGGTTGGGTTTGGTTGAAATTTGCAATATGATTTGACTTCGCCCAACCCATTTATAGAGTTCTCGTTGGATTGACCCCCTTAATCGAAAATTTTATATTCAAATTTATTACTTCTCGTGTTGGGCTTTAATCTGCTAACCTTGTAATGTCTATGATATAGAAATTGTGTTGTAATTTTAGCTTTTAATTAGTTTTTAATTAATCTGGTTTTACCATTTTGGTAGATATAAGTAAGATAATATTGCTAAAAAGGTTAGTGAGTCATAATCAGGTTCACCCATTTATGAAGGTTGGAGTGGATTGAAAATTCCAACCCATTTACTTTATCAGCTTGGGTTATGGATGAGGGATTCAAGCCATTTATCTTCGTGGGTGAGCTTGAAACCAACCTAGGTCAATCTTTTGCCAGCTTACCTGCATCTTGCTAAAAAAATAATCATTTAAGGTCTTAAGTTGCAAGACAAATTATAAAAGGTTGTTTCTAGCAAAAAGCTAGCAGAATATAAAAGCTCTATTTTCACAAATTATCCGAGATTTGACAACGTAGTTTGTTGTCAAGTCAATTTTTTTTAAGATAGTGTTTCGCGAAAGATTGTTTTATTAGGTAATCTCTGGAAAAAATTCACATTTTCAATTTCTTTTTTAATACTTGTTTGGTCGTATAAAAAATACATTGAATATCCCTCATTTTATGGTAATAATCTTCTATTAATTTTGAGTAATGCATCTACAGTACAACAAAAGGCACTGGATCTTATTAATGGTCTTGATCTTCTTTCTATTTCCCCTCATAAATAAGTCTGCTTCTTCTTTTGATTTGTGTGGTGCTTATCCATCTTTGATTAGGTATTTCATTAGTTTATTTAGTCGATGCATTCATAAGATATTTCAACGTAAATAAAACCGTGAAACTAAATTTTTTTTGTCCGTCATACATAGAAGATGAAAAACGAAGGGTGATCAAATAATAAAAGCAGGCCAAGTAGCCAACAATGAATAATCTCATATCCGGTTAAAACAACATCATTTTCTTCCTTATATATAGGTTAATTCTAATTGCCTCATTGTATTGAGTTTTTTTTCAACATATCTAGTTAATTAGTCCGACGAATTTCTATGATTATCACAATTGGTAAAGAGTTAGCGAGGATAGGAAAAAAGACATAATTAGATTATTGTATTTTAATAGTACATGATGGCATAGAAAACGTGAAAACTAGTGCAGGGATTTAGAATCCATGTTTTATTTAGTTATACTAGCTAGCTAGTAACACTGCACCGAGATTAATTGCGAGCCATCCCAATTAGGTTCAACCCCAAACTACATTGACTTCAATAGAGCCATGCTTTCCAGTAATGGGTTTCTTATCACTTTCACCAGCAGATTTGACTAGAAACACGGCCTTACCATTTGCAATTTCATCGTCGGGAGAAATAGTATCATAATCCATCAAGTATGCTGTAATCTCAAGTTCACTCGCTTCTGCAGGCACAACCACCTCATCCCTTTCTAAAGGAATGAATTCCCCGGGCCTTACTGCAATACGTTCACTTTGGCTCTTATTAAATAATACAATCTGAGAACTAATGCCGAAGCGACCTGTTATGTTTCCATAGACATCTGTTGGATCTTCTCCATCTCCATTGATGAGCTTCACACTAATCGTAGCTTGAACATTGTTACTGAACTGTACCTTTTATCGGAATGTTACTCTACAAATTCTGTGAATGGGGCCAATTTTAAGCATTAACATGATAAAACAAAAACTTTTTTTCATTGACCTAAGAAACACATTCAAATAATTATACATTAAAGAATAACTTTAAATAATCAATATTTTTTCCTTCAAAAGGTTTAAAAATTTATATCATTTTTTTCATAATGGCAAGTAGTCCCCAATTTTTTCTTGTTATGTCTTCATATGGGTAAAGGGGCTCTTCGGATTCTTTTATTCTTTAAGGCCCATCATTATTGCTATAGGTCTATCAACACAATTACTTTCACTATATGTTTATGGGAATGTAATGTAGAGAGACGTCTCAATAAAGTTTGTGGTCCAATCAAAATTCTAAAGTTTAACTAGCAAAATAAGCTATGACAGGGCTTTTTTAAAAAAAAAAATTCTAAAACATCATTCTGACCAATTTTTTCAGTTAAAATGTATCCTAATTCATATGAATTTTTCGTAATAGTATGGTTACCCTAAATTCTTCTTCCTATCCTCTTAGCAAGTGAGCGGGATTAGGTTTATGATGTCCTTTTATCGGGGGCCATTATTGATATTGTAGGTACGGTCTACCAAAAGTTATTATTAGTATTCATACATCTGAATTTGATTACTCGAGCTGTCTCAAATAATTTAGGGATTCCATGGCATTACTAAAATCTGTCCCATAAAGAATGAAGAGCGACCCAATTAATGAAAATCGAAAAATTCATGTTAGAATACCGTTTAGACAATCTTCTTGGTTAAAAGGTTTATGAATTCTTATCAATTATTCATGACGGTAAACTAACCCCAAATTCTTATTGTTATTGACTTATTTAGGTTCGGGGGAATACATGAATTCATTTCTTTAGGCCCGTCATGCTCACAATAGGTATAAAAAAAGTATCATAACTATACATTCATCCAAATTTGATTACTTATGCTGTCTCAAAAAATCTAGGGGTTCTATGATATTGCTAAAAGTATACTAAAAAAAAATGATAAGTAACCAAATTTTTCAAAAAAAATAAATCCATTTTAGAATATCATTCATACAACTTTCACAACTAAAAGGTTTAGTGATTCATGTCAATATTTCATAATGGTAAGTTGATGCCAAATTCTTCTTGTTATTATCTTATGTGAGTGGGGGGTTATAGGAATTCAATTCTACGGGCCCCATCATGACTACAATTGGTCAAATAAATTATTCTCATCCATTCACCAAAATATGATTCCTTGGGCATTAGGAAAAAATTAGGTGGTCTTATGGTAATGGTAATAATTGAAGCTTTATAAAATGAATGATGGCACAATTTGTTAAAAAAGAAATGAATTTCCTCTAAATTCACTTTTCACGTAACCGAAATGCCTTCTTTGATCATTAATCTATTTAGTTGCGCGCAAGTAAAAAGTTATAAATAGTCTGATATTTTGAAATTATTTATTGAGACGAATCTAATAATAAACCTCATGACTATGACTTTCTTTATAAAATAGCGAGAAAATAGGGTCAAAGTTAGTTGATCAATAGTGTCAAGTATTCAATATAACACTTATTTTGAAATGTTGGAAGTGTTTTATATAATATACAGACTAATTTTTCCAGTCATTAAAATTTGATGATTCCAACCATGTTTTTTACTTTTTATCTTAGGAGTCTATGATCGATGAAATCAATTAAGACAAATCAAATCGTTTAATAGGAGAAGTAATTTTTTTAACGAATATGATAACATCTTAAAAAATCTATCCTATTCTAGAGTTGAGATTTTCCACAAGATACAATTTTATTTGACTAATTATTATTTATATTTGAAACATATTTTTTTGAAATCCTTTGTCTTTATTATATAATGATTATCATAATATATCCTTATTCTAATTATTCATAATACTAACTCTAGTACAAATTTATAATTAGAATAATATTATTTTAAATAATAAGTGCTCTCATAGAACTCAAACTAACGCTAATTAAACTAATTACTATCACATTGTTGCTAGACCGAATGACCTAGCTACTCTTCCATATTCAATCTTTCCAACTTTAAGCGTCCAGAAGTTATTAATTAAAACAAATATACTATAATACATGATGTAAAATAGGTTGTGAGTATCACCAATGAAACTCCTTAGGTTTCGGTCATAATATAATTCGTGTTAGGTCATGCCCAAACTCGTGTGCATGTATCGCGTGAGAGCCAAATTTCGGATTAAGTTGCATCTTTCATCTAGCCACATGAAATTGAGTTGCAAGGTAAGTAAGATTAAACAAGATTGTCTAACTAATTATTTTTGAAACATAGGGAGTATTACAAGAGGTATGATTTATGTTTTTGCTGTATAATTGGTTCAAGAAAGAGGGTTTATGAAACGTAAAGGAAAAGGGAAATAAAGGAAATCTTCAAGGCAATTAAAAGAGATGATGGAACAAAAATGAAAAGTCAATGCTGCAAAGTCATTGACTAGTTCCAATTTTGTCCTTTCAGTGAAAAAACAAAGTTTGTTATGCTAGTCTTTGGGGAGACGTTATCAAATAGACCTTCTCAAGTGGTAGAAAATTTGAATTCATGGAAAGTGTCTGGCGAACTTGATTTTGGATCTTCAAAAAGTTAGTTTCTTTTCTCTCTCTCTTTTTTTTTTTGTTTCAATAGTGCTACCATATCCTAAAATTTCCTACAATAAAATTTTAATTGTGAGTTATTTGTGACCCACATGAAAGGACCACCAAAATAAAGTGGGCTACAAATTTTTTTCTAAATTGTTTCATATAGAAATTTATATAGAACCTTTGAAAAAGCCTTTCCTTCATAAGTAAGAAAGAAAAAACTTACTATCTTTGGGATTTGATCCTACATTGCAGCTCATGAACAATCACATGAAAAATTATTATTCGTAATTAGGAAACATCTCAATTGATCCAAACAAAAGAATAAACTTAGTTGTGTTTCCCTCTCTTCTCACTTCTGAATTAGTTTGAATTATTAAACTTTTTGACTCTGAAAAATGCTATGTATGATATTATCAAATACATTCTATTTTCAAATATTCTTCCATCACTAATTTTGCATGGCCAAAATCCATCAATAAAATAGATATGTTCGAGAATAGTGTCATTTATGGTGTACCAAAGAAAAAGCTAAATTTGTTTTACCTTTTAACAAGGAAAAAAAAATTAGGATGATTTGTCAGAGCAACCTTTTACCATTTTTATGGAAACTTGAAACATTAATCTTTTTTTTTTGCGAGAAACAACCTTACCTTATTTAATGGTGTTGAGCCACCGTCTTTTGGTGTTGACGCACTTAAATTCTCATGTGCTCTACACGTGCATTGGTTTTTAACACTCTATTTAGGAGAAAATGGTTGGGAAAGGGTGGAAAAAGGAAAAAACGTGAGGCACACGCACCATTGATTGAAAAAGTGGGATATATATAAAACCCTGAAATCAGTGGGTCAATGCCGGAAGCCGGTGGGTCAACGCAAAGCCTGACCTAACACAGTATCCCGACCCGAAACCAACCCAATAACAGCGGGTTAGGATGAAATTTTCAACCCGTTTAATTAAATGCCTTGATCGACCTCAACTCAATTAATTAGATGGGTTGGGTTTCGTTGAAATTTTTAATCTGATTTCATCTCGCCCAACCCATTTATAGAGTTCCCGTTGGATTGACCCCCTTAATTGAAAATTTTATATTCAAATTTATCACTTTTTATGTTGGGCTTTAATATGTTAACCTTGTAATGTCTATGATGTAGAAATTGTGTTGTAATTTTAGCTTTTGATTAATTGTTAATTAATCTAGTTTTACCTTTTTGGTAGATATAAGTAAGATAATATTGTTAAAAAGGTTAGTGAGTCATAATCAGGTCCACTCATTTACTGAAGGTTGGATCGAAAATCCAAACGCATAAACTTTATCAGCTTGGGTTCTGGTTGAGGGATTAAAGCCATTTATCTTCGTGGGTGAGCTTGAAACTAACGTAGGTCAACCTTTTGCCAGCTTACTTGTATCTTGCTAAAATAATAATTTAAGGTCTTAAGTTGCAAGACTAATTATAAAAGGTTGTTTCTTGCAAAAGCGAGTAGAATATAAAAGCTCAATTTTCACAAATTATCCGAGATTTCATAACGTAGTTTCTTGTCAAGTTAGTTTTTTTAAGATACTGTTTCGCAAAAGATTGTTTTATTAGGTAGTCTCTGAAAAAATTTGACATTTTCAACTTCTTTTTTAATACTTGTTTGGTCGTATAAAAAAAATACATTGAATATCCCTCATTTTATGGTAATAATCTTCTTTTAATTTTGAGTAATGCATCTACAGTACAACAAAAGGCACTGGATCTTATTAATGGTCTTGATCTTCTTTCTATTTCCCCTCATAAATAAGTCTGCTTTCTTCTTTTGATTTGGGTGGTGCTTATCCATCTTTGATTGGGTATTTCATTTGTTTATTTAGTAGACGCATTCATAAGATATTTTAACGTAAATAAAACCATGAAACTGAATATTTTTGTCCGTCATAATTCCTCCGTTTTTTATTAGTTGCAACACTTTCTAAAAACGGAAATTTCCAATTAGCTGCAACACTTTTTTTCTTTCTTCTTTTAGTAAGTTTTGAGGTGTAAAATGACCAATATACCCTTACTAATGTTTTTAATAAATACTTAAACCACCCTAATAGCTCCAACTATAAGTTAATGTAAACACCATTAAACTTAATGATTCCCACGAAAATATGCCCCAACCACTCATCTGAGTTCATTTCATCTTCCCAATCTTCATATTCTCACTCTTCATCTTCATCCTCTCACACTTCATCTTCATTCTCTTGTCTCTCACTCTTCATCTTCATCTTCATCCTCTCACTAATAAGAATTTTCCTCTTCCTCTGTCTCGTCATTCTCTATTTTCTCCCTGAATTCTCCTCTTTTTCTCTTTCCTATCCTCATCTCCTCCTCTCAAAAAAAAAAAAAAAAAAAATAATAAAAAATAAACCCATGAAGCTTCTCTTCTCTCTCCTCGTCGTTCTCCTGTTCATTTTGTTGCTGTTGTTTAATGAACTTCTTTTTTTTTTTTTATTAGATGCTGAATTTCAATTTGGGTCGAGATCTTAAAACAACACGAGTGATTAGATGCTGTTGTTTGCTGAATTTTTTTTATTAGATGCTGAATTTCAATTTGGGTCGAGATCTTGGAACAAACCGAGTGACGCTGATGCAGTGATGCTGTTCAATTTGTTGTTGTTGTTTGATGAACATCTTCTTTCTTTTTATTTATTTTTAATTAGATGTTGAATTTCAATTTGGGTGGAGATCCTGGAACAAACCGAGTCTATGAACAAACCGATCAATGGGGCCAATTTTAAGCATTAACATGATGAATCAAAAACATTTTTTCATTGACCTAAGAATCACATTAAAAAAAATTATACATTAAAGAATAACTTTTAAATAATCAATATTTTTTCCTTCGAAAGGTTTAAAAATTTATATCATTTTTTTCATAATGGCAAGTAGTCCCCAATTTTTTCTTGTTATGTCTTCATATGGGTAAAGGGGCTCTTCAGATTCTTTTATTCTTTAAGGCCCATCATTATTGCTATAGGTCTATCAACACAATTACCTTCACTATACGTTTGTGGAAATGTGATGTAGAGAGACGTCTCAATAAAGTTTGTGGTCCAATCAAAATTCTAAAGTTTAACTAGCAAAGTAAGCTATGACAGGGCTTTTTTTTTAAAAAAATTCTAAGACATCATTCTGACCAATTTTTTCAGTTAAAATGTATCCTGATTCATATGAAGTTTTCGTAATAGTATGATTACCCTAAATTCTTCTTCCTATCCTCTTAGCAAGTGAGCAGGATCAGGTTTATGATTTCCTTTTCTAGGGGCCATTATTGATATTGTAGGTACGGTCTACCAAAAGTTATTATTAGTATTCATACATCCGAATTTGAATACTCGGGCCGTCTCTAATAATTTAGGGATTCCATGGCATTACAAAAATCTGTCCCATAAAAAATGAAGAGTGACCCAATTAATGAAAATCGAAAAATTCATGTTAGAATACCGTTTAGACAATCTTCTTGGTTAAAAGGTTTATGAATTCTTATCAATTATTCATGACGGTAAACTAACCCCAAATTCTTATTGTTATTGACTTATTTAGGTTCGGGGGAATACATGAATTCATTTCTTTAGGCCCGTCATGATCACAATAGGTATACAAAAAAGTATCATAACTATACATTCATCCAAATTTGATTACTTATGCTGTCTCAAAAAATCTAGGGGTTCTATGATATTGCTAAAAGTATACTCATATAAAATGATAAGTAACCAAATTTTTCAAAAAAAAAACAAATCCATTTTAGAATATCATTCATACAACTTTCACAACTAAAAGGTTTAGTGATTCATGTCAATATTTCATAATGGTAAGTTGATGCCAAATTTTTCTTGTTATTATCTTATGTGAGTGGGGGGTGATAGGAATTCAATTCTACGGGCCCCATCATGACTACAATAGGTCAAATAAATTATTCTCATCCATTCACCAAAATATGATTCCTTGGGCAGTAGGAAAAAATTAGGTGGTCTTATGGTAATGGTAATAATTGCAGCTTTATAAAATGAATGATGGCACAATTTGTTAAAAAAGAAATGAACTTCCTCTAAATTCACTTTTTCACGTAACCGAAATACCTTCATTGATCATTAATCTATTTAGTTGTGCGCAAGTAATAAGTTATAAATAGTATGATATTTTGAAATTATTCATTGAGACGAATCTAATAATAGACCTCTTGACTATGAATTTCTTTATAAAATAGCGAAAAAATAGGGTCAAAGTTAGTTGATCAATAGTGTCAAGTATTCAATATAACACTTATTTTGAAACGTTGGAAGTGTTTTATAATAACATACAGACTAATTTTTCCAGTCACAAAATTTGATGATTCCAACGAAGTTTTTTACTTTTTCTCTTAAGAGTCTATGACCGATGAAATCAATTAAGACAAATCAAATCGTTTAATAGGAGAAGTAATTTTTTTAACGAATACGATAACATCTTCAAAAATCTATGCTATTCTAGAGTTGAGATTTTCCACAAGATACAATTTTATTTGACTAATTATTATTTATATTTGAAACATATTTTTTTGAAATCCTTTGTCTTTATTATACAATGATTATCATAATATATACTTATTCTAATGATTCATAATACTAACTCTAGTACAAATAAATAATTAGAATAATATTATTTTAAATTATAAGTGCTCTCAAAGAACTCAAACTAACGCTAACTAAACTAATTACTATCACATTGTTGCTAGACTGAATGACCTAGCTACTCTTCCATATTCAATTTTTCCAACTTTAAGCGTCCAGAAGTTATTAATTAAAACAAATATACTATAATACATGATGTAAAATAGGTTGTGAGTATCATCAACGAATCTCCTTAGGTTTCGGTCATAATATAATTCGTGTCAGGTCGTGCCCAAACTCGTGTGCATGTATCGCGTGAGAGCCAAATTTCGGATTAAGTTGCATCTTTCATCTAGCCACATGAAATTGAGTTGCAAGATAAGCAAGATTAAACAAGATTGTCTAACTAATTATTTTTGAAACATAGGGAGTATTACAAGAGGTATGATTTATGTTTTTGCTGTATAATTGGTTCAAGAAAGAGGGTTTATGAAACGTAAAGGAAAAGGAAAATAAAGGAAATCTTCAAGGCAATTAAAAGAGATGATGGAACAAAAATGAAAAGTCAATGCTGCAAAATCATTGACTAGTTTCAATTTTGTCCTTTCAGTGAACAAACAAAGTTTGTTATGTTAGTATTTGGGGAGACGTTATCAAATAGACCATCTTAAGTGGTAGAAAATTTGAATTCATAGAAAGTTTCTGGCGAACTTGATTTTGGATCTTCAAAAAGTTAGTTTCTTTTCTCTCTATTTTATTATATTTTTTTTTGTTTCAATAGTGCTGCTATATCCTAAAATTTCCTACAATAAAATTTAATTGTGAGTTATTTGTGACCCACATGAAAGGACCATCAAAATAAAGTGGGCGACAGATTTTATTCTAAATTGTTTCATATAGAAATTTATATAGAACCTTTGAAAAAGGTTTTCCTTCATAAGTAAGAAAGAAAAAACTTACTATCTTTGGGATTTGATCCTACACTGCAGCTCATGAACAATCACATGAAAAATTATTATTCGTAATTAGGAAACATCTCAATTGATCCAAACAAAAGAATAAGCTTAGTTGTGTTTCACTCTCGTCTCACTTCTGAAAAAATTAGTTTGAATTATTAAACTTTTTGACTCTGAAGAATGCTCTGTATGATATTATCAAATACATTCTATTTTCAAATATTCTTATTCCATCACTAATTTTACATGGCCAAAATCCATCAATAAAATAGATATGTTCGACAATAGTGTCATTTATGGTGTACCAAAGAAAAACCTAAATTTGTTTTAACTTTTAACAAGAAAAAAAAAATTAGGATGATTTGTCAGAACAACCTTTTACCATTTTTATGGAAACTTGAAACATTAATCTTTTTTTTTTTTTTGCGAGAAACAACCTTACCTTATTTAATGGTGTTGAGCCACCGTCTTTTGGTGTTGACGCACTTAAATTCTCATGTGCTCTACACGTGCATTGGTTTTTAACACTCTATTTAGGAGAAAATGGTTGGGAAAGGGTTGAAAAAGGAAAAAACATGAGGCACATGCACCATTGATTGAAAAAGTGGGATATATATAAAACCCTGAAATCAGTGGATCAATGCCGGAAGCCGGTGGGTCAACGCAAAGCTGACCTAACACAGTATCCTGACCCGAAACCAACCTAATAACAGCGGGTTGGGATGAAATTTTCAACCCGTTTAATTAAATGCCTTGATCGACCTCAACTCTATTAATTAAATGGGTTGGGTTTGGTTGAAATTATCAATCTAATTTCATCTCGCCCAACCCATTTATAGAGTTCTCGGTGGATTGACCCCCTTAATTGAAAATTTTATAATCAAATTTATCACTTTTTATGCTGGGCTTTAATCTGTTAACCTTGTAATGTCTATGATGTAGAAATTGTGTTGTAATTTTAGCTTTTGATTAATTGCTAATTAACCTAGTTTTTCCTTTTTGGTAGATATAAGTAAGATAATATTGCTTAAAAGGTTAGTGAGCCATAATCAGGTCCACTCATTTACTGAAGGTTGGACTGGATCGAAAATCCAAACCCATTTACTTTATCAGCTTGGGTTCTGGTTGAGGGATTAATGCCATTTATCTTCATGGGTGAGCTTGAAACTAACGTAGGTCAACCTTTTGCTAGCTTACTTGTATCTTGCTAAAATAATAATTTAAGGTCTTAAGTTGCAAGACTAACTATAAAAGGTTGTTTCTCGCAAAAGCTAGTAGATTATAAAAGCTCTATTTTCACAAATTATCCGAGATTTCATAACGTAGTTTCTTGGCAAGTTAATTTTTTTAAGATACTGTTTCGTAAAAGATTGTTTTATTAGGTTGTCTCTGAAAAAATTTGACATTTTCAACTTCTTTTTAACTACTTGCTTGGTCGTATAAAAAAATAGATTGAATATCCCTCATTTTATGGTAATAATCTTCTTTTAATTTTGAGTAATGCATCTACAGTACAACAAAAGGCACTAGATCTTATTAATGGTCTTGATCTTCTTTCTATTTCCCCTCATAAGTAAGTCTGCTTTCTTCTTTTGATTTGGGTGGTGCTTATCCATCTTTGATTGGGTATTTCATTTGTTTATTTAGTAGACGCATTCATAAGATATTTCAACGTAAATAAAACCATGAAACTGAATATTTTTGTCCGTCATACTTCCTCCGTTTTTTATTAGTTGCAACACTTTCTAAAAACGGAAATTTCAAATTAGTTGCAACACTTTTTTTTCTTTCTTCTTTTTGTAAGTTTTGAGGTGTAAAATGACCAATATACCCTTACTAATGTTTTTAATAAATACTTAAACCACCCTAATAATTCCAATTATAAGTTAATGTAAACACCACTAAACTTAATGATTCCCACCAAAATATCCCCCAATCACTCATCTGAGTTCATTTCATCTTCCCAATCTTCATCTTCTCACTCTTCATCTTCATCCTGTCACTCTTCATCTTCATCCTCTTGTCTCTCACTTTTCATCTTCATCTTCATCTTCATCCTCTCACTAATAAGAATTTTCCTCTTCCTCTCTCTCGTCGTTCTCTATTTTCTCCCTAAATTCTCCTTTTTTTCTCTCTCCTATCCTCATCTCCTCCTCTCAAAAAAAAAAAAACTTAAACGCAGGATATTTATCTTCTCTCTCCTCGTTGTTCTACTGTTCATTTTGTTGTTGTTTCATGAACTTCTTTTTTTTTATTAGATGCTAAATTTCAATTTGAGCCGAGATCTTGGAACAACACGAGTGACTAGAAAGCTGTTGTTTGACGATTTTTTTTTATTAGATGCTAAATTTCAATTTGGGTCGAGATCTTGGAACAAACCGAGTGATGCTGATGCAGTGATGCTGTTCAATTTGTTGTTGTTGTTTGATGAACATCTTCTTTCTTTTTATTTATTTTTAATTAGATGTTGAATTTCAATTTGGGTGGAGATCCTGGAACAAACCGAGTGATGCTGATGCTGTTCATTTTGTTGCTGTTGTTTGATAAACATCTTATTTTTTTTTAATTACATGCTGAATTTCAAAATTGGGAGGAAATCTCAATTCCCCCCATGTGCGTGGGAAATTGTGGGGGAGTTAGGAGGTGGTCCCTCCTTTCTCTCTCATACTTTCTAAACAAATTACCACATGCAAATGTCCCCACTTTATCTAATTACATACCCTTCTACCTACCTAATACTCTAATCAAAATATTGCATTTGGAACCCGGGAAAAAAAAGTGTTGCAACTAAGAAAAAACGGAGGAAGTACGTAGAAGATGAAAACGCAGGGTGATCATATAATAAAAGCATGCAAAGTATCCAACAATGAATAATCTCATATCCGGTTAAAGTAACAAAATTTTCTTCCTTAGAGGGTCAATTAGTGTATATAGGTTAATTTAAATGGCCTCATTGTATTGAATTTTTTTCAAATTATCTAGTTACTTAGTCCGACGAATTTCTATGATTATCACAATCGGTAAAGAGTTGGCGATGATAGGAAAAAAGACATAAGCACGCATACTTCGACGAGTAGGAAAAACAATATAATTAGATTACTGTATTTTAATAGTACATGATGGCATAGAAATCGTGAAAACTAGTGCAGGGATTTAGAATCCATGTTTTATTTAGTTATACTAGCTAGCTAGTAACACTGCACCGAGATTAATTGGGAGCCATCCCAATTAGGTTCAACCCCAAACTACATTGACTTCAATAGAGCCATACTTTCCAGTAATGGGTTTCTTATCACTTTCACCAGCAGATTTGACTAGAAACACGGCCTTACCATTTGCAATTTCATCGTCGGGAGAAATAGTATCATAATCCATCAAGTATGCTGTAATCTCAAGTTCACTCGCTTCTGCAGGCACAACCACCTCATCCCTTTCTAAAGGAATGAATTCCCCAGGCCTTACTTCAATACGTTCACTTTGGCTCTTATTAAATAATACAATCTGAGAACTAATGCCGAAGCGACCGGTTATGTTTCCATAGACATCTGCTGGATCTTCTCCATCTCCGTTGATGAGCTTCACACTAATCGTAGCTTGAACATTGTTACTGAACTGTACCTTCATCGCTTGACATTGTTTAATGCTGGCCATCTTTAATTATAGGGTATATTATATTATATTCTCCTGTGTACCACAAATTAGAAAATATAATGTTAATTATAGGTATAAACTAAGATGAACATGGTAATTATTCTAGGAGATCGATCAGGAATAGGCACTTACCTTAAGTAGATATCACGTTCTTCTATGAACTCCAACTAACTGTCTCACTTGCAAACAATAATGCCATGGTTTCCCCACCTTTATATAGAGAAGATATGCATGCAATATTCTTTTTTATGTGGACCGCAAGGAACAAACGTATTATTCGATGCTCTTCATAATGCATGGTAACCTCATATAGCTTCTTCTTGCTATCATCTAAATAATTGTCACGTGGGTATGTATATATAGATATAAGTGGGTGTGGGGCACCACAAATTCTATTCTTTCAGGCCTATATATCATTGTTTATTCCAATAAGTTTATCAACAAACATTTTGACTATAAGTTCATCCGAATATGATTTCTAGGACCGTCTTAAAAACGTTATGTTGATCCTTTGCTCATGCTACTAATTACAAATTTTAAAGTTAGAAAACCTATCGTTATATGATTTATACCAATTTTCTTTGTCAATAAGTTTAATTGTTAATACCAATCCTCTTAGTTGCATTGACACGTTTTTTCAATAAAATTTGATCATATAGTATCATCCGTACCTATTTTCTCTATTAAAAGGTTTAATATTTTATATTTACTATTATCACATATTTAGAGTAAGTTGGTCCCTAAGTTATCTTCTTATGTGGATTTAGGGCCTCTACAAATTCTGTCAATGGGTCCAATTTTAAGCATTAACATGATGAATCAAAAACATTTTTTCATTGACCTAAGAATCACATTAAAATAATTATACATTAAAGAATAACTTTTAAATAATCAATATTTTTTCCTTCGAAAGGTTTAAAATTTATATCATTTTTTTCATAATGGCAAGTAGTCCCCAATTTTTTCTTGTTATGTCTTCATATGGGTAAAGGGGCTCTTCAGATTCTTTTATTCTTTAAGGCCCATCATTATTGCTATAGGTCTATCAACACAATTACCTTCACTATACGTTTGTGGGAATGTGATGTAGAGAGATGTCTCAATAAAGTTTGTGGTCCAATCAAAATTCTAAAGTTTAACTAGCAAAGTAAGCTATGACAAGGCTTTTTTTTTAAAAAAATTCTAAGACATCATTCTGACCAATTTTTTCAGTTAAAATGTATCCTGATTCATATGAATTTTTCGTAATAGTATGATTACCCTAAATTCTTCTTCCTATCCTCTTAGCAAGTGAGCAGGATCAGGTTTATGATTTCCTTTTCTCGGGGGGCCATTATTGATATTGTAGGTACGGTCTACCAAAAGTTATTATTAGTATTCATACATCCGAATTTGAATACTCGAGCCGTCTCTAATAATTTAGGGATTCCATGGCATTACAAAAATTTGTCCCATAAAAAATGAAGAGTGACCTAATTAATGAAAATCGAAAAATTCATGTTAGAATACCGTTTAGACAATCTTCTTGGTTAAAAGGTTTATGAATTCTTATCAATTATTCATGACGGTAAACTAACCCCAAATTCTTATTGTTATTGACTTATTTAGGTTCGGGGGAATACATGAATTCATTTCTTTAGGCCCGTCATGATCACAATAGGTATACAAAAAAGTATCATAACTATACATTCATCCAAATTTGATTACTTATGCTGTCTCAAAAAATCTAGGGGTTCTATGATATTGCTAAAAGTATACTCATAAAAAATGATAAGTAACCAAATTTTTCAAAAAAAAACAAATCCATTTTAGAATATCATTCATACAACTTTCACAACTAAAAGGTTTAGTGATTCATGTCAATATTTCATAATGGTAAGTTGATGCCAAATTCTTCTTGCCATTATCTTATGTGAGTGGGGGGTGATAGGAATTCAATTCTACGGGCCCCATCATGACTACAATAGGTCAAATAAATTACTCTCATCCATTCACCAAAATATGATTCCTTGGGCAGTAGGAAAAAATTAGGTGGTCTTATGGTAATGGTAATAATTGCAGCTTTATAAAATGAATGATGGCACAATTTGTTAAAAAAGAAATGAACTTCCTCTAAATTCACTTTTTCACGTAACCGAAATACCTTCATTGATCATTAATCTATTTAGTTGTGCGCAAGTAATAAGTTATAAATAGTATGATATTTTGAAATTATTCATTGAGACGAATCTCATAATAGACCTCTTGACTATGAATTTCTTTATAAAATAGCGAAAAAATAGGGTCAAAGTTAGTTGATCAATAGTGTCAAGTATTCAATATAACACTTATTTTTAAACGTTGGAAGTGTTTTATAATAATATACAGACTAATTTTTCCAGTCACAAAATTTGATGATTCCAACGAAGTTTTTTACTTTTTCTCTTAAGAGTCTATGACCGATGAAATCAATTAAGACAAATCAAATCGTTTAATAGGAGAAGTAATTTTTTTAACGAATACGATAACATCTTCAAAAATCTATGCTATTCTAGAGTTGAGATTTTCCACAAGATACAATTTTATTTGACTAATTATTATTTATATTTGAAACATATTTTTTTGAAATCCTTTGTCTTTATTATATAATGATTATCATAATATATCCTTATTCTAATGATTCATAATACTAACTCTAGTACAAATAAATAATTAGAATAATATTATTTTAAATTATAAGTGCTCTCATGGAACTCAAACTAACGCTAACTAAACTAATTACTATCACATTGTTCCTAGACTGAATGACCTAGCTACTCTTCCATATTCAATTTTTCTAACTTTAAGCGTCCATAAGTTATTAATTAAAACAAATATACTATAATACATGATGTAAAATTGGTTGTGAGTATCATCAACGAATCTCCTTAGGTTTCGGTCATAATATAATTCGTGTCAGGTCGTTCCCAAACTCGTGTGCATGTATCGCGTGAGAGCCAAATTTCGGATTAAGTTGCATCTTTCATCTAGCCACATGAAATTCAGTTGCAAGATAAGCAAGATTAAACAAGATTGTCTAACTAATTATTTTTGAAACATAGGGAGTATTACAAGAGGTATGATTTATGTTTTTGCTGTATAATTGGTTCAAGAAAGAGGGTTTATGAAACGTAAAGGAAAAGGAAAATAAAGGAAATCTTCAAGGCAATTAAAAGAGATGATGGAACAAAAATGAAAAGTCAATGCTGCAAAATCATTGACTAGTTTCAATTTTGTCCTTTCAGTGAACAAACAAAGATTGTTATGTTAGTCTTTGGGGAGACGTTATCAAATAGACCATCTTAAGTGGTAGAAAATTTGAATTCATGGAAAGTTTCTGGCGAACTTGATTTTGGATCTTCAAAAAGTTAGTTTCTTTTCTCTCTATTTTATTATATTTTTTTTTTGTTTCAATAGTGCTGCTATATCCTAAAATTTCCTACAATAAAATTTAATTGTGAGTTATTTGTGACCCACATGAAAGGACCATCAAAATAAAGTGGGCGACATATTTTATTCTAAATTGTTTCATATAGAAATTTATATAGAACCTTTGAAAAAGGTTTTCCTTCATAAGTAAGAAAGAAAAAACTTACTATCTTTGGGATTTGATCCTACACTGCAGCTCATGAACAATCACATGAAAAATTATTATTCGTAATTAGGAAACATCTCAATTGATCCAAACAAAAGAATAAGCTTAGTTGTGTTTCACTCTCGTCTCACTTCTGAAAAAATTAGTTTGAATTATTAAACTTTTTGACTCTGAAAAATGCTCTGTATGATATTATAAAATACATTCTATTTTCAAATATTCTTATTCCATCACTAATTTTACATGGCCAAAATCCATCAATAAAATAGATATGTTCGACAATAGTGTCATTTATGGTGTACCAAAGAAAAACCTAAATTTGTTTTAACTTTTAACAAGAAAAAAAAATTAGGATGATTTGTCAGAACAACCTTTTACCATTTTTATGGAAACCTGAAACATTAATCTTTTTTTTTTTTTTTTGCGAGAAACAACCTTACCTTATTTA
This sequence comes from Beta lomatogona, assembly GCA_947646795.1. Lineage (NCBI taxonomy): Eukaryota > Viridiplantae > Streptophyta > Magnoliopsida > Caryophyllales > Amaranthaceae > Beta > Beta lomatogona. The sequence goes on along the minus strand of CANSNZ010000860.1, from coordinate 318,697 downwards.
ATGGTGTTGAGCCACCGTCTTTTGGTGTTGACACACTTAAATTCTCATGTGCTCTACACGTGCATTGGTTTTTAACACTCTATTTAGGAGAAAATGGTTGGGAAAGGGTGGAAAAAGGAAAAAACGTGAGGCACATGCACCATTGATTGAAAAAGTGGGATATATATAAAACCCTGAAATCAGTGGATCAATGCCGGAAGCCGGTGGGTCAATGCAAAACCTGACCTAACACAGTATCCCGACCCGAAACCAACCTAATAACAGCGGGTTGGGATGAAATTTTCAACCCGTTTAATTAAATGCCTTGATCGACCTCAACTCTATTAATTAAATGGGTTGGGTTTGGTTGAAATTATCAACCTAATTTCATCTTGCCCAACCCATTTATAGAGTTCTCGTTGGATTGACCCCCTTAATTGAAAATTTTATATTCAAATTTATCACTTTTTATGCTGGGCTTTAATTTGTTAACCTTGTAATGTCTATGATGTAGAAATTGTGTTGTAATTTTAGCTTTTGATTAATTGCTAATTAACCTAGTTTTACCTTTTTGGTAGATATAAGTAAGATAATATTGCTAAAAAGGTCAGTGAGTCATAATCAGGTCCACTCATTTACTGAAGGTTGGACTGGATCGAAAATCCAAACCCATTTACTTTATCAGCTTCGGTTCTGGTTGAGGGATTAAAGCCATTTATCTTCATGGGTGAGCTTGAAACTAATGTAGGTCAACCTTTTGCCAGCTTACTTGTATCTTGCTAAAATAATAATTTAAGGTCTTAAGTTGCAAGACTAACTATAAAAGATTGTTTCTCGCAAAAGCTAGTAGAATATAAAGCTCTATTTTCACAAATTATCCGAGATTTCATAACGTAGTTTCTTGGCAAGTTAATTTTTTTAAGATACTGTTTCGCAAAAGATTGTTTTATTAGGTAGTCTCTGAAAAAATTTGACCTTTTCAACTTCTTTTTAACTACTTGCTTGGTCGTATAAAAAAATAGATTGAATATCCCTCATTTTATGGTAATAATCTTCTTTTAATTTTGAGTAATGCATCTACAGTACAACAAAAGGCACTAGATCTTATTAATGGTCTTGATCTTCTTTCTATTTCCCCTCATAAATAAGTCTGCTTTCTTCTTTTGATTTGGGTGGTGCTTATCCATCTTTGATTGGGTATTTCATTTGTTTATTTAGTAGACGCATTCATAAGATATTTCAACGTAAATAAAACCATGAAACTAAATATTTTTGTCCGTCATACTTCCTCCGTTTTTTATTAGTTGCAACACTTTCTAAAAACGGAAATTTCCAATTAGTTGCAACACTTTTTTTTCTTTCTTCTTTTTGTAAGTTTTGAGGTGTAAAATGACCAATATACCCTTACTAATGTTTTTAATAAATACTTAAACCACCCTAATAATTCCAATTATAAGATAATGTAAACACCACTAAACTTAATGAAGCCCACCAAAATATCCCCCAATCACTCATCTGAGTTCATTTCATCTTCCCAATCTTCATCTTCTCACTCTTCATCTTCATCCTGTCACTCTTCATCTTCATCCTCTTGTCTCTCACTTTTCATCTTCATCTTCATCTTCATCCTCTCACTAATAAGAATTTTCCTCTTCCTCTCTCTCGTCGTTCTATATTTTCTGCCTAAATTCTCCTTTTTTTCTCTCTCCTATCCTCATCTCCTCCTCTCAAAAAAAAAAAAACTTAAACGCAGGATATTTATCTTCTCTCTCCTCGTTGTTCTACTGTTCATTTTGTTGTTGTTGTTTCATGAACTTCTTTTTTTTTATTAGATGCTAAATTTCAATTTGAGCCGAGATCTTGGAACAACACGAGTGACTAGAAAGCTGTTGTTTGACGATTTTTTTTTATTAGATGCTAAATTTCAATTTGGGTCGAGATCTTGGAACAAACCGAGTGATGCTGATGCAAGTGATGCTTGTTCAATTTGTTGTTGTTGTTTGATGAACATCTTCTTTCTTTTTATTTATTTTTAATTAGATGTTGAATTTCAATTTGGGTGGAGATCTTGGAACAAACCGAGTGATGCTGATGCTGTTCATTTTGTTGCTGTTGTTTGATGAACATCTTATTTTTTTTTAATTACATGCTGAATTTCAAAATTGGGAGGAAATCTCAATTCCCCCCATGTGCGTGGGAAATTGTGGGGGAGTTAGGAGGTGGTCCCTCCTTTCTCTCTCATACTTTCTAAACAAATTACCACATGCAAATGTCCCCACTTTATCTAATTACATACCCTTCTACCTACCTAATACTCTAATCAAAATATTGCATTTGGAACCCGGGAAAAAAAAGTGTTGCAACTAAGAAAAAACGGAGGAAGTACGTAGAAGATGAAAACGCAGGGTGATCATATAATAAAAGCATGCAAAGTATCCAACAATGAATAATCTCATATCCGGTTAAAGTAACAAAATTTTCTTCCTTAGAGGGTCAATTAGTGTATATAGGTTAATTTAAATGGCCTCATTGTATTGAATTTTTTTCAAAATATCTAGTTACTTAGTCCGACGAATTTCTATGATTATCACAATTGGTAAAGAGTTGGCGATGATAGGAAAAAAGACATAAGCACGCATACTTCGACGAGTAGGAAAAACAATATAATTAGATTACTGTATTTTAATAGTACATGATGGCATAGAAAACGTGAAAACTAGTGCAGGGATTTAGAATCCATGTTTTATTTAGTTATACTAGCTAGCTAGTAACACTGCACCGAGATTAATTGGGAGCCATCCCAATTAGGTTCAACCCCAAACTACATTGACTTCAATAGAGCCATACTTTCCAGTAATGGGTTTCTTATCACTTTCACCACAGATTTGACTAGAAACACGGCCTTACCATTTGCAATTTCATCGTCGGGAGAAATAGTATCATAATCCATCAAGTATGCTTGTAATCTCAAGTTCACTCGCTTCGCAGGCACAACCACCTCATCCCTTTCTAAAGGAATGAATTCCCCAGGCCTTACTTCAATACGTTCACTTTGGCTCTTATTAAATAATACAATCCGAGAACTAATGCCGAAGCGACCGGTTATGTTTCCATAGACATCTCGCTGGATCTTCTCCATCTCCGTTGATGAGCTTCACACTAATCGTAGCTTGAACATTGTTACTGAACTGTACCTTCATCGCTTGACATTGTTTAATGCTGGCCATCTTTAATTATAGGGTATATTATATTATATTCTCCTGTGTACCACAAATTAGAAAATATAATGTTAATTATAGGTATAAACTAAGATGAACATGCTAATTATTCTAGGAGATCGATCAGGAATAGGCACTTACCTTAAGTAGATATCACGTTCTTCTATGAACTCCAACTAACTGTCTCACTTGCAAACAATAATGCCATGGTTTCCCCACCTTTATATAGAGAAGATATGCATGCAATATTCTTTTTTATGTGGACCGCAAGGAACAAACGTATTATTCGATGCTCTTCATAATGCATGGTAACCTCATATAGGTTCTTCTTGCTATCATCTAAATAATTGTCACGTGGGTATGTATATATAGATATAAGTGGGTGTGGGGCACCACAAATTCTATTCTTTCAGGCCTATATATCATTGTCTATTCCAATAAATTTATCAACAAACATTTTGACTATAAGTTCATCCGAATATGATTTCTAGGACCGTCTTAAAAACGTTATGTTGATCCTTTGCTCATGCTACTAATTACAAATTTTAAAGATAGACAACCTATCATTATATGATTTATACCCATTTTCTTTCTCAATAAGTTTAATTATTAATACCAATCCTCTTAGTTGCATTGACACGTTTTTTCAATAAAATTTGATCATATAGTATCATCCGTACCTATTTTCTCTATCAAAAGGTTTAATATTTTATATTAACTATTATCACATATTTAGAGTAAGTTGGTCCCTAAGTTATCTTCTTATGTGGATTGAGGGCCTCTACAAATTCTATCAATGGGGCCAATTTTAAGCATTAACATGATGAATCAAAAACATTTTTTCATTGACCTAAGAATCACATTAAAAAAAATTATACATTAAAGAATAACTTTTAAATAATCAATATTTTTTCCTTCGAAAGGTTTAAAAATTTATATCATTTTTTTCATAATGGCAAGTAGTCCCCAATTTTTTCTTGTTATGTCTTCATATGGGTAAAGGGGCTCTTCAGATTCTTTTTATTCTTTAAGGCCCATCATTATTGCCATAGGTCTATCAACACAATTACCTTCACTATACGTTTGTGGGAATGTGATGTAGAGAGACGTCTCAATAAAGTTTGTGGTCCAATCAAAATTCTAAAGTTTAACTAGCAAAGTAAGCTATGACAGGGCTTTTTTAAAAAAAAAAAAAATTCTAAGACATCATTATGACCAATTTTTTCAGTTAAAATGTATCCTGATTCATATGAATTTTTCGTAATAGTATGATTACCCTAAATTCTTCTTCCTATCCTCTTAGCAAGTGAGCAGGATCAGGTTTATGATTTCCTTTTCTCGGGGGCCATTATTGATATTGTAGGTACGGTCTACCAAAAGTTATTATTAGTATTCATACATCCGAATTTGAATACTCGAGCCGTCTCTAATAATTTAGGGATTCCATGGCATTACAAAAATCTGTTCCATAAAAAATGAAGAGTGACCTAATTAATGAAAAAATTCATGTTAGAATACCGTTTAGACAATCTTCTTGGTTAAAAGGTTTATGAATTCTTATCAATTATTCATGACGGTAAACTAACCCCAAATTCTTATTGTTATTGACTTATTTAGGCTCGGGGGAATACATGAATTCATTTCTTTAGGCCCGTCATGATCACAATAGGTATACAAAAAAGTATCATAACTATACATTCATCCAACTTTGATTACTTATGCTGTCTCAAAAAATCTAGGGGTTCTATGATATTGCTAAAAGTATACTCATAAAAAATGATAAATAACCCAATTTTTCAAAAAAAAAACAAATCCATTTTAGAATATCATTCATACAACTTTCACAACTAAAAGGTTTAGTGATTCATGTCAATATTTCATAATGGTAAGTTGATGCCAAATTCTTCTTGCCATTATCTTATGTGAGTGGGGGGTGATAGGAATTCAATTCTACGGGCCCCATCATGACTACAATAGGTCAAATAAATTACTCTCATCCATTCACCAAAATATGATTCCTTGGGCAGTAGGAAAAAATTAGGTGGTCTTATGGTAATGGTAATAATTGCAGCTTTATAAAATGAATGATGGCACAATTTGTTAAAAAAGAAATGAACTTCCTCTAAATTCACTTTTTCACGTAACCGAAATACCTTCATTGATCATTAATCTATTTAGTTGTGCGCAAGTAATAAGTTATAAATAGTATGATATTTTGAAATTATTCATTGAGACGAATCTAATAATAGACCTCTTGACTATGAATTTCTTTATAAAATAGCGAAAAAATAGGGTCAAAGTTAGTTGATCAATAGTGTCAAGTATTCAATATAACACTTATTTTGAAACGTTGGAAGTGTTTTATAATAATATACAGACTAATTTTTCCAGTCACAAAATTTGATGATTCCAACGAAGTTTTTTACTTTTTCTCTTAAGAGTCTATGACCGATGAAATCAATTAAGACAAATCAAATCGTTTAATAGGAGAAGTAATTTTTTTAACGAATACGATAACATCTTCAAAAATCTATGCTATTCTAGAGTTGAGATTTTCCACAAGATACAATTTTATTTGACTAATTATTATTTATATTTGAAACATATTTTTTTGAAATCCTTTGTCTTTATTATATAATGATTATCATAATATATCCTTATTCTAATGATTCATAATACTAACTTTAGTACAAATAAATAATTAGAATAATATTATTTTAAATTATAAGTGCTCTCATGGAACTCAAACTAACGCTAACTAAACTAATTACTATCACATTGTTGCTAGACTGAATGACCTAGCTACTCTTCCATATTCAATTTTTCCAACTTTAAGCGTCCATAAGTTATTAATTAAAACAAATATACTATAATACATGATGTAAAATAGGTTGTGAGTATCATCAACGAATCTCCTTAGGTTTCGGTCATAATATAATTCGTGTCAGGTCGTTCCCAAACTCGTGTGCATGTATCGCGTGAGAGCCAAATTTCGGATTAAGTTGCATCTTTCATCTAACCACATGAAATTCAGTTGCAAGATAAGCAAGATTAAACAAGATTGTCTAACTAATTATTTTTGAAACATAGGGAGTATTACAAGTGGTATGATTTATGTTTTTGCTGTATAATTGGTTCAAGAAAGAGGGTTTATGAAACGTAAAGGAAAAGGAAAATAAAGGAAATCTTCAAGGCAATTAAAAGAGATGATGGAACAAAAATGAAAAGTCAATGCGGTAAAATCATTGACTAGTTTCAATTTTGTCCTTTCAGTGAACAAACAAAGTTTGTTATGTTAGTCTTTGGGGAGACGTTATCAAATAGACCATCTTAAGTGGTAGAAAATTTGAATTCATGGAAAGTTTCTGGCGAACTTGATTTTGGATCTTCAAAAAGTTAGTTTCTTTTCACTCTATTTTATTATATTTTTTTTTTGTTTCAATGGTGCTGCTATATCCTAAAATTTCCTACAATAAATTTAATTGTGAGTTATTTGTGACCCACATGAAAGGACCATCAAAATAAAGTGGGCGACATATTTTATTCTAAATTGTTTCATATAGAAATTTATATAGAACCTTTGAAAAAGGTTTTCCTTCATAAGTAAGAAAGAAAAAACTTACTATCTTTGGGATTTGATCCTACACTGCAGCTCATGAACAATCACATGAAAAATTATTATTCGTAATTAGGAAACATCTCAATTGATCCAAACAAAAGAATAAGCTTAGTTGTGTTTCACTCACGTCTCACTTCTGAAAAAATTAGTTTGAATTATTAAACTTTTTGACTCTGAAAAATGCTCTGTATGATATTATCAAATACATTCTATTTTCAAATATTCTTATTCCATCACTAATTTTACATGGCCAAAATCCATCAATAAAATAGATATGTTCGACAATAGTGTCATTTATGGTGTACCAAAGAAAAACCTAAATTTGTTTTAACTTTTAACAAGAAAAAAAAATTAGGATGATTTGTCAGAACAACCTTTTACCATTTTTATGGAAACTTGAAACATTAATCTTTTTTTTTTTTTGCGAGAAACAACCTTACCTAATTTAATGGTGTTGAGCCACCGTCTTTTGGTGTTGACACACTTAAATTCTCATGTGCTCTACACGTGCATTGGTTTTTAACACTCTATTTAGGAGAAAATGGTTGGGAAAGGGTGGAAAAAGGAAAAAACGTGAGGCACATGCACCATTGATTGAAAAAGTGGGATATATATAAAACCCTGAAATCAGTGGATCAATGCCGGAAGCCGGTGGGTCAACGCAAAACCTGACCTAACAAAGTATCCCGACCCGAAACCAACCTAATAACAGCGGGTTGGGATGAAATTTTCAACCCGTTTAATTAAATGCCTTGATCGACCTCAACTCTATTAATTAAATGGGTTGGGTTTGGTTGAAATTATCAATCTAATTTCATCTCGCCCAACCCATTTATAGAGTTCTCGTTGGATTGACCCCCTTAATTGAAAATTTTATATTCAAATTTATCACTTTTTATGCTGGGCTTTAATCTGTTAACCTTGTAATGTCTATGATGTAGAAATTGTGTTGTAATTTTAGCTTTTGATTAATTGCTAATTAACCTAGTTTTACCTTTTTGGTAGATATAAGTAAGATAATATTGCTAAAAAGGTTAGTGAGTCATAATCAGGTCCACTCATTTACTGAAGGTTGGACTGGATCGAAAATCCAAACCCATTTACTTTATCAGCTTGGGTTCTGGTTGAGGGATTAAAGCCATTTATCTTCTTGGGTGAGCTTGAAACTAACGTAGGTCAACCTTTTGCCAGCTTACTTGTATCTTGCTAAAATAATAATTTAAGGTCTTAAGTTGCAAGACTAACTATAAAAGGTTGTTTCTCGCAAAAGCTAGTAGAATATAAAAGCTCTATTTTCACAAATTATCCGAGATTTCATAACGTAGTTTCTTGGCAAGTTAATTTTTTTAAGATACTGTTTCGCAAAAGATTGTTTTATTAGGTAGTCTCTGAAAAAATTTGACATTTTCAACTTCTTTTTAACTACTTGCTTGGTCGTATAAAAAAATAGATTGAATATCCCTCATTTTATGGTAATAATCTTCTTTTAATTTTGAGTAATGCATCTACAGTACAACAAAAGGCACTGGATCTTATTAATGGTCTTGATCTTCTTTCTATTTCCCCTCATAAATAAGTCTGCTTTCTTCTTTTGATTTGGGTGGTGCTTATCCATCTTTGATTGGGTATTTCATTTGTTTATTTAGTAGACGCATTCATAAGATATTTCAACGTAAATAAAACCATGAAACTGAATATTTTTGTCCGTCATACTTCCTCCGTTTTTTATTAGTTGCAACACTTTCTAAAAACGGAAATTTCAAATTAGTTGCAACACATTTTTTTCTTTCATCTTTTTGTAAGTTTTGAGGTGTAAAATGACCAATATACCGTTACTAATGTTTTTAATAAATACTTAAACCACCCTAATAATTCCAATTATAAGTTAATGTAAACACCACTAAACTTAATGATTCCCACCAAAATATCCCCTAATCACTCATCTGAGTTCATTTCATCTTCCCAATCTTCATCTTCTCACTCTTCATCTTCATCCTGTCACTCTTCATCTTCATCCTCTTGTCTATCACTTTTCATCTTCATCCTCTCACTAATAAGAATTTTCCTCTTCCTCTCTCTCGTCGTTCTCTATTTTCTCCCTAAATTCTCCTTTTTTTCTCTCTCCTATCCTCATCTCCTCCTCTCAAAAAAAAAAAAAAAAAAATTTAAACCCAGGATATTTATCTTCTCTCTCCTCGTTATTCTACTGTTCATTTTGTTGTTGTTGTTTCATGACCTTCTTTTTTTTTTTATTAGATGCTAAATTTCAATTTGAGTCGAGATCTTGGAACAACACGAGTGATTAGAAGCTGTTGTTTGATGATTTTTTTTATTAGATGCTAAATTTCAATTTGGGTCGAGATCTTGGAACAAACCGAGTGATGCTGATGCAGTGATGTTGTTCAATTTGTTGTTGTTGTTTGATGAACATCTTCTTTCTTTTTATTTATTTTTAATTAGATGTTGAATTTCAATTTGGGTGGAGATCCTGGAACAAACCGAGTGATGCTGATGCTGTTCATTTTGTTGCTGTTGTTTGATGAACATCTTTTTTTTTTTTTTAATTAGATGCTGAATTTCAAAATTGGGCGGAAATCTCAATTCCCTCCATGTGCGTGGAAAATTGTGGGGGAGTTAGGAGGTGGTCCCTCCTTTCTCTCTCATACTTTCTAAACAAATTACCACATGCAAATGTCCCCACTCTATCTAATTACATACCCTTCTACCTACCTAATACTCTAATCAAAATATTGCATTTGGAACCCGGGAAAAAAAAAGTGTTGCAACTAATAAAAACGGAGGAAGTACGTAGAAGATGAAAACGCAGGGTGATCATATAATAAAAGCATGCAAAGTATCCAACAATGAATAATCTCATATCCGGTTAAAGTAACAAAATTTTCTTCCTTAGAGGGTCAATTAGTGTATATAGGTTAATTTAAATGACCTCATTGTATTGAATTTTTTTCAAAATATCTAGTTACTTAGTCCGACGAATTTCTATGATTATCACAATTGGTAAAGAGTTGGCGATGATAGGAAAAAAGACATAAGCACGCATACTTCGACGAGTAGGAAAAACCATATAATTAGATTACTGTATTTTAATAGTACATGATGGCATAGAAAACGTGAAAACTAGTGCAGGGATTTAGAATCCATGTTTTATTTAGTTATACTAGCTAGCTAGTAACACTGCACCGAGATTAATTGGGAGCCATCCCAATTAGGTTCAACCCCAAACTACATTGACTTCAATAGAGCCATACTTTCCAGTAATGGGTTTCTTATCACTTTCACCAGCAGATTTGACTAGAAACACGGCCTTACCATTTGCAATTTCATCGTCGGGAGAAATAGTATCATAATCCATCAAGTATGCTGTAATCTCAAGTTCACTCGCTTCTGCAGGCACAACCACCTCATCCCTTTCTAAAGGAATGAATTCCCCAGGCCTTACTTCAATACGTTCACTTTGGCTCTTATTAAATAATACAATCTGAGAACTAATGCCGAAGCGACCGGTTATGTTTCCATAGACATCTGCTGGATCTTCTCCATCTCCGTTGATGAGCTTCACACTAATCGTAGCTTGAACATTGTTACTGAACTGTACCTTCATCGCTTGACATTGTTTAATGCTGGCCATCTTTAATTATAGGGTATATTATATTATATTCTCCTGTGTACCACAAATTAGAAAATATAATGTTAATTATAGGTATAAACTAAGATGAACATGCTAATTATTCTAGGAGATCGATCAGGAATAGGCACTTACCTTAAGTAGATATCACGTTCTTCTATGAACTCCAACTAACTGTCTCACTTGCAAACAATAATGCCATGGTTTCCCCACCTTTATATAGAGAAGATATGCATGCAATATTCTTTTTTATGTGGACCGCAAGGAACAAACGTATTATTCGATGCTCTTCATAATGCATGGTAACCTCATATAGGTTCTTCTTGCTATCATCTAAATAATTGTCACGTGGGTATGTATATATAGATATAAGTGGGTGTGGGGCACCACAAATTCTATTCTTTCAGGCCTATATATCATTGTTTATTCCAATAAATTTATCAACAAACATTTTGACTATAAGTTCATCCGAATATGATTTCTAGGACCGTCTTAAAAACGTTATGTTGATCCTTTGCTCATGCTACTAATTACAAATTTTAAAGTTAGAAAACCTATCATTATATGATTTATACCAATTTTCTTTCTCAATAAGTTTAATTGTTAATACCAATCCTCTTAGTTGCATTGACACGTTTTTTCAATAAAATTTGATCATATAGTATCATCCGTACCTATTTTCTCTATCAAAAGGTTTAATATTTTATATTAACTATTATCACATATTTAGAGTAAGTTGGTCCCTAAGTTATCTTCTTATGTGGATTGAGGGCCTCTACAAATTCTGTCAATGGGGCCAATTTTAAGCATTAACATGATGAATCAAAAACATTTTTTCATTGACCTAAGAATCATATTAAAATAATTATACATTAAAGAATAACTTTTAAATAATCAATATTTTTTCCTTCGAAAGGTTTAAAAATTTATATCATTTTTTTCATAATGGCAAGTAGTCCCCAATTTTTTCTTGTTATGTCTTCATATGGGTAAAGGGGCTCTTCAGATTCTTTTATTCTTTAAGGCCCATCATTGTTGCCATAGGTCTATCAACACAATTACCTTCACTATACGTTTGTGGGAATGTGATGTAGAGAGACGTCTCAATAAAGTTTGTGGTCCAATCAAAATTCTAAAGTTTAACTAGCAAAGTAAGCCATGACAGGGCTTTTTTTTTTTAAAAAAATTCTAAGACATCATTCTGACCAATTTTTTCAGTTAAAATGTATCCTGATTCATATGAATTTTTCGTAATAGTATGATTACCCTGAATTCTTCTTCCTATCCTCTTAGCAAGTGAGCAGGATCAGGTTTATGATTTCCTTTTCTCGGGGGCCATTATTGATATTGTAGGTACGGTCTACCAAAAGTTATTATTAGTATTCATACATCCGAATTTGAATACTCGAGCCGTCTCTAATAATTTAGGGATTCCATGGCATTACAAAAATCTGTCCCATAAAAAATGAAGAGTGACCTAATTAATGAAAATCGAAAAATTCATGTTAGAATACCGTTTAGACAATCTTCTTGGTTAAAAGGTTTATGAATTCTTATCAATTATTCATGACGGTAGACTAACCCCAAATTCTTATTGTTATTGACTTATTTAGGTTCGGGGGAATACATGAATTCATTTCTTTAGGCCCGTCGTGATCACAATAGGTATACAAAAAAGTATCATAACTATACATTCATCCAAATTTGATTACTTATGCTGTCTCAAAAAATCTAGGGGTTCTATGATATTGCTAAAAGTATACTCATAAAAAATGATAAGTAACCAAATTTTTCAAAAAAAAACAAATCCATTTTAGAATATCATTCATACAACTTTCACAACTAAAAGGTTTAGTGATTCATGTCAATATTTCATAATGGTAAGTTGATGCCAAATTCTTCTTGTTATTATCTTATGTGAGTGGGGGGGGGTGATAGGAATTCAATTCTACGGGCCCCATCATGACTACAATAGGTCAAATAAATTATTCTCATCCATTCACCAAAATATGATTCCTTGGGCAGTAGGAAAAAATTAGGTGGTCTTATGGTAATGGTAATAATTGCAGCTTTATAAAATGAATGATGGCACAATTTGTTAACAAAGAAATGAACTTCCTCTAAATTCACTTTTTCACGTAACCGAAATACCTTCATTGATCATTAATCTATTTAGTTGTGCGCAAGTAATAAGTTATAAATAGTATGATATTTCGAAATTATTCATTGAGACAAATCTAATAATAGACCTCTTGACTATGAATTTCTTTATAAAATAGCGAAAAAATAGGGTCAAAATTAGTTGATCAATAGTGTCAAGTATTCAATATAACACTTATTTTGAAACGTTGGAAGTGTTTTATAATAATATACAGACTAATTTTTCCAGTCACAAAATTTGATGATTCCAACGAAGTTTTTTACTTTTTCTCTTAAGAGTCTATGACCGATGAAATCAATTAAGACAAATCAGATCGTTTAATAGGAGAAGTAATTTTTTTAACGAATACGATAACATCTTCAAAAATCTATGCTATTCTAGAGTTGAGATTTTCCACAAGATACAATTTTATTTGACTAATTATGATTTATATTTGAAACACATTTTTTTGAAATCCTTTGTCTTTATTATATAATGATTATCATAATATATCCTTATTCTAATGATTCATAATACTAACTCTAGTACAAATAAATAATTAGAATAATATTATTTTAAATTATAAGTGCTCTCATAGAACTCAAACTAACGCTAACTAAACTAATTACTATCACATTGTTGCTAGACTGAATGACCTAGCAACTCTTCCATATTCAATTTTTCCAACTTTAAGCGTCCAGAAGTTATTAATTAAAACAAATATACTATAATACATGATGTAAAATAGGTTGTGAGTATCATCAACGAATCTCCTTAGGTTTTGGTCATAATATAATTCGTGTCAGGTCGTGCCCAAACTCGTGTGCATGTATCGCGTGAGAGCCAAATTTCGGATTAAGTTGCATCTTTCATCTAGCCACATGAAATTGAGTTGCAAGATAAGCAAGATTAAACAAGATTGTCTAACTAATTATTTTTGAAACATAGGGAGTATTACAAGAGGTATGATTTATGTTTTTGCTGTATAATTGGTTCAAGAAAGAGGGTTTATGAAACGTAAAGGAAAAGGAAAAGGAAAATAAAGGAAATCTTCAAGGCAATTAAAAGAGATCATGGAACAAAAATGAAAAGTCAATGCTGTAAAATCATTGACTAGTTTCAATTTTGTCCTTTCAGTGAACAAACAAAGTTTGTTATGTTAGTCTTTGGGGAGACGTTATCAAATAGACCATCTTAAGTGGTAGAAAATTTGAATTCATGGAAAGTTTCTGGCGAACTTGATTTTGGATCTTCAAAAAGTTAGTTTCTTTTCTCTCTATTTCATTATATTTTTTTTTTGTTTCAATAGTGCTGCTATATCCTAAAATTTCCTACAATAAAATTTAATTGTGAGTTATTTGTGACCCACATGAAAGGACCATCAAAATAAAGTGGGCGACAGATTTTATTCTAAATTGTTTCATATAGAAATTTATATAGAACCTTTGAAAAAGGTTTTCCTTCATAAGTAAGAAAGAAAAAACTTACTATCTTTGGGATTTGATCCTACACTGCAGCTCATGAACAATCACATGAAAAATTATTATTCGTAATTAGGAAACATCTCAATTGATCCAAACAAAAGAATAAGCTTAGTTGTGTTTCACTCTCGTCTCACTTCTGAAAAAATTAGTTTGAATTATTAAACTTTTTGACTCTGAAAAATGCTCTGTATGATATTATCAAATACATTCTATTTTCAAATATTCTTATTCCATCACTAATTTTACATGGCCAAAATCCATCAATAAAATAGATATGTTCGACAATAGTGTCATTTATGGTGTACCAAAGAAAAACCTAAATTTGTTTTAACTTTTAACAAGAAAAAAAAATTAGGATGATTTGTCAGAACAACCTTTTACCATTTTTATGGAAACTTGAAACATTAATCTTTTTTTTTTTTTTTGCGAGAAACAACCTTACCTTATTTAATGGTGTTGAGCCACCGTCTTTTGGTGTTGACACACTTAAATTCTCATGTGCTCTACACGTGCATTGGTTTTTAACACTCTATTTAGGAGAAAATGGTTGGGAAAGGGTGGAAAAAGGAAAAAACGTGAGGCACATGCACCATTGATTGAAAAAGTGGGATATATATAAAACCCTGAAATCAGTGGATCAATGCCGGAAGCCGGTGGGTCAACGCAAAACCTGACCTAACACAGTATCCCGACCCGAAACCAACCTAATAACAGCGGGTTGGGATGAAATTTTCAACCCGTTTAATTAAATGTCTTTATCGACCTCAACTCTATTAATTAAATGGGTTGGGTTTGGTTGAAATTATCAATCTAATTTCATCTCGCCCAACCCATTTATAGAGTTCTCGTTGGATTGACCCCCTTAATTGAAAATTTTATATTCAAATTTATCACTTTTTATGCTGGGCTTTAATCTGTTAACCTTGTAATGTCTATGATGTAGAAATTGTGTTGTAATTTTAGCTTTTGATTAATTGCTAATTAACCTAGTTTTACCTTTTTGGTAGATATAAGTAAGATAATATTGCTAAAAAGGTTAGTGAGTCATAATCAGGTCCACTCATTTACTGAAGGTTGGACTGGATCGAAAATCCAAACCCATTTACTTTATCAGCTTGGATTCTGGTTGAGGGATTAAAGCCATTTATCTTCATGGGTGAGCTTGAAACTAACGTAGGTCAACCTTTTGCCAGCTTACTTGTATCTTGCTAAAATAATAATTTAAGGTCTTAAGTTGCAAGACTTACTATAAAAGGCTGTTTCTCGCAAAAGCTAGTAGAATATAAAAGCTCTATTTTCACAAATTATCCGAGATTTCATAACTTAGTTTCTTGGCAAGTTAATTTTTTTAAGATACTGTTTCGCAAAAGATTGTTTTATTAGGTAGTCTCTGAAAAAATTTGACATTTTCAACTTCTTTTTAACTACTTGCTTGGTCGTATAAAAAAATAGATTGAATATCCCTCATTTTATGGTAATAATCTTCTTTTAATTTTGAGTAATGCATCTACAGTACAACAAAAGGCACTGGATCTTATTAATGGTCTTGATCTTCTTTCTATTTCCCCTCATAAATAAGTCTGCTTTCTTCTTTTGATTTGGGTGGTGCTTATCCATCTTTGATTGGGTATTTCATTTGTTTATTTAGTAGACGCATTCATAAGATATTTTAACGTAAATAAAACCATGAAACTGAATATTTTTGTCCGTCATACTTCCTCCGTTTTTATTAGTTGCAACACTTTCTAAAAACGGAAATTTCCAATTAGTTGCAACACTTTTTTTTCTTTCTTCTTTTTGTAACTTTTGAGGTTTAAAATGACCAATATACCCTTACTAATGTTTTTAATAAATACTTAAACCACCCTAATAATTCCAATTATAAGTTAATGTAAACACCACTAAACTTAATGATTCCCACCAAAATATCCCCCAATCACTCATCTGAGTTCATTTCATCTTCCCAATCTTCATCTTCTCATTCTTCATCTTCATCCTGTCACTCTTCATTTTCATCCTCTTGTCTCTCACTTTTCATCTTCATCTTCATCTTCATCCTCTCACTAATAAGAATTTTCCTCTTCCTCTCTCTCGTCGTTCTCTATTTTTTCCCTAAATTCTCCTTTTTCTCTCTCTCCTATCCTCATCTCCTCCTCTCAAAAAAAAAATTTAAACCCAGGATATTTATCTTCTCTCTCCTCGTTGTTCTACTGTTCATTTTGTTGTTGTTGTTTCATGAACTTCTTTTTTTTTATTAGATGCTAAATTTCAATTTGAGTTGAGATCTTGGAACAACACGAGTGATTAGAAGCTGTTGTTTGATGATTTTTTTTATTAGATGCTAAATTTCAATTTGGGTCGAGATCTTGGAACAAACCGAGTGATGTTGATGCAGTGATGCTGTTCAATTTGTTGTTGTTGTTTGATGAACATCTTCTTTCTTTTTATTTATTTTTAATTAGATGTTGAATTTCAATTTGGGTGGAGATCCTGGAACAAACCGAGTGATGCTGATGCTGTTCATTTTGTTGCTGTTGTTTGATGAACATCTTATTTTATTTTTTTTAATTAGATGCTGAATTTCAAAATTGGGCGGAAATCTCAATTCCATCCATGTGCGTGGGAAATTGTGGGGGAGTTAGGAGGTGGTCCCTCCTTTCTCTCTCATACTTTCTAAACAAATTACCACATGCAAATGTCCCCACTTTATCTGATTACATACCCTTCTACCTACCTAATACTTTAATCAAAATATTGCATTTGGAACCCGGGAAAAAAAAAAGTGTTGCAACTAATAAAAACGGAGGAAGTACGTAGAAGATGAAAACGCAGGGTGATCATATAATGAAAGCATGCAAAGTATCCAACAATGAATAATCTCATATCCGGTTAAAGTAACAACATTTTCTTCCTTAGAGGGTCAATTAGTGTATATATATAGGTTAATTTAAATCGCCTCATTGTATTGAATTTTTTTCAAAATATCTAGTTACTTAGTCCGACGAATTTCTATGATTATCATAATTGGTAAAGAGTTGGCGATGATAGGAAAAAAGACATAAGCACGCATACTTCGACGAGTAGGAAAATCCATATAATTAGATTACTGTATTTTAATAGTACATGATGGCATAGAAAATGTGAAAACTAGTGCAGGGATTTAGAATCCATGTTTTATTTAGTTATACTAGCTAGCTAGTAACACTGCACCGAGATTAATTGGGAGCCATCCCAATTAGGTTCAACCCCAAACTACATTGACTTCAATAGAGCCATACTTTCCAGTAATGGGTTTCTTATCACTTTCACCAGCAGATTTGACTAGAAACACGGCCTTACCATTTGCAATTTCATCGTCGGGAGAAATAGTATCATAATCCATCAAGTATGCTGTAATCTCAAGTTCACTCGCTTCGCAGGCACAACCACCTCATCCCTTTCTAAAGGAATGAATTCCCCGGAGCCTTACTTCAATACGTTCACTTTGGCTCTTATTAAATAACACAATCCGAGAACTAATGCCGAAGCGACCGGTTATGTTTCCATAGACATCTGCTGGATCTTCTCCATCTCCGTTGATGAGCTTCACACTAATCGTAGCTTGAACATTGTTACTGAACTGTACCTTCATCGCTTGACATTGTTTAATGCTGGCCATCTTTAATTATAGGGTATATTATACTATATTCTCCTGTGTACCACAAATTAGAAAATATAATGTTAATTATAAGTATAAATTAAGATGAACATGCTAATTATTCTAGGAGATCGATCAGGAATAGGCACTTACCTTAAGTAGATATCACGTTCTTCTATGAACTCCAACTAAGCTGTCTCACTTGCAAACAATAATGCCATGGTTTCCCTACCTTTATATAGAGAAGATATGCATGCAATATTCTTTTTTACGTGGGTCGTAAGGAACAAACGTATTATTCGACGCTCTTCATAATGTGTGGTAACCTGATATAGGTTCTTCTTGCTATCATCTAAATAATTGTCACGTGGGTATGTATATATAGATATAAGTGGGTGTGGGGCACCACAAATTCTATTCTTTCAGGCCTATATATCATTGTTTATTCCAATAAGTTTATCAACAAACATTTTGACTATAAGTTCATCCGTATATGATTTCTGGGACCGTCTTAAAAACGTTATGTTGATCCTTTGCTCATGCTACTAATTACAAATTTTAAAGTTAGAAAACCTATCATTATATGATTTATACCAATTTTCTTTGTCAATAAGTTTAATTGTTAATACCAATCCTCTTAGTCGCATTGACACGTTTTTTCAATAAAATTTGATCATATAGTATCATCCGTACCTATTTTCTCTATCAAAAGATTTAATTTTTTATGTTAACTATTATCACATATTCAGAGTAAGTTGGTCCCTAAGTTATCTTCTTATATGGATTGAGGGCCTCTACAAATTCTGTCAATGGGGCCAATTTTAAGCATTAACATGATGAATAAAAAACATTTCTTTATTGACCTACGAATCACATTAAAATAATTATACATTAAAGAATAACTTTGAAATAATCAATATTTTTTCCTTCGAAAGGATGAAAAATTTGTATCATTTTTTTCATAATGGCAAGTAGTCCCCAATTTTTTCTTGTTATGTCTTCATGAGGGTAAAGGGGCTCTTCGGATTCTTTTATTCTTTAAGGCCCATCATTATTGCTATAGGTCTATCAACACAATTACTTTCACTATACGTTTATATATGGGAATGTGATGTAGAGAGACGTCTCAATAATGTTTGTGGTCCAATCAAAATTCTAAAGTTTAACTAGCAAAAAAAGCTATGACAGGGTTTTTAAATTCTAAGACATCATTCTGACCAATTTTTTCAGTTAAAATGTATCCTGATTCATATGAATTTTTCGTAATAGTATGATTACCATAAATTCTTCTTCCTATCCACTTAGCAAGTGAGCGGGATCAGGTTTATGATTTCCTTTTTTCGGGGGCCATTATTGATATTGTAGGTACAGTCTACCAAAAGTTATTATTAGTATTCATACATCCGAATTTGATTACTCGAGCCGTCTCTAATAATTTAGGGATTCCATGGCATTACTAAAATCTGTCCCATAAAAAAATGAAGAGTGACCCAATTAATGAAAATCAAAAAATTCATGTTAGAATACCGTTTAGACAATCTTCTTGGTAAAAAGGTTTATGAATTCTTATCAATTATTCATGACGGTAAACTGACCCGAATTCTTATTGTTATTGACTTATTTAGGTTCGGGGGAATACATGAATTCAATTCTTTAGGCCCGTCATGATCACAATAGGTATACAAAAAAGTATCATAACTATACATTCATCCAAATTTGATTACTTATGTTGTCTCAAAAAATCTAGGGGTTCTTTGATATTGCTAAAAGTATACTCATAAAAAATGATAAGTAACCAAATTTTTCAAAAAAAATAATTCCATTTTAGAATATCATTCATACAACTTTCACAACTAAAGGTTTAGTGATTCATGTCAATATTTCATAATGGTGAGTTGATGCCAAATTCTTCTTGTTATTATCTTATGTGAGTGGGGGGTGATAGGAATTCAATTCTACGGCCCCATCATGACTACAATAGGTCAAATAAATTATTCTCATCCATTCATCAAAATATGATTCCTTGGGCAGTAGGAAAAAAATTAGGTGGTCTTATGGTAATGGTAATAATTGAAGCTTTATAAAATGAATGATGGCACAATTTGTTAAAAAAGAAATGAACTTCCTCTAAATTCACTTTTTCACGTAACCGAAATGCCTTCTTTGATCATTAATCTATTTAGTTACGCGCAAGTAAAAAGTTATAAATAGACTGATATTTTGAAATTATTCATTGAGACGAATCTAATAATAGACCTCTTGACTATGACTTTCTTTATAAAATAGCGAGAAAATAGGGTCATAGTTAGTTGATCAATAGTTTCAAGTATTCAATATAACACTTATTTTGAAACGTTGGAAGTGTTTTATAATAATATACAGACTAATTTTTCCAGTCACAAAATTTGGTGATTCCAACCAAGTTTTTTACTTTTTCTCTTAAGAGTCTATGATCGATAAAATCAATTAAGACAAATCAAATCATTTAATAGGAGAAGTAATTTTTTTAACGAATATGATAACATCTTCAAAAATCAAACCTATGCTAGAGTTGAGATTTTCCACAAGATACAATTTTATTTGACTAATTATTATTTATATTTGAAACATATTTTTTCGAAATCCTTTGTCTTTATTATATAATGATTATCATAATATATCCTTATTCTAATTATTCATAATACTAACTCTAGTACAAATAAATAATTAGAATAATATTATTTTAAATAATTAGAATAATATTATTTTAAATAATAAGTGCTCTCATAGAACTCAAACTAACGCTAACTAAACTAATTACTATCAAATTGTTGCTAGACTGAATGACCTAGCTACTCTTCCATATTCAATCTTTCCAACTTTAAGCGTCCAGAAGTTATTAATTAAAACAAATATACTATAATACATGATGTAAAATAGGTTGTGAGTATCATCAACGAAACTCCTTAGGTTTCGGTCATATCATAATTCGTGCCAGGTCGTGCCCAAACTCGTGTGCATGTATCGCGTGAGAGCCAAATTTTGGATTAAGTTGCATCTTTCATCTAGCCACATGAAATTGAGTTGCAAGATAAGCAAGATTAAACAAGATTGTCTAACTAATTATTTTTGAAACATAGGGAGTATTACAAGAGGTATGATTTATGTTTTTGCTGTATAATTGGTTCAAGAAAGAGGGTTTATGAAACGTAAAGGAAAAGGAAAATAAAGGAAATCTTCAAGGCAATTAAAAGAGATGATGGAACAAAAATGAAAAGTCAATGCTGCAAAGTCATTGACTAGTTCCAATTTTGTCCTTTCAGTGAACAAACAAAGTTTGTTATGTTAGTCTTTGGGAAGACATTATCAAATAGACCATCTCAAGTGGTAGGAAATTTGAATTCATGGAAAGTGTCTGGCGAACTTGATTTTGGATCTTCAAAAAGTTAGTTTCTTTTCTCTCTATTTTATTATATATTTTTTTTGTTTCAATAGTGCTGCCATATCCTAAAATTTCCTACAATAAAATTTTAATTGTGAGTTATTTGTGACCCACATGAAAGGACCACCAAAATAAAGTGGGCGACAAATTTTATTCTAAATTGTTTCGTATAGAAATTTATATAGAACCTTTGAAAAAGGCTTTCCTTCATAAGTAAGAAAGAAAAAACTTACTATCTTTGGGATTTGATCCTACACTGCAGCTCATGAAAATCACATGAAAATTTATTATTCGTAATTAGGAAACATCTCAATTGATCCAAACAAAAGAATAAACTTAGTTGTGTTTCACTCTCTTCTCACATCTGAGAAAATTAGTTTGAATTATTAAACTTTTTGACTCTGAAAAATGCTCTGTATGATATTATCAAATACATTATATTTTCAAATATTCTTCCAACACTAATTTTACATGGCCAAAATCCATCAATAAAATAGATATGTTCGAGAATAGTGTCATTTATGGTGTACCAAAGAAAAAGCTAAATTGGTTTTACCTTTTAACAAGAAAAAAAAATAAGGATGATTTGTCAGAACAACCTTTTACCATTTTTATGGAAACTTGAAACATTAATTTTTTTTTTTTTTTTTTGCGATAAACAACCTTACCTTATTTAATGGTGTTGAGCCACCATCTTTTGGTGTTGACGCACTTAAATTCTCATGTGCTCTACACGTGCATTGGTTTTTAACACTCTATTTAGGAGAAAATGGTTGGGAAAGGGTGGAAAAAGGAAAACACGTGAGGCACATGCACCATTGATTGAAAAAGTGGGATATATATAAAACCCTGAAATCAGTGGGTCAATGCCGGAAGCCGGTGGGTCAACGCAAAACCTGACCTAACACAGTATCCCGACCCGAAACCAACCCAATAACAGCGGGTTGGGATGAATTTTTCAACCCGTTTAATTAAATGCCTTGATCGACCTCAACTCTATTAATTAAATGGGTTGGATTTGGCTGAAATTTTCAATCTGATTTCATCTCGCCCAACCCATTTATAGAGTTCTCATTGGATTGACCCCTTTAATTGAAAATTTTATATTCAAATTTATCACTTTTTATGTTGGGCTTTAATCTGTTTACCTTGTAATGTCTATGATGTAGAAATTGTGTTGTAATTTTAGCTTTTGATTAATTGTTAATTAATCTAGTTTTACCTTTTTGGTTGATATAAATAAGATAATATTGCTAAAAAGGTTAGTGAGTCATAATCTGGTCCACTCATTTACTGAAGGTTGGACCGGATCGAAAATCCAAACCCATTTACTTTATCAGCTTGGGTTCTGGTTGAGGGATTAAAGCCATTTATCTTCGTGGGTGAGCTTGAAACTAACGTAGGTCAACCTTTTGCAGCTTACTTGTATCTTGCTAAAAAATAATTTAAGGTCTTAAGTTGCAAGACTAATTATAAAAGGTTGTTTCTCGCAAAAGCTAGTAGAATATAAAAGCTCTATTTTCAAAAATTATCCTAGATTTCATAACGTAGTTTCTTGTCAAGTTAATTTTATTAAGATACCGTTTCGCATATGAATGTTTTATTAGGTAGTCTCTGAAAAAATTTGACATTTTCAACTTCTTTTTTAATACTTGTTTGGTCGTATAAAAAAATACATTGAATATCTCTCATTTTATGGTAATAATCTTCTTTTAATTTTGAGTAATGCATCTACAGTACAACAAAAGGCACTGGATCTTATTGATGGTCTTGATCTTCTTTCTATTTCCCCTCATAAATAAGTCTGCTTTCTTCTTTTGATTTGGGTGGTGCTTATCCATCTTTGATTGGGTATTTCATTTGTTTATTTAGTAGACGCATTCATAAGATATTTCAACGTTAATAAAACCATGAAACATAATATTTTTGTCCGTCATACTTCCTCCGTTTTTATTAGTTGCATTACTTTCTAAAAACGGAAATTTCCAATTAGTTGCAACACTTTTTTTCTTTCTTTTTTTAGTTAGTTTTCAGGTGTAAAATGACCAATATACCCTTACTAATGTTTTTAATAAATACTTAAACCACCCTAATAATTCCAATTATAAGTTAAGGTAAACACCATTAAACTTAATGATTCCCACCAATATATCCCCCAACCACTCATCTGAGTTCATTTCATCTTCCCAATCTTCATCTTCTCACTCCTCATCTTCATCCTCTCACTCTTCATCTTCATCTTCATCTTCTCACTAATAAGAATTTTCCTCTTCCTCTCTCCCGTCGTTCTCTATTTTCTCCCTGAATTCTCCTCTTTTTCTCTCTCCTATCCTCATCTCCTCCTCTCAAAAAAAAAAAAAAATTTTAAACCCAGGAAATTTCTATTCTCTCTCCTCGTCGTTCTCCTGTTGATTTTGTTGCTGTTGTTTGATGAACTTCTTTTTTTTATATATTAGATTCTGAATTTCAATTTGGGTCGAGATCTTGGAACAACTAGAGTGATTAGATGCTGTTGTTTGATGATTTTTTTTTTATTAGATGCTGAATTTCAATTTGGGTCGAGATCTTGGAACAAAACGAGTGATGCTGATGCAGTGATGCTGTTCAATTTGTTGTTGTTTGATGAACATGTTCTTTCTTTTTATTTATTTTTAATTAGATGCTGAATTTCAATTTGGGTGGAGATCCTGGATCAAACTGTTGCTATTGTTTGATGAACATCTTATTTTATTTTTTTTAATTAGATGCTGAATTTCAAAATTGGGTGGAAATCTCAATTCCCTCCATGTGCGTGGGAAATTGTGGGGGAGTTAGGAGGTGGTCCATTTTTTCTCTCTCATACTTTCTAAACAAATTACCACATGCAAATGTCCCCACTTTATCTAATTACATACCCTTCTACCTACCTAATACTCTAATCAAAAAATTGTATTTGGAACCCGGGAAAAAAAAGTGTTGCAACTAATACAAATCGGAGGAAGTACATTGAAGATGAAAAACGCAGGGTGATCATATAATAAAAGCATGCAAAGTATCCAACAATGAATAATCTCATATCCGGTTAAAGTAACAAAATTTTCTTCCATAGAGGGTCAATTAGTGTATATAGGTTAATTTAAATGGCCTCATTGTATTGAGTTTTTTTCAAAATATCTAGTTAATTAGTCCGACGAATTTCTATGATTATCACAATTGGTAAAGAGTTGGCGATGATAGGAAAAAAGACATAAGCACGCATACTTCGACGAGTAGGAAAAAACATATAATTAGATTACTGTATTTTAATAGTACATGATGGCATAGAAAACGTGAAAACTAGTGCAGGGATTTAGAATCCATGTTTTATTTAATTATACTAGCTAGCTAGTAACACTGCACCGAGATTAATTGGGAGCCATCCCAATTAGGTTCAACCCCAAACTATATTGACTTCAATAGAGCCATACTTTCCAGTAATGGGTTTCTTATCACTTTCACCAGCAGATTTGACTAGAAATACGGCCTTACCATTTGCAATTTCATCGTCGGGAGAAATAGTATCATAATCCATCAAGTATGCTGTAATCTCAAGTTCACTCGCTTCTGCAGGCACAACCACCTCATCCCTTTCTAAAGGAATGAATTCCCCGGGCCTTACTTCAATACGTTCACTTTGGCTCTTATTAAATAATACAATCTGAGAACTAATGCCGAAGCGACCTGTTATGTTTCCATAGACATCTGCTGGATCTTCTCCATCTCCGTTGATGAGCTTCACACTAATCGTAGCTTGAACATTGTTACTGAATTGTACCTTCATTGCATGACATTGTTTAATGCTGGCCATCTTTAATCATAGGGTATATTATATTATATTCTCCTGTGTACCACAAATTAGAATATATAGTGTTAATTATAGGTATAAATTAAGATGAACATGCTAATTATTCTAGGAGATCGATCAGCAATAGGCGCTTACCTTAAGTAGATATCACGTTCTTCTATGAACTCCAACTAACTGTCTCACTTGTAAACAATAATGCCATGGTGTCCCCACCGTTATATAGAGAAGATATGCTTGAAATATTCTTTTTTATGTGGGCCGCAAGGAACAAACGTATTATTCGATGCTCTTCATAATGCATGGTAACCTCATATAGGTTCTTCTTGCTATCATCTAAATAATTGTCACGTGGGTATGTATATATAGATATAAGTGGGTGTGGGGCACCACAAATACTATTCTTTCTGGCCTACATATCATTGTTTATTCCAATAAGTTTATCAACAAACATTTTGACTATATGTTCATCCGAATATGATTTCTAGGACCGTCCTAAAAACGTTACGTTGATCCTTTGCTCATGCTACTAATTACAAATTTTAAAGTTAGAAAACCTATCACTATATGATTTATACAAATTTTCTTTGTCAATAAGTTTAATTGTTAATACCAATCCTCTTAGTCGCATTGACACGTTTTTTCAATAAAATTTGATCATATTGTATCATCCGTACCTATTTTCTCTATCAAAAGGTTTAATTTTTTATATTAACTATTATCACATATTCAGAGTAAGTTGGTCCCTAAGTTATCTTCTTATGTGGATTGAGGGCCTCTACAAATTCTGTCAATGGGGCCAATTTTAAGCATTAACATGATGAGTCAAAAACTTTTTTTCATTGGCCTAAGAATCACATTAAAATAATTATACATTAAAGAATAACTTTTAAATAATCAATATTTTTTCCTTCGAAAGGTTTAAAAATTTATATCATTTTTTTCATAATGGCAAGTAGTCCCCAATTTTTCTTGTTATGTCTTCAAATGGGTAAAGGGGCTCTTCGGATTCTTTTATTCTTTAAGGCCCATCATTATTGCTATAGGTCTATCAACACAATTACTTTCACTATACGTTTTTGGGAATGTGATGTAGAGAGACGTCTCAATAAAGTTTGTGGTTTAACTAGCAAAATAAGCTATGACAGGGCTTTTTTTAAAAAAAAAATCTAAGACATCATTCTCACCAATTTTTTCTGTTAAAATGTTTCCTGATTCATAAGAATTTTTCGTAATAGTATGATTACCCTAAATTCTTCTTCCTATCCTCTTAGCAAGTGAGCGGGATCAGGTTTATGATTTCCTTTTTTCGGGGGCCATTATTGATATTGTAGGTACGGTATACCAAAAGTTATTATTAGTATTCATACATCAGAATTTGATTACTCGAGCCGTCTCTAATAATTTAGGTATTCCATGGCATTACTAAAATCTGTTCCATAAAAAATGAAGAGTGACCCAATTAATGAAAATCGAAAAATTCATGTTAGAATACCGTTTAGACAATCTTATTGGTTAAAAGGTTTATGAATTCTTATCAATTATTCATGACGGTAAACTGACCCCAAATTCTTATTGTTATTGACTTATTTAGGTTCAGGGGAATACATGAATTCATTTCTTTAGGCCCGTCATGATCACAATAGGTATACAAAAAAGTATCATAACTATACATTCATCCAAATTTGATTACTTATGCTTTCTCAAAAATCTAGGGGTTCTATGATATTGCTAAAAGTATACTCATAAAAAATGATAAGTAACCAAATTTTTCAAAAAAAATAAATCCATTTTAGAATATCATTCATACAACTTTCACAACTAAAAGGTTTAGTAATTCATGTCAATATTTCATAATGGTAAGTTGATGCCAAATTCTTCTTGCCATTATCTTATGTGAGTGGGGGGTGATAGGAATTCAATTCTACGGGCCCCATCATGAGTCATGACTACAATTGGTCAAATAAATTATTCTCATAAAAAAATTTTTTTTTTTTTTTTTTTTTTTTTTTTTTTTATAATTGGTTTTCAAAAAACAACCCCTCTTTCCTTCCTTGCTGGGAAATTTTTACTTTTCTTTTTTGGGTGGGGGGGTTTTTTTTTTTAAAAAAAATTTTTTTTTTAATCTTCCCCAAATGGGGGGGGGGGGGGGGGGGGAAATAAATTATTCTCATCCATTCACCAAAATATGATTCCTTGGGCATTAGGTAAAAATTAGGTGGTCTTATGGTAATGGTAATAATTGAAGCTTTATAAAATGAATGATGGCACAATTTGTTAAAAAAGAAATGAACTTCCTCTAAATTCACTTTTCACGTAACTGAAATGCCTTTTTTAATCATTAATCTATTTAGTTGCGCGCAAGTAAAAAGTTATAAATAGTCTGATATTTTGAAATTATCATTGAGACGAATCTATTAATAGACCTCTTGACGATGACTTTCTTTATAAAATAGCGAGAAAATAGGGTCAAAGTTAGTTGATCAATAGTGTCAAGTATTCAATATAACACTTATTTTGAAACGCTGGAAGTGTTTTATAATAATATACAGACTAATTTTTCCAGTCACAAAATTTGCTGATTCCAACCAAGTTTTGTACTTTTTCTCTTAAGAATCTATGATCGATGAAATCAATTAAGACAAATCAAATCGTTTAATAGAAGTAGTAATTTTTTTAACGAATATGATAACATCTTCAAAAATCTATCCTATTCTAGAGTTGAGATTTTCCACAAGATACAATTTTATTTGACTAATTATTATTTATATTTGAAACATATTTTTTTTTGAAATCCTTTGTCTTTATTATATAATGATTATCATAATATATCCTTATTCTAATTATTCATAATACTAACTCTAGTACAAATAAATAATTAGAATAATATTATATTAAATAATAAGTGCTCTCATAGAACTCAAACTAACGCTAACTAAACTAATTACTATCATATTGTTGCTAGACTGAATGACCTAGCTACTCTTTCATATTCAATCTTTCCAACTTTAAGCTTCCAGAAGTTATTAATTAAAACAAATATACTATAATACATGATGTAAAATAGGTTGTGAGTATCATCAACGAAACTCCTTAGGTTTCGGTCATAATATAATTCGTGTCAGGTCGTGCCCAAACTCGTGTGCATGTATCGTGTGAGAGCCAAATTTCGGATTAAGTTGCATCTTTCATCTAGCCACATGAAATTGAGTTCCAAGATAAGCAAGATTAAACAAGATTGTCTAACTAATTATTTTTGAAACATAGGGAGTATTACAAGAGGTATGATTTATGTTTTTGCTGTATAATTGGTTCAAGAAAGAGGGTTTATGAAACGTAAAGGAAAAGGAAAATAAAGGAAATCTTCAAGGCAATTAAAAGAGATGATGGAACAAAAATGAAAAGTCAATGCTGCAAAGTCATTGACTAGTTCCAATTTTGTCCTTTCAGTGAACAAAACAAAGTTTGTTATGTTAGTCTTTGGGGAGACGTTATCAAATAGACCATCTCAAGTGGTAGAAAATTTGAATTTATGGAAAGTGTCTGGCGAACTTGATTTTGGATCTTCAAAAAGTTAGTTTCTTTTCTCTCTATTTTATTATATTTTTTTTTGTTTCAATAGTGCTGCCATATCCTAAAATTTCCTACAATAAAATTTTAATTGTGAGTTATTTGTGACCCACATGAAACGACCACCAAAATAAAGTGGGCGACAAATTTTATTCTAAATTGTTTCATATAGAAATTTATATAGAACCTTTGAGAAAGGCTTTCCTTCATAAGTAAGAAAGAAAAAACTTACTATCTTTGGGATTTGATCCTACACTGCAGCTCATGAACAATCACATGAAAAATTATTATTCGTAATTAGGAAACATCTCAATTGATCCAAACAAAAGAATAAACTTAGTTGTGTTTCACTCTCTTCTCACTTCTGAGAAAATTAGTTTGAATTATTAAACTTTTTGGCTCTGTAAAATGCTCTGTATGATATTATCAAATACATTCTATTTTCAAATATTCTTCCATCACTAATTTTACATGGCCAAAATCCATCAATAAAATAGATATGTTCGAGAATAGTGTCATTTATGGTGTACCAAAGAAAAAGCTAAATTTGTTTTACCTTTTAACAAGAAAAAAAAATTAGGATGATTTGTCAGAACAACCTTTTACTAATTTTATGGAAACTTGAAACATTAATCTTTTTTTTTTTTGCGAGAAACAACCTTACCTTATTTAATGGTGTTGAGCCACCGTCTTTTGGTATTGACGCACTTAAATTCTCATGTGCTCTACACGTGCATTGGTTATTAACACTCTATTTAGGAGAAAATGGTTGGGAAAGGGTGGAAAAAGGTAAAAAACGTGAGGCACACGCACCATTGATTGAAACAGTGGGATATTTATAAAACCCTGAAATCAGTGGGTCAATGCCGAAAGCCGGTGGGTCAACGCAAAACCTGACCTAACACAGTATCCCGACCCGAAACCAACCCAATAACAGCGGGTTGGGATGAAATTTTCAACCCGTTTAATTAAATGCCTTGATCGACTTCAACTCTATTAATTAAATGGGTTGGGTTTGGTTAAAATTTTCAATCTGATTTCATCTCGCCCAACCCATTTATAGAGTTCTCGTTGGATTGACCCCCTTAATTGAAAATTTTATATTCAAATTTATCACTTTTTATGTTGGGCTTTAATATGTTAACCTTGTAATGTTTATGATGTAGAAATTGTGTTGTAATTTTAGCTTTTGATTAATTGTTAATTAATCTAGTTTTACCTTTTTTGTAGATATAAGTAAGATAACATTGCTAAAAAGGTTAGTGAGTCATAATCAGGTCCACTCATTTACTGAAGGTTGGACTGGATCGAAAATCCAAACCCATTTACTTTATCAGCTTGGGTTCTGGTTGAGGGATTAAAGCCATTTATCTTCGTGGGTGAGCTTAAAACTAACGTAGGTCAACCTTTTGCCAGCT
This sequence comes from Beta lomatogona, assembly GCA_947646795.1. Classification (NCBI taxonomy): domain Eukaryota; kingdom Viridiplantae; phylum Streptophyta; class Magnoliopsida; order Caryophyllales; family Amaranthaceae; genus Beta; species Beta lomatogona. The sequence continues at coordinate 288,745 of CANSNZ010000860.1, read as the reverse complement.
TACTTGTATCTTGCAAAAATAATAATTTAAGGTCTTAAGTTGCAAGACTAATTATAAAAGGTTGTTTCTCGCAAAAGCTAGTAGAGTATAAAAGCTCTATTTTCACAAATTATCCGTGATTTCATAACGTAGTTTCTTGTCAAGTTAATTTTTTTAAGATACTGTTTCGCAAAAGATTGTTTTATTAGGTAGTCTTTGAAAAAATTTGACATTTTCAACTTCTTTTTTAATACTCGTTTGGTCGTATAAAAAAATACATTGAATATCCCTCATTTTATGGTAATAATATTCTTTTAATTTTGAGTAATGCATCTACAGTACAACAAAAGGCACTGGATCTTATTAATGGTCTTGATCTTCTTTCTATTTCCCCTCATAAATAAGTCTGCTTTCTTCTTTTGATTTGGGTGGTTCTTATCTATCTTTGATTTGGTATTTCATTTGTTTATTTAGTAGACGCATTCATAAGATATTCCAACGTAAATAAAACCATGAAACTGAATATTTTTGTCCATCATACTTCCTCCGTTTTTTATTGGTTGCAACACTTTCTAAAAACGGAAATTTCCAATTAGTTGCAACACTTTTTTTTCTTTCTTCTTTTACTAAGTTTTGAGGTGTAAAATGATCAATATACCCTTACTAATGTTTTTAATAAATACTTAAACCACCCTAATAATTCCAATTATAAGTTAATGTAAACACCATTAAACTTAATGATTCCCACCAAAATATCACCCAACCACTCATCTGAGTTCATTTCATCTTCCCATTCTTCATCTTCTCACTCTTCATCTTCATCCTCTTACTCTTCATCTTCATCCTCTTGTCTCTCACTCTTCATCTTCATCTTCATCTTCATCTTCATCCTCTCACTAATAAGAATTTTCCTCTTCCCCTCTCTCGTCGTTCTCTATTTTCTCCCTGAATTCTCCTCTTTTTCTCTCGCCTATCCTCATCTCCTCCTCTCAAAAAAAAAAAAAAAAAATTAAACCCAGGAAATTTCTCTTCTCTCACCTCATCGTTCTCCTGTTCATTTTGTTGCTGTTGTTTGATGAACTTCTTTTTTTTATTAGATGCTGAATTTCAATTTGGGTCGAGATCTTGGAACACCACGAGTGATTAGATGTTGTTGTTTGATGAATTTTTTTTATTAGATGCTGAATTTCAATTTGGGTCGAGATCCTGGAACAAACCGAGTAATGCTGATGCAGTGATGCTGTTCAATTTGTTGTTGTTGTTTGATGAACATCTTCTTTCTTTTTATTTATTTTAAATTAGATGCTGAATTTCAATTTGGGTGGAGATCCTGGAACAAACCGAGTGATGATGATGCTGCTCATTTTGTTGCTGTTGTTTGATGAACATCTTATTTTATTTTTTTTAATTAGAAGCTGAATTTCAAAATTGGGTGGGAATCTCAATTCCCTGCATGTGCGTGGGAAATTGTGGGGGAGTTAGGAGGTGGTCACTCCTTTCTCTCTCATACTTTCTAAACTAATTACCACATGCAAATGTCCCGACTTTATCTAATTACATACCTTTCTACCTACCTAATACTCTAATCAAAAAATTGCATTTGGAACCCGGGAAAAAAAAAGTGTTGCAACTAATAAAAAAACGGAGGAAGTACATAGAAGATGAAAAACGCAGTGTGATCATATAATAAAAGCATGCAAAGTATCCAACAAAATAATCTCATATCCGGTTAAAGTAGCAAAATTTTCTTCCTTAGAGGGTCAATTAGTGTATATAGGTTAATTTAAATGGCCTCATTGTATTGAGTTTTTTTTCAAAATATCTTGTTAATTAGTCCGACGAATTTCTATGATTATCACAATTGGTAAAGAGTTGGTGAGGATAGGAAAAAAGACGTAAGCACGCATACTTCGACGAGCAGGAAAAAACATATAATTAAATTACTGTATTTTAATAGTACATGATGGCATAGAAAACGTGAAAACTAGTGCAGGGATTTAGAATCCATGTTTTATTTAGTTATACTAGCTAGCTAGTAACACTGCACCGAGATTAAATGGGAGCCATCCCATCTAGGTTCAACCCCAAACTACATTGACTTCAATAGAGCCATACTTTCCAGTAATGGGTTTCTTATCACTTTCACCAGCAGATTTGACTAGAAACACGGCCTTACCATTTGCAATTTCATCGTCGGGAGAAATAGTATCATAATCCATCAAGTATGCTGTAATCTCAAGTTCACTCGCTTCTGCAGGCACAACCACCTCATCCCTTTCTAAAGGAATGAATTCCCCAGGCCTTACTTCAATACGTTCACTTTGGCTCTTATTAAATAATACAATCTGAGAACTAATGCCGAAGCGACCGGTTATGTTTCCATAGACATCTGCTTGGATCTTCTCCATCTCCGTTGATGAGCTTCACACTAATCGTAGCTTGAACATTGTTACTTGAACCGTACCTTCATCGCTTGACATTGTTTAATGCTGGCCATCTTTAATTATAGGGTATATTATATTATATTCTCCTGTGTACCACAAATTAGAAAATATAATGTTAATTATAGGTATAAATTAAGATGAACATGCTAATTATTCTATGAGATCGGCCAGGAATAGGCACTTACCTTAAGTAGATATCACGTTCTTCTATGAACTCCAACTAACTGTCTCACTTGCAAACAATAATGCCATGGTTTCCCCACCTTTATATAGAGAAGATATGCATGCAATAATCTTTTTTATGTGGGCCGCAAGGAACAAACGTATTATTCGATGCTCTTCATAATGCATGGTAACCTCATATAGGTTCTTCTTGCTATCATCTAAATAATTGTCACGTGGGTATGTATATATAGATATAAGTGGGTGTGGGGCGCCACAAATTCTGTTCTTTCAGGCCTATATATCATTGTTTATTCCAATAAGTTTATCAACAAACATTTTGACTATAAGTTCATCCGAATATGATTTCTAGGACCGTCTTAAAAACGTTATGTTGATCCTTTGCTCATGCTACTAATTACAAATTTTAAAGTTAGAAAACCTATCATTATATGATTTATACCAATTTTCTTTGTCAATAAGTTTAATTGTTAATACAATCCTTTTAGTCCCATTGACACGTTTTTTCAATAAAATTTGATCATATAGTATCATCCGTACCTATTTTCTCTATCAAAAGGTTTAATTTTTTATATTAACTATTATCACATATTAAGAGTAAGTTGGTTTCTAAGTTATCTTCTTATGTAGATTGAGGGCCTCTACAAAATCTGTCAATGGGGCCAATTTTAAGCATTAACATGATGAATCAAAAACTTTTTTTCATTGACCTAAGAATCACATTAAATTAATTATACATTAAATAATAACTTTTAAATAATCAATATTTTTTCCTTCGAAAGGTTTAAAAATTTATATCATTTTTTTCATAATGGCAAGTAGTCCCCAATTTTTTCTTGTTATGTCTTCATATGGGTAAAGGGGCTCTTCAGATTCTTTTATTCTTTAAGGCCATCATTATTGCTATAGGTCTATCAACACAATTACTTTCACTATACGTTTATGGGAATATGATGTAGAGAGACGTCTCAATAAAGTTTGTGGTCCAATCAAAATTCTAAAGTTTAACTAGCAAAATAAGCTACGACAGCGCTTTTTTTTTAAAAAATAAAATTCAAAGACATCATTCTGACCAATTTATTCATTTAAAATGTACCCTGATTCATATGAATTTTTCGTAATAGTATGATTACCCTAAATTCTTCTTCCTATCCACTTAGCAAGTGAGCGGGATCAGGTCTATGATTTCCTTTTTTCGAGGGCCATTATTGATATTGTAGGTACGGTCTACCAAAAGTTATTAATAGTATTCATACATCCAAATTTGATTACTCGAGCCGTCTCTAATAATTTAGGGATTCCATGGCATTACTAAAATTTGTCCCATAAAAAATGAAGAGTGACCCAATTAATGAAAATCGAAAAATTCATGTTAGAATACCGTTTAGACAATCTTCTTGGTAAAAATGTTTATGAATTCTTATCAATTATTCATGACGGTAAACTGACCCCAAATTCTTATTGTTATTGACTTATTTAGGTTCATGAGAATACATGAATTCATTTCTTTAAGCCCGTCATGATCGCAATAGGTATACAAAAAAGTATCATAACTATACATTCATCCAAATTTGATTACTTATGCTGTCTCAAAAAATCTTGGGGTTCTATGATATTGCTAAAAGTATACTCATAAAAAATGATAAGTAACCAAATTTTTTAAAAAAAAATAAATCCATTTTAGAATATTATTCATACAACTTTCACAACTAAAAGGTTTAGTGATTCATGTCAATATTTCATAATGGTAAGTTGATGCCAAATTCTTCTTGCCATTATCTTATGTGAGTGGGGGGTGATAGGAATTCAATTCTACGGGCCCAATCATGACTACAATAGGTGAAATAAATTATTCTCATCCATTCACCACAATATGATTCCTTGGGCAGAAGGAAAAAATTAGGTGGTCTTATGGTAATGGTAATAATTGAAGCTTTATAAAATGAATGATGGCACAATTTGTTAAAAAAGAAATGAACTTCCTCTAAATTCACTTTTTCACGTAACCGAAATGCCTTCTTTGATCATTAATCTATTTAGTTGTGCGCAAGTAAAAAGTTATAAATAGTCTGATATTTTGAAATTATTCATTGAGACGAATCTAATAATAGACCTCTTGACTATGACTTTCTTTATAAAATAGCGAGAAAATAGGGTCAAAGTTAGTTGATCAATAGTGTCAAGTATATATTCAATATAACACATATTTTGAAACGTTGGAAGTGTTTTATAATAATATACAGACTAATTTTTCCAGTCACAAAATTTGATGATTCCAACCTAGTTTTTTACTTTTACTCTTAAGAGTCTATGATCGATGAAATCAATTAAGACAAATCAAATCGTTTAATAGGAGAAGTAATTTTTTTAACGAATATGATAACATCTTCAAAAATCTATCCTATTCAAGAGTTGAGATTTTCCACAAGATACAATTTTATTTGACAAATTATTATTTATATATGAAACATATTTTTTTTGAAATCCTTTGTCTTTATTATATAATGATTATCATAATATATCCTTATTCTAATTATTCATAATACTAACTCTAGTACAAATAAATAATTAGAAAAATATTATTTTAAATAATAAATGCTCTCATAGAACTCAAACTAACGCTAACTAAACTAATTTCTATCACATTGTTGCTAGACTGAATTACCTAGCTACTCTTCTATATTCAATCTTTCCAACTTTAAGCGTCTAGAAGTTATTAATTAAAACAAATATACTATAATACATGATGTAAAATAGGTTGTGAGTATCATCAACGAAACTCCTTAGGTTTCGGTCATAATATAATTCGTGTCAGGTCGTGCCCAAACTCGTGTGCATGTATCGTGTGAGTGCCAAATTTCGGATTAAGTTGCATCTTTCATCTAGCCACATGAAATTGAGTTGCAAGATAAGCAAGATTAAACAAGATTGTCTAACTAATTATTTTTGAAACATAGGGAGTATTACAAGAGGTATGATTTATGTTTTTGCTGTATAATTGGTTCAAGAAAGAGGGTTTATGAAACGTAAAGGAAAAGGAAAATAAAGGAAATCCTCAAGGCAATTAAAAGAGATGATGGAACAAAAATGAAAAGTCAATGCTGCAAAGTCATTGACTAGTTCCAATTTTGTCCTTTCAGTGAACAAACAAAGTTTGATATGTTAGTCTTTGGGGAGACGTTATCAAATATACCATCTCAAGTGGTAGAAAGTTTGAATTCATGGAAAGTGTCTGGCGAACTTGATTTTGGATCTTCAAAAAGTTAGTTTCTTTTCTCTCTATTTTATTATAAATTTTTTTTTTTGTTTCAATAGTGCTGCCATATCCTAAAATTTCCTACAATAAAATTTTAATTGTGAGTTATTTGTGACCCACATGAAAGGACCACCAAAATAAAGTGGGCGACAAATTTTATTCTAAATTGTTTCATATAGAAATTTATATAGAACCTTTGAAAAAGGCTTTCCTTCATAAGTAAGAAAGAAAAAACTTACTATCTTTGGGATTTGATCCTACACTGCAGCTCATAAAAATCACATGAAAAATTATTATTCGTAATTAGTAAACATCTCAATAGATCCAAACAAAAGAATAAACTTAGTTGTGTTTCACTCTCTTCTCACTTCTGAGAAAATTAGTTTGAATTATTATACTATTGGACTCTTAAAAATGCTCTGTATGATATTATCAAATACATTCTATCTTCAAATATTCTTCCATCACTAATTTTGCATGGCCAAAATCCATCAATAAAAGAGATATGTTCGAGAATAGTGTCATTTATGGTGTACCAAAGAAAAAGCTAAATATGTTTTACCTTTTAACAAGAAAAAAAAATTAGGATGATTTGTCAGAACAACCTTTTATCATTTTTATGGAAAATTGAAACATTAATCGTTTTTTTTTTTGCGAGAAACAACCTTACCTTATTTAATGGTGTTGAGCCACCGTCTTTTGGTGTTGACACAGTTAAATTCTCATGTGCTCTACACGTGCATTGGTTTTTAACACTCTATTTAGGAGAAAATTGTTGGGAAAGGGTGGAAAAAGGAAAAAACGTGAGGCACATGAACCATTGATTGAAAAAGTGGGATATATATAAAACCCTGAAATCAGTGGGTCAATGCCGGAAGCCGGTGGGTCAACGCAAAACCTAACCTAACACAATATGCCGACCCGAAACCAACCCAATAACAGCGGGTTGGGATGAAATTTTCAACCCGTTTAATTAAATGCCTTGATCGACCTCAACTCTATTAATTAAATGGGTTGGGTTTGGTTGAAATTTTCAATCTGATTTCATCTCGCCCAACCCATTTATAGAGTTCTCGTTGGATTGACCTCCTTAATTGAAAATTTTATATTCAAATTTATCACTTTCTATGTTGGGCTTTAATCAGTTAACCTTGTAATGTCTATAATGTAGAAATTGTGTTGTAATTTTAGCTTTTGATTAATTGTTAATTTAGCTAGTTTTACCTTTTTGGTAGATATAAATAAGATAATATTGCAAAAAAGGTTAGTGAGTCATAATCAGGTCCACTCATTTACTGAAGGTTGGACTGGATCGAAAATCCAAACCCATTTACTTTATCAGCTTGGGTTCTGGTTGAGGGATTAAAGCCATTTATCTTCGTGGGTGAGCTTGAAACTAACGTAGGTCAACCATTTGCCAGCTTACTTGTATCTTGCTAAAATAATAAATTAAGGTCTTAAGTTGCAAGACTAATTATAAAAGGTTGTTTCTCGCAAAAGCTAGTAGAATATAAAAGCTCTATTTTCACAAATTATCCGAGATTTCATAACGTAGTTTCGTGTCAAGTTAATTATTTTAAGATACTGTTTCGCAAAAGATTGTTTTATTAGGTAGTCTCTGAAAAAATTTGACATTTTCAACTTCTTTTTTAATACTTGTTTGGTCGTATAAAAAAATACGTTGAATATCCCTCATTTTATGGTAATAATCTTCTTTTAATTTTGAGTAATGTATCTACAGTACAACAAAAGGCACTAGATCTTATTAATGGTCTTGATCTTCTTTCTATTTCCCCTCATAGATAAGTCTGCTTTCTTCTTTTGATTTGGGTGGTGCTTATCCATCTTTGATTGGGTATTTCATTTGTTTATTTAGTAGACGCATTCATAAGATATTTCAACGTAAATAAAACCATGAAACTGAATATTTTTGTCCGTCATACTTCCTCCGTTTTTTATTAGTTGCAACACTTTCTAAAAACGGAAATTTCCAATTAGTTGGAACATTTTTTTTTCTTTCTTCTTTTAGTAAGTTTTGAGGTGTAAAATGACCAATATACCCTTACTAATGTTTTTAATAAATACTTAAACCACCCTAATAATTCCAATTATAAGTTAATGTAAACTCCATTAAACTTAATGATTCCCACCAAAATATCCCCCAACCACTCATCTGAGTTCATTTCATCTTCCCAATCTTCATCTTCTCGCTCTTCATCTTCATTCTCTCACTCTTCATCTTCATCCTCTTGTCTCTCACTCTTCATCTTCATCCTCTCACTAATAAGAATTTTCCTCTTCCTCTGTCTCGTCGTTCTCTATTTTCTCCCTGAATTCTCCCCTTTTTCTCTCTCCTATCCTCATCTCCTCCTCTCAAAAAAAAAAAAAAATTAAACCCAGGAAATTTCTCTTCTCTCTCATCGTCGTTCTCCTGTTCATTTTGTTGCTGTTGTTTGATGAACTTCTTTTTTTTTTTTATTAGATGCTGAATTTTAATTTGGGTCGAGATCTTGGAACAACACGAGTGATTAGATGCTGTTGTTTGATGAATTTTTTTATTAGATGCTGAATTTCAAATTGGGTCGAGATCTTGGAATAAACCGAGTGATGCTGATGCAGTGATGCTGTTCAATTTGTTGTTGTTGTTTGATGAACATCTACTTTATTTTTATTTATTTTTAATTAGATGCTGAACTTCGATTTGGGTGGAGATCTTGGAACAAACCGAGTGATGCTGATGCTGTTCATTTTGTTGCCGTTGTTTGATGAACATCTTATTTTTTTTTAATTAGGTGCTGAATTTCAAAATTGGGTGGAAATCTCAATTCCCTCCATGTGCGTGGGAATACTTTCTAAACTAATTACCACATGCAAATGTCCACACTTTATCTAATTACATACCCTTCTACCTACTTAATACTCTAATAAAAAAATTGCATTTGGAACCCGGGAAAAAAAAAGTGTTGCAACTAATAAAAAACGGAGGAAGTACATAGAAGATGAAAAACGCAGGGTGATCATATAATAAAAGCATGCAAAGTATCCAACAATGAATAATCTCATACCCGGTTAAAGTAACAATTTTTTTTTTCCTTAGAGGGTCAATTAGTGTATATAGGTTAATTTAAATGGCCTCATTATATTGAGTTTTTTTTCAAAATATCTAGTTAATTAGTCCGACGAATTTCTATGATTATCACAATTGGTAAAGAGTTGGCGAGGATAGGAAAAAAGACATAAGCACGCATACTTCGACTAGTAGGAAAAAACACATAATTAGATTATTGTATTTTAATAGTACATGATGGCATAGAAAACGTGAAAACTAGTGCAGGGATTTAGAATCCATGTTTTATTTAGTTATACTAGCTTGCTAGTAACACTGCACCGAGAATAATTGGGAGCCATCCCAATTAGGTTCAACCCCAAACTACATTGACTTCAATAGAGCCATACTTTCCAAGTAATGGGTTTCTTATCACTTTCACCAGCAGATTTGACTAGAAACACGGCCTTACCATTTGCAATTTCATCGTCGGGAGAAATAGTATCATAATCCATCAAGTATCTTTGTAATCTCAAGTTCACTCGCTTCGCAGGCACAACCACCTCATCCCTTTCTAAAGGAATGAATTCCCCAGGCCTTACTTCAATACGTTCACTTTGGCTCTTATTAAATAGTACAATCTGAGAACTAATGCCGAAGCGACCGGTTATGTTTCCATACACATCTGCTGGATCTTCTCCATCTCCGTTGATGAGCTTCACACTAATCGTAGCTTGAACATTGTTACGGAACTGTACCTTCATCGCTTGACATTGTTTAATGCTGGCCATCTTTAATTATAGGGTATATTATATTATATTCTCCTGTGTACCACAAATTAGAAAATATAATGTTAATTATAGGTATAAATTAAGATGAACATGCTAATGATTCTAGGAGATCGATCAGGAATAGGCACTTACCTTATGTAGATATCACGTTCTTCTATGAACTCCAACTAACTGTCTCACTTGCAAACAATAATGCCATGGTTTCCCCACCTTTATATAGAGAAGATATGCTTGCAATATTATTTTTTATGTGGGCCGCAAGGAACAAACGTATTATTCGATGCTCTTCATAATGCATGGTAACCTCATATAGGTTCTTCTTGCTATCATCTAAATAATTGTCACGTGGGTATGTATATATAGATATAAGTGGGTGTGGGGCACCATAAATTCTATTCTTTCAGGCCTATATATCATTGTTTATTCCAATAAGCTTATCAACAAACATTTTGACTATAAGTTCATTCGAATATGATTTCTAGGACCGTTTTAAAAACGTTATGTTGATCCTTTGCTCATGCTACTAATTACAAATTTTAAAGTTTGAAAACCTATCATTATATGATTTATACCAATTTTCTTTGTCAATAAGTTTAATTGTTAATACCAATCCTCTTAGTCGCATTGACACGTTTTTTCAATAAAATTTGATCATATAGTATCATCCGTACCTATTTTATCTATCAAAAGGTTTAATTTTTTTTATATTAACTATTATCACATATTCAAAGTAAGTTGGTCCGTAAGTTATCTTCTTATGTGGATTGAGGGCCTCTACAAATTCTGTCAATGGGGCCAATTTTAAGCATTAACATGATGAATCAAAAACTTTTTTTCATTGACCTAAGAATCACATTAAAATAATTATACATTAAAGAATAACTTTTAAATAATCAATATTTTTTCCTTCGAAAGGTTTTAAAATTTATATCATTTTTGACATAATGGCAAGTAGTCCCCAATTTTTTCTTGTTATGTCTACATATGGGTAAAGGGGCTTTTCAGATTCTTTTATTCTGTAAGGCCCATCATTATTGCTATAGATCTATCAACACAATTACTTTCACTATGGGTTTATGGGAATGTGATGTAGAGAGACGTCTCAATAAAGTTTGTGGTCCAATCAAAATTCTAAAGTTTAATTAGCAAAATAAGCAATGACAGGGATTTTTTTTTTAAAAAAAATTCTAAGACATCATTCTGACCAATTTTTTCAGTTAAAATGTATCCTGATTCATATGAATTTTTCTTAATAGTATGATTACCCTAAATTCTTCTTCCTATCCTCTTAGCAAGTTAGCGGGATCAGGTTTATGATTTCTTTATTCGGGGGCCATTATTGATATTGTAGGTACGGTCTACCAAAAGTTATTATTAGTATTCATATATCCGAATTTGATTACTCGAGCCGTCTCTAATAATTTAGGGATTCCATGGCATTACTAAAATATGTCCCATAAAAATTGAAAAATTTATGTTAGAATACGTTTAGACAATCTTCTTGGTTAAAAGGTTTATGAATTCTTATCAATTATTCATGACGGTAAACTTACCCCAAATTCTTATTGTTATTGACTTATTTAGGTTCGGGGGAATACATGAATTCATTTCTTTAGGCCCATCATGAGCACAATAGGTATACAAAAAAGTATCATAACTATACATTCATCCAAATTTGATTACTTATGCTGTCTCAAAAAATCTAGGGGTTCTATGATATTGCTAAAAGTATACTCATAAAAAATGATAAGTAACCAAATTTTTCAAAAAAAATAAATCCATTTTAGAATATCATTCATACAACTTTCACAACTAAAAGGTTTAGTGATTCATGTAAATATTTCATAATGGTAACTTGATGCCAAATTCTTCTTGTCATTATCTTATGTGAGTGGGGGGTGATAGGAATTCAATTCTACGGGCCCCATCATGACTACAATCGGTGAAGTAAATTATTCTCATCCATTCACCAAAATATGATTCCTTGGGCAGTAGGAAAAAATTAGGTGGTCTTATGGTAATGGTAATAATTGAAGCTTTATAAAATGAATGATGGCACAATTTGTTAAAAAAGAAATGAACTTCCTCTAAATTCACTTTTTCACGTAACCGAAATGCCTTCTTGGATCATTAATCTATTTAGTTGCGCGCAAGTAAAAAGTTATAAATAGTCTGATATTTTGAAATTATTCATTGAGACGAATCTATTAATAGACCTCTTGACTATGACATTCTTCATAAAATGGCGAGAAAATAGGGTCAAAGTTAGTTGATCAATAGTGTCAAGTATTCAATATAACACTTATTTTGAAACGTTGGAAGTGTTTTATAATAATATACAGACTAATTTTTCCAGTCACAAAATTTGATGATTCCAACCAAGTTTTTTACTTTTATTCTTAAGTGTCTATGATCGATGAAATCAATTAAGACAAATCAAATCGTTGAATAGGAGAAGTAATTTTTTTAAACGAATATGATAACATCTTCAAAAATCTATCCTATTCTAGAGTTGAGATTTTCCACCAGATACAATTTTATTTGACAAATAATTATTTATATTTGAAACATATTTTTTTTTGAAATCCTTTGTCTTTATTATATAATGATTATCATAATATATAGTTGATATTTTGAAATTATTCATTGAGACGAATCTAATAATAAACCTCTTGACTATGACTGTATTTATAAATTAGCGAGAAAATAGGGTCAAAGTTAGTTGATCAATAGTGTCAATTATTCAATATAACACTTACTTTGAAAAGTTCGAAGTGTTCTATAATATGATACAAACCAATTTTTTCAGTCACAAAGTTGATGATTCCTACCAATTTTTTTAATTTTTCTCAAAGTCTATGATCGATGAAATCAATTAAGACAAATCAAATCGTTTAATAGGAGAAGTAATCTTTTTATCGAATAATATAACATCTTCAAAAATCTATCCTCTTCTAGAGTTGAGATTTTCCACATGATACAATTTTATTTGACTAATTATTAATTATATTTGAAACATATTTTTTTGTAATCCTTTATTTTTTTGAAATTATTCGTCTTTATTATTATTATTATTATTATTATTATATATATATATATATATATATATATATATATATATATATATATATATATATATATATATATATATATTATCATAATATATCCTTATTCTAATTATTCATAATACTAACTCTAGTACAAATAAATAATAAGAAATATATTATTTTAAATAATAAATGCTCTCGTAGAACTCAAACTAACGCTAACTAAACTAATTACTATCACATTGTTGCTAGACTGAATGACCTAGCTACTCTTCCATATTCAATCTTTCCAACTTTAAGCGTCCAGAAGTTATTAATTAAAACAAATATACTATAATACATGATGTAAAATAGGTTGTGAGTATCATCAACGAAACTCCTTAGGTTTCAGTCATAATATAATTCGTGTCAGGTCGTGCCCAAACTCGTGTGCATGTATCGCGTGAGAGCCAAATTTCGGATTAAGTTGCATCTGTCATCTAGCCACATGAAATTGAGTTGCAAGATAAGCAAGATTAAACAAGATTGTCTAACTAATTATTTTTGAAACATAGGAAGTATTACAAGAGGTATGATTTATGTTTTTGCTGTATAATTGGTTCAAGAAAGAGGGTTTATGAAACGTAAAGGAAAAGGAAAATAAATGAAATCTTCAAGGCAATTAAAAGAGATGATGGAACAAAAATGAAAAGTCAATGCTGCAAAGTGATTGACTAGTTCCAATTTTGTCCTTTCAGTGAACAAACTAAGTTTGTTATGTTAGTCTTTGGGGAGACTTTATCAAATAGACCATCTCAAGTGGTAGAAAATTTGAATTTATGGAAAGTGTCTGGCGAACTTGATTTTGGATCTTCAAAAAGTTAGTTTCTTTTCTCTCTATTTTATTATATTTTTTTTGGTTTCAACAGTGCTGCCATATCCTAAAATTTCCTACAATAAAATTTTAATTGTGAGTTATTTGTGACCCACATGAAAGGACCACCAAAATAGAGTGCGCGACAAATTTTATTCTAAATTGTTTCATATAGAAATTTATATAGAACATTTGAAAAAGGCTTTCCTTCATACTATCTTTGGGATTTGATCCTGCACTGTAGCTCATGAACAATCACATGAAAAATTATTATTCGTAATTAGGAAACATCTCAATTTATCCAAACAAAAGAATAAACTTAGTTGTGTTTCACTCTCTTCTCACTTCTGAGAAAATTAGTTTGAATTATTAAACTTTTTGACTCTGAAAAATGCTCTGTATGATATTATCAAATACATTCTATTTTCAAATATTCTTCCATCACTAATTTTACATGGCCAAAATCCATCAATAAAATAGATATGTTCGAGAATAGTGTCATTTATGGTGTACCAAAGAAAAAGCTAAATTTGTTTTACCTTTTAACAAGAAAAAAAATTAGGATGATTTGTCAGAACAACCTTTTATCATTTTTATGGAAACTTGAAACATTAATCTTTTTTTTTTTTGCGAGAAACAACCTTACCTTATTTAATGGTGTTGAGCCACCGTCTTTTGGTGTTGACGCACTTAAATTCTCATGTGCTCTACACGTGCGTTGGTTTTTAACACTCTATTTAGGATAAAATGGTTGGGAAAGGGTGGAAAAAGGAAAAAACGTGAGGCACACGTACCATTGATTGAAAAAGTGGGATATATATAAAACCCTGAAATCAGTGGGTCAATGCCTGAAGCTGGTGGGTCAACGCAAAACCTGACCTATCACAGTATCCCGACCCGAAACCAACCCAATAACAGCGGGTTGGGATGAAATTTTCATCCCATTTAATTAAATGCCTTGATCGACCTCAACTCAATTAATTAAATGGGTTGTGTTTGATTGATATTTTTAATCTGATTTCATCTCGCCCAACCCATTTATAGAGTTCTCGTTGGATTGACCCCCTTAATTGAAAATTTTATACTCAAATTTATCACTTTTAATGTTGGGCTTTACTTTGTAAACCTTGTAATGTCAATGATGTAGAAATTGTGTTGTAATTTTAGATTTTGATTAATTGTTAATTAATTTAGTTTTCTTTGGTAGATATAAGTAAGATACTATTGCCAAAAAGGTTAGTGAGTCATAATCAGGTCCACTCATTTACTGAAAGTTGGACTGGATCGAAAATCCAAACCCATTTACTTTATCAGCTTGGGTTCTGGTTGAGGGATTAAGCCATTTATCTTCGTTGGGTGAGCTTGAAACTAACGTAGGTCAACCTAATGCCAGCTTACTTGTATCTTGCTAAAATAATAATTTAAGGTCTTAAGTTGCAAGACTAATTGTAAAAGGTTGTTTCTCACAAAAGCTAGTAGAATATAAAAGCTCCATTTTCACAAATTATCCGAGATTTCATAACGTAGTTTCTTGTCAAGTTAATTTTTTTAAGATACTGTTTGGCAAAAGATTGTTTTATTAGGTAGTCTGTGAAAAAATTTGACATTTTCAACTTCTTTTTTAATACTTGTTTGGTCGTATAAAAAATACATTGAATATCCCGCATTTTATGGTAATAATATTCTTTTAATTTTGAGTAATGCATCTACAGTATAACAAAAGGCACTGTATCTTATTAATGGTCTTGATCTTCTTTCTATTTCCCTTCATAAATAAGTCTGCTTTCTTCTTTTTATTTGGGTGGTGCTTATCCATCTTTGATTGGGTATTTCATTTGTTTATTTAGTAGACGCATTCATAAGATATTTCAACGTAAATAAAACCATGAAGCTGAATATTTTTGTCGATCATACTTCCTCCGCTTTTTTTATTTGTTGCAACACTTTCTAAAAACGGAAATTTTCAATTAGTTGCAACACTTTTTTTTCTTTCTTCTTTTACTAAGTTTTGATGTGTAAAATGACCAATATACCCTTACTAATGTTTTTATTTAATACTTAAACCACCCTAATAATTCCAATTATAAGTTAATGTAAACACCATTAAACTTAATGATTCCCACCAAAATATCCCCCAACCACTCATCTGAGTTCATTTCCGCTTCCCAATCTTCATCTTCTCACTCTTCATCTTCATCCTCTCACTCTCCATCTTCATCCTCTTGTCTCTCACTCTTCATCTTCATCCTCTCACTAATAAGAATTTTCCTCTTCCTCTCTCTCGTCATTCTCTTTTTTCTCCCTGAATTCTCCTCTTTTTCTCTCTCCTATCCTCATCTCCTCCTCTCAAAAAAAAAAAATTTAAACCCAGGAAATTTTTCTTCTCTGTCCTCGTCGTTCTCCTGTTCATTTTGTTGCTGTTGTTTGATGAACTTTTTTTTTATTAGATGTTGAATTTCAATTTGGGTCGAGATCTTGGAACAACACGAGTGATTAGATGCTGTTGTTTGATGAATTTTTTTTATTAGATGCTGAATTTCAATTTGGGTCGAGATCTTGGAACAAACCGAGTGATGATGATGCAGTGATGCTGTTCAATTTGTTGTTGTTGTTTGATGAACATCTTCTTTCTTTTTATTTATATTTAATTAGATGCTGAATTTCAATTTGGGAGGAGATCCTGGAACAAACCGAGTGATGCTGATGCTGCTCATTTTGTTGCTGTTGTTTGATGAACATCTTATTTTATTTTTTTAATTAGATGCTGAATTTGAAAATTGGGTAGAAATCTCAATTCCCTGCATGTGCGTGGGAAATTGTTGAGGAGTTAGGAGGTGGTCCCTCCTTTCTCTCTCATACTTTCTAAACTAATTGCCACATGCAAATGTCCCCACTTTATCTAATTACATACCCTTCTACCTACCTAATACTCTAATAAAAAAATTGCATTTGGAACTCGGGAAAAAAAAAAGTGTTGGAACTAAAAAAAAACGAAGGAAGTACATAGAAGATGAAAAACGCAATGTGATCATATAATAAAAGCATGCAAAGTATCCAACATTGAATAATCTCATATCCGGTTAAAGTAACAAAATTTTCTTCCTTAGAGGGTCAATTAGGCCCTGTTCTTTTGGACTTATTTTCAGCAAAAATAAATAAAAATAAGTTCAGTTCAGCAAAAATAAGTTCAGTTCAACAAAAATAAGTAAAAATAAGTTCAGTTCAGCAAAAATAAGTAAAAATAAGTTCAGTTCAGCAAAAATAAGTTCAGTTCAGCCAAAATAAGTTCAGTTCAGCAAAATTAAGTTCAGTTCAGCCAAAATAAGTTCAGTTCAGCAAAAATAAGTTTAGTCTTGTCTAATGTTGAAATTATTATTTTTGTTTTCAATATTACTATTACTATTGTTATTATTATTAATATTATAATTAAAATAACGATGAATTTGTATTTTATATTTTTTTTATTTTTATTTTTTATTTTATATTTTTTATTTATTGTTTAGTATTTATTATTTATTAATTATTATTATTATTATTTTTATTTATTATTATATATTATTATTATTTATTATTTATTATTTATTATTTATTATTTATTATTTATTATTTATTATTTATTATTTATTATTTATTATTTATTATTTATTATTTATTATTTATTATTTATTATTTATTATTTATTATTTATTATTTATTATTTATTATTTATTATTTATTATTTATTATTTATTATTTATTATTTATTATTTATAATTTATTATTTATTATTTATTATTTATTATTTATTATTTATTATTTATTATTTATTATTTATTATTTATTATTTATTATTTATTATTTATTATTATTATTATTATTATAATTATTCTAATTATTTATTATTATTATTATTATTATTTATTCTTTATTATTTATTTATTATTATTATTATTGTAATTATTTATTATTTATTATTATTATTTATTATTATTATTATTATTATTTGATTATTTTATTATTTATTATATATCATTTATTATTATTATTATTTATCATTATTTTATTATTTTATTATTTATTATTTATCATTTATTATTTATTATTATTATTATTATTATTATTATTATTTATTATTTATTATCTATTATTTATTATTATTATTATTATTTATTATTTATTATTTATTATTTATTATTTATTATTTATTATTTATTATTTATTATTTATTATTTATTATTTATTATTTATTATTAATTATTTATTATTTATTATTTATTATTTATTATTTATTATTTATTATTTATTATTATAATTATTATTTATATATTATTTATTAATATTTATTTATTATTTATTTATTATCTATTATTTATTATTTATATTTATTATTATTTATTATTATTATTTATTATTATTATTATTATTTATTATTATTATTTATTATTTATTATTATTATTATTTATTATTATTATTTATTATTTATTATTTTTTATTATGTTAATATTTATTGATTATTATAATCATAAGTATTGATAATATTATGTTAATTCAGTTTAGTTCGGCAAAAATAAGTTCAGTTCAGCAAAAATAAGTTCAGTTCAGCCAAAATAAGTTCAGTTCAGCAAAAATAAGTAAAAATAAGTTCCGTTCAGCGAGAAATAAGTAAAAATAAGTTCGGTTCAAGCAAAAATAAGTTCGGTTCGGTTCAGCCAAAATAAAATAAGTTCGGTTCGGTTCAGCCAAATTAAGTTCAAAAGAACAGGGCCTTAGTGTATATAGGTTAATTTAAATGGCCTCATTGTATTGTGTTTTTTTTCAAAATATCTAGTTAATTATTCCGACGAATTTCTATGATTGTCACAATTGGTTAAGAGTTGACGAGGATAAGAAAAAAGACATAAGCACGCATACTTCGACGAGTAGGAAAAAACATATAATTAGATTACTGCATTTTAATAGTACATGATGGCATAGAAAACGTGAAAACTAGTGCAGGGATTTAGAATCCATGTTTTATTTAGTTATACTAGCTAGCTAGTAACACTGCAAGGAGATTAATTGGGAGCCATCCCAATTAGGTTCAACCCCAAACTACATTGACTTCAATAGAGCCATATTTTCCAGTAATGGGTTTCTTATCACTTTCACCAGCAGATTTGACTAGAAACACGGCCTTACCATTTGCAATTTCATCGTCGGGAGAAATAGTATCATAATCCATCAAGTATGCTGTAGTCTCAAGTTCACTCGCTCTGCAGGCACAACCACCTCATCCCTTTCTAAAGGAATGAATTCCCCGGCCTTACTTCAATGCGTTCACTTTGGCTCTTATTAAATAATACAATCCGAGAACTAATGCCGAAGCGACCGGTTATGTTTCCATAGACATCTGCTGGATCTTCTCCATCTCCGTTGATGAGCTTCACACTTATCGTAGCTTGAACATTGTTACTGAACTGTACCTTCATCGCTTGACATTGTTTAATGCTGGCCATCTTTAATTATAGGGTATATTATATTATATTCTCCTGTGTACCACAAATTAGAAAATATAATGTTAATTATAGGTATAAATTAAGATGAACATGCTAATTATTCTAGGAGATCGATCAGGAATAGGCACTTACCTCAAGTAGATATCACGTTCTTCTATGAACTCCAACTAACTGTCTCACTTGAAAACAATAATGCCATGGTTTCCCCACCTTTATATAGAGAAGATATGCAAGCAATACTCTTTTTTATGTGGGCCGCAAAGAACAAACGTATTATTCGATGCTCTTCATAATGCATGGTAACCTCATATAGGTTCTTCTTGCTATCATCTAAATAATTGTCACGTGGGTATGTATATATAGATATAAGTGGGTGTGGGGCACCAC
This sequence comes from Beta lomatogona, assembly GCA_947646795.1. Classification (NCBI taxonomy): domain Eukaryota; kingdom Viridiplantae; phylum Streptophyta; class Magnoliopsida; order Caryophyllales; family Amaranthaceae; genus Beta; species Beta lomatogona. Next base: position 269,284 of record CANSNZ010000860.1, on the reverse strand, counting down.
AAATTCTATTCTTTCAGGCCTATATATCATTGTTTATTCCAATAAGTTTATCAACAAACATTTTGAGTATAAGTTCATCCGAATATGATTTCTATGACCGTCTTAATAACGTTATGTTGATCCTTTTCTCATGCTACTAATTACAAATTTTAAAGTTAGAAAACCTATCATTATATGATTTATACCAATTTTCTTTGTCAATAAGTTTAATTGTTAATACCAATCCTCTTAGCAGCATTGACACGTTTTTTCAATAAAATTTGATCATATAGTATCATCCGTACCTATTTTCTCTATCAAAAGGTTTAATTTTTTATATTAACTATTATCACATATTTAGAGTAAGTTGGTCCCAAAGTTATCTTCTTATGTGGATTGAGGGCCTCTACAAATTCTGTCAATGGGGCCAATTTTAAGCATTAACATGATGAATCAAAAACTTTTTTTCATTGACCTAAGAATCATATTAAAATAATTATACATTAAAGAATAACTTTTAAATAATCAATATTTTTTCCTTCGAAAGGTTTAAAAATTTATATCATTTTTTTCATAATGGCAAGTAGTCCCCAATTTTTTCTTGTTATGTCTTCATATGGGTAAAGGGGCTCTTCGGATTCTTTTATTCTTTAAGGCCCATCGTTATTGCTATAGGTCTATCAACACAATTACTTTCACTATACGTTCATGGGAATGTGATGTAGAGAGACGTCTCAATAAAGTTTGTGGTCCAATCAAAATTTTAAAGTTTAACTAGCAAAATAAGCTATGACAGTGCTTTTTTTTTTAAAAAAAAAAATTCTAACACATCATTCTAACCAATTTTTTCAGTTAAAATGTATCCTGATTCATATGAATTTCTCGTAGTAGTATGATTACCCTAAATTCTTCTTCCTATCCTCTTAGCAAGTGAGCGAGATCAGGTTTATTATTTCCTTTTTTCGAGGGCCATTATTGATATTGTAGGTACGGTCTACCAAAATTTATTATTAGTATTCATACATCCGAATTTGATTACTCGAGCCGTCTCTAATAATTTAGGGATTCCATGGCATTACTAAAATCTGTCCCATAAAAAATGAAGAGTGGGCCAATTAATGAAAATCGAAAAATTCATGTTAGAATACCGTTTAGACAATCTTCTTGGTAAAAAGGTTTATGGATTCTTATCAATTATTCATGACGGTAAACTGACCCCAAATTCTTATTGTTATTGACTTATTTAGGTTCGGGAGAATACATGAATTCATTTCTTTAGGCCCGTCATGATCACAATAGGTATACAAAAAAGTATCATAACTATACATTCATCCAAATTTGATTACTTATGCTGTCTCAAAAAAACTAGGGGTTATATGATATTGCTAAAAGTATACTCATAAAAAATGATAAGTAACCAAATTTTTCAAAAAAAATAAATCCATTTTAGAATATCATTCATACAACTTTCACAACAAAAAGGTTTAGTGATTCATGTCAATATTTCATAATGGTAAGTTGATGCAAATTCTTCTTGCCATTATCTTATGTGAGTGGGGGGTGATAGGAATTCAATTCTACGGGTCCCCATCATGACTACAATAGGTCAAATAAATTATTCTCATCCATTCACCAAAATATGATTCCTTGGGCAGTAGGAAAAAATTAGGTGGTCTTATGGTAATGGTAATAATTGAAGCTTTATAAAATGAATGATGGCACAATTTGTTAAAAAAGAAATGAACTTCCTCTAAATTCACTTTTTCACGTAACCGAAATGCCTTCTTTGATCATTAATCTATTTAGTTGCACGCAAGTAAAAAGTTATAAATAGTCTGATATTTTGAAATTATTCATTGAGACGAATCTAATAATAGATCTCTTGACTATGACTTTCTTTATAAAATAGCGAGAAAATAGGGTCAAATTTAGTTGATCAATAGTGTCAAGTATATATTCAATATAACACTTATTTTGAAACGTTGGAAGTGTTTTATAATAATATACAGACTAATTTTTCCAGTCACAAAATTTGATGATTCCAACATAGTTTTTTACTTTTTCTCTTAAGAGACTATGATCGATGAAATCAATTAAGACAAATCAAATCGTTTAATAGGAGAAGTAATTTTTTTAACGAATATGATAACATCTTCAAAAATCTATCCTATTCTAGAGTTGAGATTTTCCACAAGATACAATTTTATTTGACTAATTATTATTTATATTTGAAACATATTTTTTTGAAATCCTTTGTCTTTATTATATAATGATTATCATAATATATCCTTATTCTAATTATTCATAATACTAACTCTAGTACAAATGAATAATTAGAATAATATTATTTTAAATAATAAGTGCTCTCATAGAACTCAAACTAACGCTAACTAAACTAATTACTATCACATTGTTGCTAGATTGAATGACCTAGCTACTCTTCCATATTCAATCTTTCCAACTTTAAGCGTCCAGAAGTTATTAATTAAAACAAATATACTATAATACATCATGTAAAATAGGTTGTGAGTATCATCAACAAAACTCCTTAGGTTTCGGTCATAATATAATTCGTGTCAGGTCGTGCCCAAACTCGTGTGCATGTATCGCGTGAGAGCCAAATTTCGGATTAAGTTGCATCTTTCATCTAGCCACATGAAATTGAGTTGCAAGATAAGCAAGATAAGCAAGCTTAAACAAGATTGTCTAACTAATTATTTTTGAAACATAGGGAGTATTACAAGAGGTATGATTTATGTTTTTGCTGTATAATTGGTTCAAGAAAGAGGGTTTATGAAACGTAAAGGAAAAGGAAAATAAAGGAAATCTTCAAGGCAATTAAAAGATATGATGGAACAAAAATGAAAAGTCAATGCTGCAAAGTCATTGACAAGTTCCAATTGTGTCCTTTCAGTGAACAAACAAAGTTTGTTAAGTTACTCTTTGGGGAGACGTTATCAAATAGATCATCTCAAGTGGTAGAAAATTTGAATTCATGGAAAGTGTCTGGCGAACTTGATTTTGGATCTTCAAAAAGTTAGTTTCTTTTCTCCCTATTTTATTATATATTCTTTTGTTTCAATAGTGCTGCCATATCCTAGAATTTCCTACAATAAAATTTTAATTGTGAGTTATTTGTGACCCACATGAAAGGACCACCAAAACAAAGTGGGCGACAAATTTTATTCTAAATTGTTTCATATATAAATTTATAAAGAACCTTTGAAAAAGGCTTTCCTTCATAAGTAAGAAAGAAAAAACTTACTATCTTTGGGATTTGGTCCTACACTGCAGCTCATGAACAATCACATGAAAAATTATTATTCGTAATTAGGAAACATCTTAATTGATCCAAACAAAATAATAAACTTAGTTGTGTTTCACTCTCTTCTCACTTCTGAGAAAATTAGTTTGAATTATTAAGCTATTGGACTCTGAAAAATGCTTTGTATGATATTATCAAATACATTCTATCTTCAAATATTCTTCCATCACTAATTTTTCATGGCCAAAATCCATCAATGAAATGGATATGTTCAAGAATAGTGTCATTTATGATGTACCAAAGAAAAAGCTAAATTTGTTTTACCTTTTAACAAGAAAAAAAAAATTAGGATGATTTGTCTGAACAACCTTTTACCATTTTTATGGAAACTCGAAACATTAATCTTTTTTTTTTTTTGCGAGAAACAACCTTACCTTATTTAATGGTGTTGAGCCACCGTCTTTTGGTGTTGACACAGTTAAATTCTCATGTGCTCTACACGTGCATTGGTTTTTAACACTCTATTTAGGAGAAAATGGTTGGGAAAGGGTGGAAAAAGGAAAACAAATGAGGCACATGCACCATTGATTGAAAAAGTGGGATATATATAAAACCCTGAAATCAGTGGGTCAATGCCGGAAGCCGGTGGGTCAACGCAAAACCTGACCTAACACAGTATCCCGACCCGAAACCAACCCAATAACAGCGGGTTGGGATGAAATTTTCAACCCGTTTAATTAAATGCCTTGATCGACCTCAACTCTATTAATTAAATGGGTTGGGTTTGGTTGAAATTTTCAATCTGATTTCATCTCGCCCAACCTATCTATAGAGTTCTCGTTGGATTGACCCCCTTAATTGAAAATTTTATATTCAAATTTATCACTTTTTATGTTGGGCTTTAATCTGTTAACCTAGTAATGTCTATAATGTAGAAATTGTGTTGTAATTTTAGCTTTTGATTAATTGTTAATTAATCTAGTTTTACCTTTTTGGTAGATATAAATAAGATAATATTGCTAAAAAGGTTAGTGAGTCATAATCAGGTCCACTCATTTACTGAAGGTTGGACTGGATCGAAAATCCAAACCCATTTACTTTATCAGCTTGGGTTCTGGTGGAAGGATTAAAGCCATTTATCCTCGTGGGTGAGCTTGAAACTAACGTAGGTCAACCTTTTGCCAGCTTACTTATATCTTGCTAAAATAATAATTTAAGGTCTTAAGTTGTAAGACTAATTATAAAAGGTTGTTTCTCACAAAAGCTAGTAGAATATAAAAGCTCTATTTTCACAAATTATCCGAGATTTCATAACGTAGTTTCTTGTCAAGTTAATTATTTTAAGATACTGCTTCGCAAAAGATTATTTTATTAGGTAGTCTCTGAAAAAATTTGACATTTTCAACTTCTTTTTTATTACTTGTTTGGTCGTATAAAAAAATACATTGAATATCCCTCATTTTATGGTAATATTCTTCTTTTAATTTTGAGTAATGCATCTACTGTACAACAAAAGGCACTGGATCTTATTAATGGTCTTGATCTTCTTTCTATTTCCCCTCATAAATAAGTCTGCTTTCTTCTTTTGATTTGGGTGGTGCTTATCCATCTTTGATTGGGTATTTCATTTGTTTATTTAGTAGAAGCATTCATAAGATATTTCAACGTAAATAAAACCATGAAACTGATTTTTTTTGTCCGTCATACTTCCTCCGTTTTTTATTAGATGCACCACTTTCTAAAAACGGAAATTTCCAATTAGTTGCAACACTTTTTTTTTCTTTCTTCTTTTAGAAAGTTTTGAAGTGTAAAATGACCAATATACCCTTACTAATGTTTTTAATAAATACTTAAACCACCCTAATAATTCCAATTATACGTTAATGTAAACACCATTAAACTAAATGATTCCCACCAAAATATCCCCCAACCACTCATCTGAGTTCATTTCATCTTCCCAATCTTCATCTTCTCACTCTTCATCTTCATCCTCTTGTCTCTCACTCTTCATCTTCATCTTCATCTTCATCTTCATCTTCATCCTCTCACTAATAAGAATTTTCCTCTTCCTCTCTCTTGTCGTTCTCTATTTTCTCCCTGAATTCTCCTCTTTTTCTCTCTCCTATCCTCATCTCCTCCTCTAAAAAAAAAAAAAAAAAAATTAAACCCAGGAAATTTTTCTTATTCTTTCTCCTCGTCGTTCTCCTGTTCATTTTGTTGCTGTTGTTTTATGAGCTTCTTTTTTTTTTGTTAGATGCTGAATTTCAATTTGGGTCGAGATCTTGGAACAACACGAGTGATTAGATGTTGTTGTTTGATAAATTTTTTTTTTATTAGATGCTGAATTTCAATTTAGGTCGAGATCTTGGAACAAACCGAGTGATGCTGATGCAGTGATGCTGTTCCATTTGTTGTTGTTGTTTGATGAACATCTTCTTTCTTTTTTTTTTTTTTAATTAGATGCTGAATTTCAATTTCGGTGGAGATCCTGGAACAAACCGAGTGATGCTGATGCTGTTCATTTTGTTGCTGTTGTTTGATGAACATCTTATTTTATTTTTTTTAATTAGATGCTGAATTTCAAAATGGGGTGGAAATCTCAATTCCCTACATGTGCGTGGGAAATTGTGGGGGAGTTAGGAGGTGGTCCCTCCTTTCTCTCTCATACTTTCTAAACTAATTACCACATGCAAATGTCCCCACTTTATCTAATTACATACCCTTCTACCTACCTAATACTCTAATCAAAAAATTGCATTTGGAACCCGGGAAAAAAAAAAGTGTTGCAACTTATAAAAAACGGAGGAAGTACATAGAAGATGAAAAACGCAGGGTGATCATATAATAAAAGCATGCAAAGGATCCAACAATGAATAATCTCATATCCGGTTAAAGTAACAAAATTTTCTTCTTTAGAGGGTCAATTAGTGTATATAAGTTAATTTAAATGGCTTCATTGTATTGAGTTTTTTTCAAAATATCTAGGTAGTTAGTCTGACGAATTTCTATGATTATCACAATTGGTAAAGAGTTGGCGAGGATAGGAAAAAAGACATAAGCACACATACTTCGACGAGTAGGAAAAAACTTATAATTAGATTACTGTATTTTAATAGTACACGATGGCATAAAAAACGTGAAAACTAGTGTAGGGATTTAGAATCCATGTTTTATTTAGTTATACTAGCTAGCTAGTAACACTGCACCGAGATTAATTGGGAGCCATCCCAATTAGGTTCAACCCCAAACTACATTGACTTCAATAGAGCCATACTTTCCAGTAATGGGTTTCTTATCACTTTCACCAGCAGATTTGACTAGAAACACGGCATTACCATTTGCAATTTCATCATCGGGAGAAATAGTATCATAATCCATCAAGTATGCTGTAATCTCAAGTTCACTCGCTTCTGCAGGCACAACCACCTCATCCCTTTCTAAAGGAATGAATTCCCCAGGCCTTACTTCAATACGTTCACTTTGGCTCTTGTTAAATAATACAATCTGAGAACTTATGCCGAAGCGACCGGTTATGTTTCCATAGACATCTGCTGGATCTTCTCCATCTCCGTTGATGAGCTTCACTCTAATCGTAGCTTAAACATTGTTACTGAATTGTACCTTCATCGCTTGACATTGTTTAATGCTGGCCATATTTAATTATAGGGTATATTATATTAAATTCTCTTGTGGACCACACATTAGAAAATATAATGTTAATTATAGATATAAATTAAGATGAACAAGCTAATTATTGAAGGAGATCGATCAGGATTAGGCACTTACTTTAAGTAGATATCACGTTCTTCTATGAACTCCAACTAACTGTCTCACTTGCAAAGAATAATGCCATGGTTTTCCACCTTTACATAGAGAAGATACGCATGTAATATTCTTTTTTATGTGGGCCGAAGGAACAAATTGAACGTATTATTCGATGCTTTTGATAATGCATGGTAACCTCATATTGGTTCTTCTTGCCATCATCTAAATAATTGTCACGTGGGTATGTATATATAAATATAAGTGGGTGTGGGGCACCATAAATTCTATTCTTTTAGGCCTATATATCATTGTTTATTCCAATAAGTTTATCAACAAACATATTGTCTATATGTTCATCTGAATATGATGTGAAGGACCATCTTAAAAACGTTATGTTGATCCTTTGCTCATGCTACTAATTAAAAATTTTAAAGTTACCATGATTTATCCCAATTTTCTTTGTCAATAAGTTTAATTGTTAATACCAATCCTCTTAGTTGATAGGTTTAATTGCTCATACCAATTTTCTCAAACCTTGTTAGTCGATAGAGAAACGTACGTAAAGAATGTTTCTTGTTTGTTTAAAGCATCGCCCCAAATTTTTTCAATAAAATTTGATCATATGGTATCATCGGTACCTGTTTTCTCTATCAAAAGGTTTAATTATTTATATTAACTATTATCACATATTCAGAGTAAGTTGGTCCCCACGTTATCTTCTTATGTGGGTCAAGGGCCTCTACAAATTCTATCAATTGGGCCCATATTATTCCTAAAGGTCAATCAACTAATGCGATCGTTGTTCTTTCATTCGAATGTGATTATGAGGTCTATGAAAAAAAGTGTTTGATTCATCATGTTAATGCTAAGAATTGGCAAGCCCAATTACTCATGACCAAAACATTAAAATAATTATACATTAAAGAAGAACTTTTAAATAATTATTTTTTCCTTTAAAAGGTTTAAAAATTTATATACATTTTTTCATAATGGCAAGTAGTCCCCAATTTTTGCTTATTATGTCTTCATATGTGTAAAGGGAATCTACGAATTCTTTTATTCTTTAGGGCCCATCATTATTGCTATAGGTCTATCAACACAATTACTCTAACTATACGTTTATGGGAATGTGATATAGAGAGACGTCTCAAAAATGTTTGTGGTCCAATCACAATTCTAAAGTTTAACTAGCAAAATAAGCTATGACGGGGCTTTTTTTAAAAAAAAAAAATTCTAAGACATCATTCTCACCAATTTCCCAGTTTAAATATTTTCTGATTCATATGAATTTTTCGTAATAGTACGATGACCCTAAATTCTTCTTTTTATCCTGTTAGCAAATGAGCGGGATCAGGTTTATGATTTCCTTTTTTCGGGGGCCATTATTGATACAATAGGTACGGTCTACCAAAAGTTATTATTAGTATTCATACATCCGAATTTCATTACTCGAGCCGTCTCAAATAATTTTGGGATTCCATGGCATTACTAAAATAATAATTTAAGATCTTTGTGGGTGAGCTTGAAACCAGCCTAGGTCAACCTTTTGCCAGCTAACTTGTATCTTGCTAAAATAATAATTTAAAGTCTTAAGTTGCAAGACTAATTATAAAATGTTGTTTCTCGCAAAAAGCTAGTAGAATATAAAAGCTCTATTTTCACAAATTATCCGAGATTTCATAACGTAGTTTCTTGTTAAGTTAATTTTTTTAAGATAGTGTTTCGCAAAATATTGTTTTATTAGGTAGTCTCTGAAAAAATTTCACATTTTCAACTTCTTTTTTAATACTTGTTTGGTCGTATAAAAAAAATACATTGAATATCCCTTATTTTATGGTAATAATCTTCTTTTAATTTTGAGTAATGCATCTATAGTAAAACAAAAGACACTGGATCTTATTAATGGTCTTGATCTTCTTTCTATTTCCCCTCATAAATAAGTCTGCTTTCTTCTTTTGATTTGGGTGGTGCTTATCCATCTTTGATTGGGTATTTCATTTGTTTATTTAGTCGACGCATTCATAAGATATTTCAACGTAAATAAAACCATGAAACTGAATATTCTTGTCCGTCATACATAGAAGATGAAAAACGCAGAGTGATCATATAATAAAAGCATGCAAAGTATCCAATAATGAATAATCTCATATCCGGTTAAAGTAACAAAATTTTATTCCTTAGAGGGCCAATTAGTGCATATAGCTTAATTCAAATGGCCTCATTTTATTGAGTTTTTTTTTTTTTTTTAAATATCTAGTTAATTCGTCCGACGATTTTCTATGATTATCACAATTGGCAAAGAGTTGACAAGGATAGGAAAAAGACATAAGCACGCATACTCCGACAAGTAAGAAAAAACATATAATTAGATTATTGTATTTTAATAGTACATGATGGCATAGGAAACGTGAAAACTAGTACAAGGATTTAGAATCCATGTTTTATTTAGTTATACTAGCTAGCTAGTAATACTGCACCGAGATTAATTGGGAGCCATCCCAATTAGGTTCAACCCCAAACTACATTGACTTCAATAGAGCCATACTTTCCTGTAATGGGTTTCTTATCACTTTCACCAGCAGATTTAACTAGAAACATGACCTTACCATTTGCAATTTCATCGTCGGGAGAAATAGTATCATAATCCATCAAGTATTCTGTAATCTCAAGTTCACTCGCTTCTGCAGGCACAACCACCTCATCCCTTTCTAAGGGAATGAATTCCCCTGGCCTTACTTGATAAGTCGGTTTTTAGTTGCATTTAAGTAGGTCTTAAGTCTCATTTTCATGTAGTTTTTAGTGCATCTTAGGTCTAATTACATGATTTGAGCATTCTTTTGAACCATTGTGTTATTTCGAAATACCTTTCGTCTCTTTTATGTGATTTTCAGGTTCTTGAGGCCGATTGTGACTAAGAGAAGCTAATATGGTTCGTAGATGGTCTACTTGGCGGTTTCCGGATGCGAGAAGATGAGTTTGAGTGCTTTGGGGTTGAAAGAATGATGATATTGAATAATATTGTCTTCGCGGGACCACGCAAGATTATGCTTGCCCATGCACCAAAGCGTACGCCCAAGCGGATGGCCGCTTGCCCGTGCTGATCTGTGAATGAAGAGAACGAAACCTTCTATCTCGCGTGCACGCCCAAGCGAGATTATGCTTTCCCGTGCACCATGCTGCACGCCCGTGCAAGATCCTGCTTGCCCGTGCACACTGCTACTCGTCATAATTTCGCGACTTTTAGTTCTTTCCTTTTCTAGTTTATGTAGGCAATATTAGGTTTTATTAAACAGACTTTTGAGCGGTTTTTAATTATTAGAAAAGAGAGTATTACTTTTTAGAGAGTTTTTGAGAGGAAACTCCATTATTTAAGTAGATAGGATTACTAGGAATTTTTTTGTGATGCCATGCTTAATGTGTCTTTCTTGCATGATTCCATGGGAATAGGTTTGATTGCTTGTTTAGAGTACCCATAGGTACACTGGAGAGATCTTTGGTAGTTATAGAATGCATTACTCCTTTTGAATAATTGATTATGTTTATTGGGATGGGAATTATTCATGTATTATTCGTGCTAGAGGGGATACTTAACTCTAGATGTCTTTATTGATTGATTTTACCTCGTGTGTTCTTAATAGTTGTCATAATTTAGTATTATTATTAGTTCAATACCTTTTCACCATTGTTTGTTACTTGTTTTGTTAAATTGAGTCGAGATTTTTAGTGTTTGATACCGTTTGTCCCTGTGGATTCGACCTTAACTTACCCTGCTACATAGTTAGGAGGATTAGTTAGGAAATTATTTTTGTTAGGTGCGCGACACGCCTATCAATTTTGGCGCCGTTGCCGGGGACTAACGGTATTAGATTAGTTTATCTTTGATCTATCTAGCTAAACTTATTTTTGTTCGATCATTGTCATCCTATTTGTTGTTTGATCTCTTTTCTTTCAGTCTTTTTGTTGCATGTGCACTCGTAGCAAGGGTTCACAAGATCTAATTACTCTTGATCGCGAGATCGAAGCTACAGCAAGGAGATTAGGAGGTCAAAGAAGAAAACAACAACAAGAATCAACAATGGGAGACGAAGCACCACCAAAGTCTCTACGAGAATATGCTATGCCCGATGAGACCACCACCACCATTACTAGACCAACAACAACTGCTACACACTTCGAGCTCAAGCCACAATTTATTCAGTTTATTTCACAGGTTTCTTATGCGGGAACACCAAAAGAGAGCCCTACTGATCATTTGGCTAGCTTTCTAGAGAAGTGTAATACTTTGAAACTAACAAATGTTTCTGATGATCTGATTCGATATTGTGCTTTTTCTTTTTCTCTCAGGGACGAAGCAAAGGAATGGTTAAAAGAAGTAGAAGTGAGAAAGATCGCCACATGGCCAGAACTCAAGAAGGCCTTTCTCTACAAATTCTTCCCTCCTATGAGGACTTCTAAATTCAGAAATGAAATATCTGGTTTTCAACAACACGAATTGGAGTCTCTCTATGAGGCATGGCAGAGGTACAAGGCTTTGCAAAGACAATGCCCACACCATGGCATTCCTGAGTGGCTATTGATTGAGACATTCTACAATGGTCTGAAGCATGAGGTTAGAAGTTCTATTGATGCCGCATCTGGCGGTACTTTCATGGCCAAACCTCCGGAAGCTGCTAAAACATTGTTGGATGATATGGCTGCCAACAACTATTTGAATGATTGGAGTGTGTCTCGTGGAGCCCCTAAAAGGGGAGGTAAGTATGAGGTTGATGCTATTGATACTTTGACTAACACTGTGTAGGTTTTGGCGGCCAAGGTTGATCAATTGAGTAGCGGACCAATAACACCTATTTGTGAGATTTGTGAAGTGCAGGGCCATTCATTGAATGAGTGTCAATACAACACTGTGGGCATGATATCTGAGCAAGCCAATGCCCTCCTAAACACAAACACAAGACGACAAAACAACCCATACTCAAACACATATAATCAAGGTTGGAAGAATCATCCCAATTTCTCCTATAAAAATAACCAACCTCAACCTCCACACACCAACTACTCCCAACCACCCGGTTTCCAACAACGACCACCATTCAACTCTTCCTCCTCATCCTCTGGATCCAACCTTGAGAGTATCATGGAGAATCTAGCCTCTTCTCAAGCAAAGCAAGTTGAATATCAAGCCAAGCAAAATGAATTCTTCAACAACTCTCTCCAACAAATCAATGCTCATAATAAGTTGATGGAGAATCAGATGACCCAACTTGCACAACAAATTAGTCATCTTTCTAAACCTTCAGGCCAACTTCCTGGGCAAACTGAACCAAATCCTAAGGGGCATATCCATGCCATCTCATTAAGGAGCGGTAAGGAATTGCAAGAGCCTACAAAGAAGGTGACTGAGCAAAAGAAAAGTGCAGAAGAGGTTATAAGGTTGAGTGAAGAAGATCAAGGTGAGAAGGTTTTGGAAGATGAAACTAAGGAGACTGAGCAAAAGGAATCCACTGTCATCCCTATTCAACCATACAAGCCACCTGTTCCATTCCCTCAAAGATTGGCACAGGCAAAACTTGAGAAGAAATACGGGAAGTTCCTTGATATCTTGAAGAAGCTGCACATCAACATCCCTTTCTTGGATGCTATTTCTGAGATGCCTTCTTATGCTAAGTTTTTGAAAGACATGCTCTCTAACAAAAGAAAAATTGAAGAGAATGTCACTATTTCACTAACAGCTGAGTGTAGTGCTATTTTGCAGAACAAGCTTCCAGAGAAGCTAGGTGATCCAGGCAGCTATTCTATCCCAGTAAAACTTGGTGATATAGCTATCAAGAATGCTTTGTGTGATCATGGAGCTAGTGTTAGTCTCATGCCTTTGTCTATTTGCAAGAAACTCAACATGGGTGAACTAAAACCCACACGCATCTCTCTCCAATTAGCAGATAGAACAGATAAGTTTCCACTGGGTATCCTTGAAGATGTTCCTCTTAGAGTTGGTAAATTCTTCATTCCATGTGATTTTGTTGTCATGGAGATGGAAGAAGATGCACAGGTTCCCATCATCCTTGGGAGACCCTTTTTGGCCACTACTGGAGCCATTATTGACATGAAGAAGGGTAAGATCACCTTTGAAGTAGGTGATGAGAAGATGGAATACACTCTCACACACTCCATGAATTCTCCTTTAATGGGAGAAACTGTTTATAGAGTGGATGCTCTTGATGAGGTTATAGCAGCCAATGCTTTTAGTTTGCGACTTGATGACTCACTACAAACTGTCTTGATGGGTAGTGCTGATGAGGAAGATTGGGAAACCAAGGAATACAAGAGACTTCTAGAGGAGACACAACCCATTGAATCTGAAAAGCCTATCAAGGGAGAGTACTACGCCTCCTAAGGTAGAACTGAAACCTCTCCCCTCTACTTTGAAATATGTATTCATAGGTCCTAATGATACTTACCCTATTATTGTCAATGTTGAGCTTGATGACATTCAAATTGAAAAGCTACTTGTTGTTTTGAGAAAATACAAGAATGTCATTGGGTACACCATTGATGATATTAAGGGCATTAATCCTTCATTTTGCATGCATAAAATCATTCTTGAGGACGAACATGCTTCTTCTATAGAATCTAAAGGACGACTTAATCCAAATATGATGGAAGTAGTCAAGAAGGAGTTTCTAAAATTGCTTGATGCAGGAATAATCTACCTTATCTCTGATAGTAAGTGGGTTAGCCCTGTTCAAGTAGTCCCAAAGAAAGGAGGCATGACCGTTGTCAAGAATGACAAGGGTGAGCAAGTTCCCACTAGAACCGTGACAGGGTGGTGCATGTGTATTGATTATAGGAGATTGAATAAGGCCACCCGAAAAGATCATTTCATCCTCCCCTTCATTGATCAGATGTTGGAAAGGTTGGCGAAACATTCCTTTTTCTGTTGGTTGGATGGATATTCAGGTTTTTTTCCAAATTCCTATTCATCCAAGTGATCAGGAAAAGACTACTTTTACATGTCCTTATGGCACCTTTGCATATCGAAGGATGCCATTTGGATTATGTAATGCTCCTGCCACTTTTCAGCGTTGCATGATGGCAATTTTCTAAAGTCTTATTGAGAACTCTATGGAAGTGTTTATGGATGACTTCTCCGTCTATGGAACATCCTTTGATGTTTGCCTTGTTAATTTACAAAAGGTGCTCTATAGATTTCAAGAAGTTAATTTGATTCTCAATTGGGAAAAATGTCATTTCTTGGTGCAACAAGGAGTTGTTTTGGGTCATGTTGTTTCTCATCGGGGCATCGAAGTCGACAAAGCAAAGATTGAGGTCATTGAACGTCTACCACCTCCTAACTCTGTCAAAGGAGTAAGGAGTTTTCTTGGTCATGCGGGCTTCTACCGCCGCTTCATAAAAGATTTTTCAAAAATTGCTCGACCTCTAATTGAACTTTTAGGCAAAGACGTCCCTTTTGTGTTTACTGATGCTTGTATTGAGGCTTTTCACAGGTTGAAGCAGCTCTTATCTTTGCCCCTATCATTCAATCGCCCGACTGGAATCTCCCTTTTGAGATTATGTGCGATGCTAGTGACTATGTTGTAGGGGCAGCCTTGGGGCAAAGGAAAGATGGCAAGCTTCATGACATCTACTATACAAGCAAGACTCTTAATCCAGCCCAGATGAACTATGCCACAACTGAGAAGAAAAAGTTAGCAGTGGTGTATGCGATGGAGAAGTTTCGATCTTATTTGGTAGGGTCGAAGGTGATAATTCACACTGATCATGCGGCATTAAGGTATTTGATGAGCAAGAAAGATGCTAAACCCCGCTTGATTCGGTGGATCTTGTTGCTACAAGAATTTAACTTGGAGATTCGGGACAAGAAAGGAGCCGAAAATGTTGTTGCTGATCACCTTTCTCGACTTATCCTTGATAGTGAAGGTGATGAGGATCTTCCAATTGATAATACATTTCCAGATGAACAACTCCTAGCTTTAGCCACTACAGAGATCCCATGGTTTACTGATATAGCCAACTATTTGGCTAGTGACACTATTCGTCATGGCTACTCATCACAACAAAAGAAAAAATTCTTTAAGGAGGTGAGGAGATATTTTTGGGATGATCCCTTTCTTTACAAGTCTTGTGCAGATAGGGTGATTAGAAGGTGTATTCCTGGAAATGAGGTATCACCTATTATATCTCATTGTCATGATTTACCTTGTGGCGGCCATGCTAGTACTAATAAAACTGCAGCGAAAATTCTTCAATGTGGTTTCTATTGGCCTACTTTGTTTAAGGATGTTCATCATTATGTACATTCATGTGATCGTTGTCAAAGGACGGGAAATCTTTCCCGTCAGAATGAGATGCTTCTCAACACCATCCTTGAAGTTGAGCTATTCGATGTGTGGGGTGTAGATTTCATGGGGCCATTCCCTTCTTCTTATGGGAACAAGTACATCTTGGTTGCTGTGGATTATGTCTCCAAATGGGTGGAGGCTCTTGCTTCTCCTACTAATGATGCTCGTGTGGTTAGTAGATTCTTCAAGAAAACTATTTTTCCAAGATTTGGCATTCCACGGGTTTTGATTAGTGATGGAGGCAAGCACTTTTTGGAGAACAAGTTTGAAGCTATGCTCAAGAAATATGGTGTGCGCCATAGAGTGGGTCTTTCATATCATCCACAAACTAGTGGTCAAGTGGAGATTTCTAATCGCTAGATCAAAACCATCTTAGAGAAGACTATTGCGAGAACGAGGAAGAGGATTGGGCAGCAAAACTTGATGATGCACTATGGGCTTATAGAACGGCATTCATAACCCCTATAAGTACCACCCCTTATCGCCTTGTTTATGGGAAAGCATGTCATCTTCATGTTGAATTAGAGCATCGTGCATTTTGGGCTATCAAGAGCCTCAATTTCGATTCTCAAACGACGGGTGAGAAGAGACTTCTTCAACTTAATGAGCTTGATGAAATTCGGCTTGATGCTTATGAGAGTTCAAGGTTGTACAAGGAGAAAACCAAGAGATGGCATGACAAAGGTATTGTGCGAAAAGAGTTCAAGGAAGGAGATTTAGTTCTTCTTTTTAATTCCCGTCCGAAGCTATTTCCTGGTAAACTCCGTTCAGGGTGGTCGGGTCCATTCAAGGTTTGTAAGGTTTTTCCTTATGGTTCGGTGGAATTATGGAACCGCCAAGATGGAACTTTTAAGGTGAATGGCCACAGATTGAAGCACTACCGAGCTGGAGATCCCATTGCTGAGAGAGTTGACATCATACTCTCTATTCCTTCATGTGATTGATCAATGAGGAGGTCGAGCTAATGACCTTAAAAACTAGCGCTTTTTGGGAGGCAACCCAATTTTCTATCCTTTTCTCTTCTCTTTTCTTTTTCTTTTTCCTTTAGTTCATTTTTTTTAATTTCTAGATTTTTATTGCTTTATTTAATATCTTTCATAGTTTCATTTGCTATTCCTCAAGTTCTAAAAAAAAACTTTGTATTTATTGACGATTTACTGCAGGCCGCACGCCCAAGATGAAATTAGGCTCGACCGTGCAGTCGAGGCAGAGTGTTGGAGGCCAAGTTCTCTCCAGTACGCACGCCCGAGCGGAATTGTGCACGCCCAAGTGAAACGGAACACGACCGAGCAGATGTTCGCTCGACCGTGAGGTCGAGACAGACGGTTTAGTGGGACTTACTGCAGAGCTGCACGCCCGTGCAGTATCCCGCATGCCCGTGCAGCCTGACGCCCAACGTCATTAAACCCTTTCACGGGTTTTTCTCTCTCCCCCCTTTTCAAAATTTTCGAGCCTCCATCCTTCATCCCTTTCTCTCTCTCACACACACTTCCCCCCATTACTCCTTCACAATCACCACCACTCCCTCGCCGGCCCACCGTCGGCTCCTCACCGGCGACCTCCCTCACCACCGGCGGCTTTCACGTCTCCTCTCCTCCTCTTTCCATTTTTCCTTCTCCCATCTCTCATTCAAAAATTCTGAAAACCCTAACTTGAAATCAATTTGGGGGTTTGTTTATGGTTCGAAATTGAAGCAATTTGGGTAGCAAGGAAGCATCTCTAGTCCTTTTGGAAGTGAAGAACGGATCAATCGCGGGTATTAGACACCCACCTCAAGTTTGGTATACTCTTTCCACTCTATTTTCCATCTTATATTGTTTTTGATTTTTCTATTTGAAATTCATTGCACTATTTGCTTGACATTGATTTGTGGGTTGCCTACTTGCTTGTTGGATGTACTTTCTTGTCTTCTTGCTCAATATTGAACATTTTTGTGTTGGCTAGTGCATGAATTTTTTTGAAGTTTCAGTGGTGCATTGATTACTTGTGGAGTTGAATTGTTGGTGCTATTGTTATTCTTGGTATTGAGCTATTTGCATTGAGAGAGTTAGTAGGCATTCTTTGGTTGGAAATTTGTCATTGGGAGATTGTGTTGTGAATTTGTTGGTTGTGTCTACCTTGTTTGTGATCATCATGCCTCCTAGGCCATCTTCTCGAGCGAACCCAGCCCGGCGCACTTCCTCTTCCCATCTCAGAAACACCCGTACTCCCTCCACCAATGTGCCCTCCAATCCACCTCCTCCACATGCCATTGAACCACCTCGTTTGGACACCCTAGGCATTCAATTCACTTGTGAGGCTCACCTAGAACGCTTCCGTGTCCTTAGTGGTCATCGCCTTCGCGCCACTCGCTTCTATGATCGTGAAGTGGCAACTGAACTAGGAATAGATGGCGACCTCCAACAATTGTTCTACTTTGTAGGTTGGCAACAATTCCTCAACATGCATGCCTTTTCTTTCAAACGCATTACATTTGAAATTCCTCTCTTCTTTAGAGGTCGTTCATTCTACCACCAAAAATCCTCATTCCATCTCCTTTCAACTCATGAACGAGCCTAGGCAATTGAACAGAAATCAGTTAAATGCCATTTTTGGTTGGCCTACCGAGGGTTCATATGGCCCCCATTCTAATCGACCTGAGCGCTATGATGATAATACATTTTGGAACTTGATCACGGGTCAAGCTGTCTATTATCCCCAGCGTGCTAAGGCTTCTGAGATTGTTAGCCCCGGCCTCCGCACAACACATCGATTTCTTTCTTTGACTCTTTTTGCTAGGGGAGATAGTGTCGGGGTTGTCACTTCTCGTGAGCTTTTTATATTGTGGTGCCTTGTAGATGGAGCCAATTTCTTGAACCCCGCTGTTTGGCTTATGGATCATTTTGATGAGGTTGCCAAGTCTCGGGGTGAAATTGCTATAGGTGGTATGATTTCTGTGATTGCTCTTTCCTTTGGTGTTAATTTGACAGGTCAATAGGTCATACCCGGCAGCACGAGACTGGATCTGAAGGCTTTCTAGACCATGGGTTGGATAACCAATGAGGTTACTGCAGATGGGTATATTTGGAAGGCTGGGCAACGTCCCTATGCTTACCTTCCAAACCCGGAGCGCACCGTCATCTACGACCCGCAGAACTGGCTCTTTGCTCATGACTTTCCTTGGGTTCCTGTTGAGGAACAGAGCGGTGAGCCAAGCCATGCTCCAGGGTCGTCTACTCAGGCTGACGCACCTCTAATACCCCCTTATATTGACCAGCTTGATGCGCTCAGAGGAGATATTGGGAGCCTTCGTACGGAGGTTCAGCTGCTCCATTAGTCTCACACCGATTCTGTTGCCGCTATGCAGCTTTCTGTGGATGTGATGACCTCTCAGTACTAGGCCTTCCAGTCCACCTTTGGTGATGTTCCCAAGTTGCTACGCGATCTTCGCGCATGGCACATCTCGCACGGATGGACGCCAGGCAGCTCCAGCGATCATCCTATGCATGATGCTCCTCCTGATGCTCGAGTTTCCTTTATCCCTTCTCTTTGCATACTTTTTCTTGCACACTGAGGACATTGTGCCATTTAGCTTGGGGGAGGGATATATTTCACGCACCATGTGTACATATTAGTCATCATTTGCATATAGTTTCATTATTAAGATGCATCTTGCATATCATTTACTTAATAGTTTTTGCATTTAGGTTGCATTTAGGAGTAGTCCTCCGATGATAGCAAATATTCATGCATGTGCTTGTGAAGCTAGAAAAAAAAAATTGTTTTTGAGAATCTCATAGTTAACAAGGAATTGATTGGTTTGTGGTAAGATTGGTCTCTCCTATGTGCGATTAGATCAGTGTTGGTAGCTACAACCTAGTGAGGATGTTGTTATGCCTTATAGACTGACATCTTTTCAGTCTTCTTTATTTTGTGTGTGATACTCTTCCTTGGCGACTATTCTCTAGAACTTGCATTGATACTCCTTGAGACCGTATTGACTTGTTTATGCATTGAATATGATTGAGGCAATTGCTGTTTTCTGAGCTACATAGCCAAATGCCACCAACATCGATTACTCCTTTTTGTCACCCCTGTGAGCCTAGCCTGTTTCTTTTGTTAGCTACATCTCTAACCCTTTACATTGTCCTACCTAGGGGATTGTGAGGCTATGTTGATGATAGTTAAGTTGTGACAGTGGAGATTTATTGTGGTATTTGATGTGATCTGATGCTTAGTTGAAATTCATGATTTGTGTTGAATTCATCTATTCGTAAGTTACTATTGATACTCCTATTTTCCTTCATAGATGATTTATTAAATCCTTCATCGAAAAAAAAAATGAAAAGAAGAAAAAAAAAAAAGATTATGATTTATGTTTTTAGTATTCAATAAAAGGAAATTGGAGTTTATCTTTGAGGTGTTATGGTTCAGTTAATGAAAAGAAAAAAAATGATGTGCAATTGGAGTGCTTGTGTTTGGAGTTTTGTAATTGTTGTCAAAGGTGTTTGAAAAGCTTCATTTTCCCCTTTGAGCACCACTTTCCTAAAACTTTCCATACCCATACCTTAAGCCTTCATTACAACCCATATGAAGCCCTCATGATTCTTTGCATGTAACGTAGTCCTGTAGCGGTGGAGAGTGAGAAGATATGCAAGCTTATGGTAGGATATAGTCAATGGAATGGAGCTTTGAGCGATCATTTGACCCTTTTATACACATGAGAGATATTGTGCACGACTAAAGTGAGAGCTACTATATTCATGATTGAGTCAAGCTTAGGAGAGAACTTGCGGTAAGATGGCTGCTTTTCCTTGTGTTATATTGTGAGGTTTGATTGTTTTCTACCATGATAACTTTGAAATTGTGTTTGAATTGGTTTTGGAAATTGACATTCATATTTTGCTTGAGGCGGCTATTGAACTCCTTCGTTGGTTTCTTAGTTTGGATTGCTTCAAGACAAGCAATAGTTTAGCTTGGGGGAGTTTGATAAGTCGGTTTTTAGTTGCATTTAAGTAGGTCTTAAGTCTCATTTTCATGTAGTTTTTAGTGCATCTTAGGTCTAATTACATGATTTGAGCATTCTTTTGAACCATTGTGTTATTTCGAGATACTTTCGGCTCTTTTATGTGATTTTCAGGTTCTTGAGGCCGATTGTGACTAAGAGAAGCTAATATGGTTAGTAGATGGTCTACATGGCGGTTTTCGGATGCGAGAAGATGAGTTTGAGTGCTTTGGGGTTGAAAGAATGATGATATTGAATAATATTATCTTCGCGGGACCATGCAAGATTCTGCTTGCCCATGCAGATCTGTGAATGAAGAGAACGAAACCTTCTGTCTCACGTGCACGCCCAAGCAAGATTATGCTTGCCCGTGCACCATGCTGCACACCCGTGCAAGATCCCGCTTGCCCGTGCACACTGCTACTCGTCAGAATTTGGCGACTTTTAATTCTTTCCTTTTCTAGTTTATGTAGGCGATATTAGGTTTTATTAAACAGACTTTTGAGCAGTTTTTAATTATTAGAAAAGAGAGTATTACTTTTTAGAGAGTTTTTGAGAGGAAACTCCATTATTAAACCTTGAATTCTACAAGTTTGATCCATACAAGTAAAGACTAAGTTTTTCTAAATTCCTCTTTTCCTTATTATCATTATGTCTTTCAATCTATTTATCAATTGCTTTGTTATTTCAATTATGAGTGAGTAGTTTTATAATCTAGGGTTAAGTTGAACCCTAGCAATGATTAATGCATGAATCCCTCCCATAATTCCAATTTGATGTGATTAATTGTTCTTGTTTGATTGAATTGTGCTTATTTTCATTATCATACTAGGGATAGGTGATTTTGAATTGATTCCTTATGTCTTGTTTTCAATGGGAATTGAATCTAGATGGATTTGTTGATTTAATCAAGAGTATGAATATCTCTATGGGAATAAGTAGATAGGATTACTAGGAATTTATTTGTGATGCCATGCTTAATGTCTCTTTCTTGCATGATTCCATGGGAATAGGTTTGATTGCTTGTTTAGAGTAGCCATAGGTACTCAGGATAGATCTTTGGTAGTTGTAGAGTGCATCACTCCTTTTGAATCATTGATTATGTTTATTGGGATGGGAATTATTCATGTATTATTCGTGCTAGAGGGGATACTTAATTCTAGATGTCTTTATTGATTGATTTTACCTCGCGTGTTCTTAATAGTTGTCATAATTTAGTATTATTATTAGTTCAATACCTTTTCACCATTGTTTGTCACTTGTTTTGTTAAATTGAGTCGAGATTTCTAGTGTTTGATACCGTTTGTCCCTGTGGATTCGACCTTGACTTACCCTGCTACATAGTTAGAAGGATTAGTTAGGAAATTATTTTTGTTAGGTGTGCGACACGCCTATCATTACTTCAATACGTTCACTTTGGCTCTTATCAAATTATACAATTTTAGAACTAATGCCGAAGCGACCGGTTATGTTTCCATAGACATCTGCTGGATCTTCTCCATCTCCGTTGATGAGCTTCACACTAATCGTAGCTTGAATATTGTTACTGAACTGTACATTCATCGCTTGACATTGTTTAATGATGGCCATCTTTAATTATAGGGTATGTTATATTATATTCTCCTGTGTACCACAAATTAGAAAATATAATGTTAATGATAGGTATAAATTTAGAAGAATAGGCTAATTATTCTAGGAGATCGATCAGGAATAGGCAGTTACCTTAAGTAGATATCACGTTCTTCTATAAACTCCAACAAACTGTCTCACTTGCAAACAATAATGCCATGGTTTCCCACCTTTATATAGAGAAGATATGCATGCAATATTCTTTTTTATGTGGGCCGCAAGGATCAAATGTATTATTTGATGCTCTTCATAATGCATGGTAACCTCATATAGGTTATTCTTGCTATCATCTAAATAATTATCATGTGGGTATGTTTATATAGATATAAGTGGGTGTGGGCACCACAAATTCTATTCTTTTAGGCCTATATATCATTGTTTATTCTAATAAGTTTATCAACAAACATTTTGACTATATGTTCATCCGAATATGATTTCTAGGACCATCTTAAAATCGATCTGTTGATCCTTTGCTCATGCTACTAATTACAAATTTTAAAGTTAGAAAACCTATCATTATATGATTTATACCAATTTTCTTTTTCAATAATTCTAATTGTTAATACCAATCCCCTTAGTCGCATTGACCCATTTTTTTCAATAAAATCTGATAATATAGTATCATCCCTACCTGTTTTCTCTATCAAAAGGTTTAATTTTCGATATTAACTATTATCGCACATTCAGAGTAAGTTGGTCCCTAAGTTATCTTCTTAAGTGGGTTGAGGGCCTCTACAAATTCTATCAATGGGACCAATTTTAAACATTAACATGATGAATCAAAAACTTTTTTTCATTGACCTAAGAATCACATTAAAATAATCATACATTAAAGAATAACTTTTAAATCAATATTTTTTTCTTCAAAAGGTTTAAAAATTTATATCATTTTTTTCATAATGGCAAGTAGTCCCCAATTTTTGCTTGTTATGTCTTCATATGGGTAAAGGGGCTCCTCGGATTCTTTATTCTTTAAGGCCCATCATTATTGCTATAGGTCTATCAACAAAATTACTTTCACTATACGTTTATGGGAATGTGATGTAGGGAGACGTCTCAAAAAAGTTTGTGGTCCAATTAAAATTCTAAAGGTTAACTAGAAAAATAAGCTATGACAGGGCATTTTTTAAAAAACAATTCTAAGACATCATTCTGACCAATTTTTTCAGTTAAAATGTATACTGATTCATATGAATTTTTCGTAATAGTATGATTACCCTAAATTCTTCTTCCTATCCTCTTAGCAAGTGAGCAGGATCAGGTTTATGATTTCCTTTTCGAGGGCCATTATTGATGCTATAGGTACTGTTTGGACCCATGATTTGGTCTAATAGTGTTATACAAAGCCCACTTAAAAGAATCTGATATGCATGCTCCCAAGGGGCCCATCAGTTCTTTAGACAGCATATGAGTTTACCATAAAAGGGAGACAACTTTTCTACAGACATGGAGGCCCCCCCAATTGGGTTTCCTGTTTGGGAAATCCCCAACATTATAAAAGCAGCAAGCTAGAGCAGGTATTAAATTCTCACCTAACCAAACCAGAGCATCTCTCTCTAAAATTATTCACTCTCTCTCTACCTCAATCTCTACTGACTTGAGCGTCGAAGGGGCTTTCCTGGGAACATCACCGGCCAGTTTTCCTTGTTTTGCAGGGCTTCCAGTGACAAGACTCGGGATTATACTCCAACTCAGGACTTTAACCTCTCTAAACACACTTAACTCATTTGACTAGTTTCTAGGCAAAAACAGTTTGGCGCCATATGTGGGAACACTACATCTTAAAGCTACGTACCGAGAGTAACATGGCTCCCCGAAGGAAAACAACCTGAGCCTCACTACCTCCCTAACCAACACCGATTCGGTCCCAGCAACCCAATGTGCTGGCCGAGTCGCTTGCTATCGACGACGAGGGATCCACTCCTCGTAATGAAGAGCAAACTTGACCCCGGGAACAATACCAACCTGATCCACCTCTCATTACCTTGGCGGACATAGAAAGGATAGCTCAGCAATTGAACGCGAACATGCAGCGCAGCTTGTAGGAGCTCATAGCGGGAATTCCCCAACTCAACCAGGGGGTTCCCCGAGAGTTGACCCAAGGAGAGCCACGGCCCAGGGGTGATCCAAACACTCAAGTCCCTAACCGGGACGGGGACCGAGTGGGAGGAGAGAGGTCCCAATAGGCTAACTCCCATAGAACACCAAACTCAGATGCTCGGCGGATCATTGAAGAGAATCATAGGCGTCGGATGGAGCAAGACACGGAACTTACTTAATGACAAGAGGAGAGCCAATCAGGAGAAGACCCACCAAGAGGAGTAAGCTCAATCTAGGACTCCACGGCAGGGGCGGGAAGGATCCCCCCTTAGGTCCAAGAAGACCAGACGGAAGGGGAAGGAGACTCGGGACCCCCACGAAACAAGAGTCCCATCTTGGTCAACAGAGGAGTACTGAACTTCATGACACCCTTCAGTCGGGAGATAATGGAAGTCGCCAACCCAAGCAAGGTCAAGGTTCCACTGATCGAGCAGTACCCGGGAAATAGTGATCCTGACGATCATATGGCGGTCTATAAGTCCTAGATGAGTGTACAAACAGGGTGCGAAGCCGCGTGGTGTCGATACTTCCCGATGAATCTCAAGGACTTAGCTGGTTCTCAGGGCTCTCTCCTGGCATAATCACAAACTTTTCTGTGTTAGAAGCATTATTCCACCAACATTTCATCGCCGGGCGTCGACATAAGAAGACAAGCATTCATTTGATGTCAATCAAGCAACAAGAGAACAAAAGTCTCGCAGACTACATCAATCAGTTCAATGAAGAATCCCTAAAGATCTCCGATCTCTAAGATGGGGTGGCCTTCACCGCCTTGATGTCGGGACTCTGGCCAGGCAAGTTCAGATGGTCCTTGGCCGAGAATGAAGTCACCACATTCACTAAGGCCATGAGTCGGGCCCTGAAATTCATTAAGGCCTCGGACATCTGCAAGCATGTTGTAGAGAAGTCAAAGAAAAGAAAGGAAGAAACCCCATACCGGGAATCCAACAAAAGCAATAAAAGCAGCCAACAACTCCTCCCGAGAACTACAGACAATGGGAACGACCCCCGCTTTAACAGAAACCGACGCGAAATCTACCTAGATCTGAAGCACAAGTCGGTATTGCCTATCCCTCCCCCCCATAAGGACCTCAAAGGAGATAAGGGATCAACGACTGTGGTGCGAATACCACCGAGAATGCGGGCACACCACTAAGGACTATCGGCAATTGAAGAAGGCCTTGGATCACTTGGCTGATCAAGGGAAGTTGAACAGATAAATTAAGCACTCTCGGGAAGAGAAAGGAAAAGAGAAAGAAGCAAAAAATGACAGCGACAACACCGACGAGTATGTCGGGGTGATAGCTGGAGGATATGCCTCGGGAGGCCTCACCAGCCGAGCCCGCAAGGCCCACCTCCAAGCAATGAAGCAGCAGATCTTAGAAATTGAACCCTTGAGGACGGGGTGTCTTGTCATGACTTTTGGGAGCCTGACCGGTACATTAATACCCCCCACGAAGATCCTCTCGTCATAGAAATGAAGATTGCCAACTCCCGGGTTAAGAGGATTCTAGTCGACAGTGGCTCCTCGGCAGACATCATCACCCTAGACTGCTTGCGCAAGCTCAAGTATACCGAGAAAGACGTAAACCCGACAAGTCAACCGCTGATAGGCTTCGGGGGAGGATCAGTATATCCCCTCGGGTATGTGAAATTGGCTGTAAGACTTGGGGAAAGAGGAAAGGGAAGAAGCCTAGCAGTCGACTTCCTAGTGGTTGACACCCCGCTACCTTATAATGTTATCATGGGTAGGCCCACCATGAACAAGATAAAAGCAGCAATCTCGGTATACCAACTACTCATGCAATATGAAACAGACGAAGGGGAAGTTGGGAAAATTTACGGTGATCAGCAGACAGCTCGGGAGTGTTATGCAAATAGTTTCAAAGTGACAGGCTAAAGTCGTATCACCTTATCAAAAATAACCTAAAGTCCACTAACAAGTAGTCAGGGAAGTCAGGATCGAATCCACAGGGAGAAAGTTATATTATTGTATCTGAATTCTAATATTATACTAACTAAATCAGTTGAAAATGGGTGTGTAACTAAACTAATAGGCAAATGATAGAACTAAATATGAAGGTATCAATCAATTAATAAAGAACTAGGACTATGGATCACTATGCATACAATTCGGGAAATCAGAGACGAATAATAACTACCCAATAAGTCAATTTATCTAGGGCACATGTAATTTCTCTCGAACATTACCTCCCTCAAAGATCACCTAGCCGCTCTCGCATGGTCAAGGATCACTATGCCTAATGATTGAAAGCCTATACGAAATCTCTCCTCTCGAAGTAGATTCAATATTGCGATAATAGAAATACAAATCAAGCCGAATTCATAAATCTAGCATGAATGATTCAATCACAGGAAACAATTGAAATAAAGGGTAATTATATTAATCTATTAATCCCTCATTGCATACATAGATCCCTACAATCCTAGAAATAAGACTACTCACTCATGTTTGAGAATCCAATAACAAATTCCATATAAAAATCCATACTTTGAACTATTGCAAATAACTAAGAAACTACTCTAATCAATAATAGAGGAAGCAAGCAATAATGGAGAAAACAAGGAAGAATACTACCAAATTAAAGAACTATATTGAACTTGCGAATAATCTAAATGTTTGATCTTGAATCACAATGAGAAGTAGTAAAATCTAGGGTTCTTGAGAGAGTCTATGAGAAAATAAGAGCTAAAACAAAGATGAATAAAAGATGTTCTAACTTTCCTATTTATACTAAGTAGCCCGAAACTCATTAAATGAGCGCGCGGAGGAGAAGCCCGATCGGGCCAAGTCAGCCCGATCAAATCGGGCTCAAACGCAGCAAAAGAGGCCAAATAACGCCACCGCCCGATTCAATCGGGCCGACACACCCGATGGGATCGGCTCGCACAAGAACTCAGAGCATCCAGCGCACAAGAACGCCCGACCGGGCTTGTTAACGAACTAACGAACGGGCAACGTCGCCCGATCGGGCCCGCAACAATGCTTGTTCCCAATGGCGATGAGCGCCCGATCGGGCTTGAGGCACCCGATGTCATCGGGCTGAAACCCGATTCTTGCTTCCTTGGCTTCAGACGCCAAGGCTTCACTTCTTCTTTTGTCCAAGGCCTCGGAAAGTATTATTGGGACCCCGAAACTCATCATATATGTCTTCGAACCTCTCCAGTCCAGTGTAATGGTCAGATAATGGTAAAAAATAGGGAGATAGCTCCCTAAAACCTGCAATCAGACACAGAATAGAAAACCACAACTCGATGGAGAAAGTTAGCATAAAATGGCTCCTAAGAGCGCCATTGATACACATTTTAGCTCAAATATAGGGGGAAAAACACTATATAAAACCTTAACATCAAACTCCCCCAAGCTAAACCTTTGCTTGTCCTCAAGCAAAGCATAACATGAATAAGAATAGGATTGCTTCACCCCTCAGATAAGAAAGTTTAAAATCAATTATTTCGAACTCAAAATCGTTCAAGCAAGCAAAATTCAAGTTCAATTGCTCAGATCACCTGACTACCAATCACTTAAGTAAACTATCAAATACAACTGCCCTACATATCATGCAAATCATGAAAAGGTGCTCACCAAGGTGTCACTCCTCTCAATTATGTGGCAGGCAAAATATGTGCCCGATCGCTCACCAACCCAACCATAATAGCCCTTCCCGCTCACACTCTCATGTGTTTAGAAAGGTATAATATCGCTCATCCTAATCAGGTCGACTCAAATAACAAACTTAATCTTCAACTTTGGCATATTGACTCAGTATTATTCCAATAAACAATCAAACATGTGTTCAAAAGGTCTTTCTTAGGGTTGTAATGGGGCTCGGGTAAAGGTTCGGAAATTATTTAGGGAATGTGGTGGAAAAACCAAGAAAGGGGAGCAAAAAAAACACTAGTAGGACTAAGTGTGGTCAAAACAACTCCCATGGCATCAACAACATAACCAAGATAATAACCAACTCTTGAAATTTCACGAACCAACCAATAATTGCCTCTTTTCAACATAATTTCCCATATTTTTGAAAGTTAATAAGTGAAGATCATAGAAATTTTTCAAATTTTTCACTATCATTTTTCACTTTATTTTTTTCTTTTTTCTTTCTTTTCTTTGTACCAAAATATCATTATTTTCCAACCGCCTACGGAATCAACCACACAATATGATATTAACTTAACAAATGCTCCCCCAAGCTCGGCTTGGGACAATAGTCAATGTAAAGGCTCAAGGTGTGTAATGTGGCTTAATATAGATCCAAAAAGAAGTCATTAGGCTCAGCGGGGCTAGGGGGGAAAATTCATCAAACAACTCTGAGGCTTAAAATTAAACAAATGAACGCCTCTATCACAGCACATGCCTAAAGTTACCAGAACTCAACGAGTACAATGCCAAAACCAAGATAAGAATGCTACGAGGAACTAACACACAAGAATAGATCGGATATAGAGACAATCCGAGGGCTAGAATGAATCCTCACAATCTAACCAATTCAAACATGCAGTTAAAATAGGCACTTTATCATCAAAATTCACTCAAGAATCAAGGCAATCATAGATCACATCACAACATCCCAATCACAAATGCCCAACTATCCAGTATAATGAGTTAAATCATTTTTTTTCAAAGCAAAGTTCGGGGCACAGGGAAGCAATCAATCTATTCGAATTCAACTCGTATTTTTGTGTTTTTTTCCCCAGCAATATTTCATTTTTTTGTGATTTTTCATTTTTTCAAAATTAAACTAACTTAACTAACCTAAAAAGCAGTAAAAACAAAAAGAAAAGCAATGATAAAAACAAAAAGAAAACAATACTAGTACTTACAGAAATCCTCCCCCAAGCTGAACTTGGCAATGGCCTCATTGCAACAAGGGAAAGGAAAGGGACATGGACATCAGCCGCCCATCAGCCTGGATCGAGTAGTTTAGTAGCCACATGTTGTACCACCTCTTGCAACCCGCGTCGGACTGTAATGCTGGTGTGGTGGCCCTCATGTAGATGAATGCGGTGCTCATTATGGCCAGGGCTTATTCCTGTCAAGTCATCAGTGCTATAGCCAATGGTCTTTTTGGGAGTCTGTAAGACCGTTAGAAAATGCTCATCACCTGCAATAGACTCTAAAGCAAGCACATCATTTGAAGTAGCATGGGAGGGGGAATGAGGCATGCAATCATGGAGCGGTTCAT
Organism: Beta lomatogona; assembly: GCA_947646795.1. Classification (NCBI taxonomy): domain Eukaryota; kingdom Viridiplantae; phylum Streptophyta; class Magnoliopsida; order Caryophyllales; family Amaranthaceae; genus Beta; species Beta lomatogona. The sequence goes on along the minus strand of CANSNZ010000860.1, from coordinate 239,995 downwards.
CTATAACATCAACACTATAACATGATTCCTCTAGCATTGGGCTTTTAGGTGCATTGTTTAGGCTAAACATGACCTTATCATCCCCCACAGTCAATGTCGGTTTCCCACTCTTAACATCTATCACTGCCCCAGCAGTATGGAGGAAAGGTCTCCCAAGGATAATGGGTGTTTGCGTGTCTTCTGCCATGTCTAATATAACAAAGTCCACAGGGATAAAGAATTTACCTACTCTAACAGGAACGTCCTCTAATATACCTAGGGGGTATTTCACGTAACGGTCGACCATTTGCGAGTAATGGTAGTACTTTTTAATGCACCCATGTTCAGTTGCTTACAGATAGAAAGAGGCATGACACTCACACTGGCACCTAAATCACATAAAGCTTTGTCAATAAATTTGGTGCCAATGTGACAGGGGATGGAAAAACTCCCCGGATCTTTCAATTTGGGTGGAGACTTGTTTTGTAAAAGAGCGCTGAATTCAGCAGTAAAAGCCACAGTCTCCACCTCATTGAGAGTCCGCTTCCTCATCAACAGTTCTTTCAAAAATTTAGAATAAGCAGGCACTTGATTTAATAATTCAGTAAAAGGAACTGTTACCTGCAGATTCTTTACCACCTCTAAAAACTTACCATACTGGTGGTCGAGCTTCTTCTTGAGCATCCGCTCGGGGAATGATAACTTGATCACCGGAGGCACAGTTTTCTCCTTAGTCACCTCCTTAGTCTTGTCTGCAGCTCCTTGCTCTGCCTGAGGTTCAGCATCCTCAGGCACTTTTTGTGGTTTCTTAGCACTTGGTGATTCCACCTCTAGCATTGCCGGAGCATCGTACTGCACTCCACTGCGAAGGGTGATAGCATTGGCGCTGTCCCTGGGTTGCATTGGTTGCGAAGGCAGTGTCCCAGATGGCCTACTAGCAGATGAACTAGCCAGCTGAGCTATTTGTAACTCCAACATCTTATTGTGTGTCCCTTGTAGCTTATTCTGAGCATGCAAGCTCTCAAATTGAGATCGAGTATCTGCTTGAAAGGAAATAATACCTTTCTGCATCTGCAACATTAGACTTTTGAGTTCAGCAATAGCTGGGTCTGAAGGACGTGTAGAATGATGCTGTTGAAACTGAGTTCTCTGATATCCAGGAGGAGCTTGTGGTTGATATTGTTGCTGTTGTTGATGTTGTGGATAATGTTGTTGTTGCGGATTCATCACATTATTACTCCTATACGAGAGATTTGGATGATCTCTCATCCCGGGATTATAGGTATTGGAGTAGGGATCGAACTGAGGCTTGTGTGGTGACTGTAATGCGTGCACTGGCTCACTAGAATGTGAAAGAGCGGGGCACTCTTGAGAGTTATGTCCAGTTATCCCACAAGCATCATAGATGAAATCATTGTGACCAGAAACACTAGCCATAGCATTGACACTCATGTGAGGGGAGGAATTGTTACCTAGCTTCAAAGAATCAATCTTCTGGTGAAGAGCAGCTAGTTGTCCGGTCAGTAAAGAAATGGCTTCAACATCATGTTTGCCTCCCTTTGTCATAGAAAAACGAATAGTAGACGCTTAATTAGAAGCGAGTTTCTCCAGAAATTCATACCCTTCGTCTACGGCTTTATCCATGAAGAACCCACCAGCAGCTCCATCAATTACCCGTCTCGTATCTGCATCAACTCTAGTGTAGAAAATGTGGCACAGATACCACTTGTCAAAACCATGATGGGGACAAAGACGCTGCTGATCTTTGAATCTTTCCCAAGCTTCATATAGTGACTCTCCAGGATCTTGGGTGAAAGTTACTATGGCATGACGCATATCTGCAGTCTTTTGGTAAGGGTACCACTTGATGAGAAAAATCTTTGAGAGCTCGCCTGTGTGGTGATGGTGGAAGGCGAGCTTATTATACCAAAATAGAGCTTTGTCACGCAGAGAAAAACCAAATAAGATGAGTTTCATCTCATCGCCGGTAACACCCGCTTGCTTCCGAGTAGCACAACATTGTAAAAACCGCCGCAGTGTGCCGATTTGGGTCTTCGAGATGGTAACCCAAAGAACCGATTATTCCGAACCATATTCGAACATGAGACTTGATTTCAAAGTTTGCAGCAGCAATAGTAGGCAATCGTACCCCAGTGGGCACATTATCAGGAGATGGTTGTGCATAGTCTCTGAAGGTCGGTTTAGCTTCGTCACCCATTCTAGCAGCAATAGGTAAGCCAGGGAATACTTGTTGTGGTGAAGATGGTGGAGAAGGTGTCTTTTGGGAAGGTGTCCTCTGAGACAACTTGGTTTGCTTAGTTGTCTTTTTTGAGTCTACGAAGCTGGTCTTTTCAATCTCCGGGTCAAATGGAATGAGATTTGGGGATTTCAATTTCCTACTCATACATCAAAAACACTAAAACAAACGTGAGATGCTCTAAAGAACAGGTGTTCTTCAGAGTAGAGGTTAGTGTAATACTATAATTCAAACAAAATAAAAATAAACCATCTCCCCGGCAACGGCGCCAAAATTTGACAGGCTAAAGTCGTATCACCTTATCAAAAATAACCTAAAGTCCACTAACAAGTAGTCAGGGAAGTAGGATCGAATCCACAGGGAGAAAGTTATATTATTGTATCTGAATTCTAGTATTATACTAACTAAATCAGTTGAAAATGGGTGTGTGACAAAACTAATAGGCAAATGATAGAACTAAATATGAAGGTATCAATCAATTAATAAAGAACTAGGACTATGGATCACTATGCATACAATTCGGGAAATCAGAGACGAATAATAACTACCCAATAAGTCAATTTATCTAGGGCACATGTAATTTCTCTCGAACATTACATCCCTCAAAGATCACCTAGCCGCTCTCGCATGGTCAAGGATCACTATGCCTAATGATTGAAAGCCTATACGAAATCTCTCCACTCGAAGTAGATTCAATATTGCGATAATAGAAATACAAATCAGGTCGAATTCATAAATCTAGCATGAACGATTCAATCACAGGAAACAATTGAAATAAAGGGTAATTATACTAATCTATTAATCCCTCATTGCATACATAGATCCCCACAATCCTAGATATAAGACTACTCACTCATGTTTGAGAATCCAATAACAAATTCCATATAAAAATCCATACTTTGAACTATTGCAAATAACTAAGAAACTACTCTAATCAATAATAGAGGAAGCAAGCAATAATGGAGAAAACAAGGAAGAAGATTACCAAATTAAAGAACTATATTGAACTTGCGAATAATCCAAATGTTTGATCTTGAATCACAATGAGAAGTAATAAAATCTAGGGTTCTTGAGAGAGTCTATGAGAAAATAAGAGCTAAAACAAAGATGAATAAAAGATGTTCTAACTTTCCTATTTATACTAAGTAGCCCGAAACTCATTAAATGAGCGTTCGGAGGAGAAGCCCGATCGAGCCAAGTCAGCCCGATCAAATCGGGCTTAAACGCAGCAAAAAAGGCCAAATAACGCCACCGCCCGATTCAATCGGGCCGACACGCCCGATGGGATCGGGCCGCACAAGAACTCAGAGCATCCAGCGCACAAGAACGCCCGATGAAATCGGGCCGAGCCGCCCGACCGGGCTTGTTAACGAGCTAACGAACGGGCAACGTCGCCCGATCGGGCCCGCAACAATGCTTGTTCCCAATGGCGATGAGCGCCCGATCGGGCTTGAGGCGCCCGATGTCATCGGGCTGAAACCCGATTCTTGCTTCCTTGGCTTCAGACGCCAAGGCTTCACTTCTTCTTTTGTCCAAGGCCTCGGAAAGTATTCTTGGGACCCCGAAACTCATCATATATGTCTGCGAACCTCTCCAGTCCAGTGTAATGGTCAGATAATGGTAAAAAATAGGGAGATAGCTCCCTAAAACCTGCAATCAGACACAGAACAGAAAACCACAACTCGATGGAGAAAGTTAGCATAAAATGGCTCCTAAGAGCGCCATTGATACACATTTTAGCTCAAATATAGGGGGAAAAACACTATATAAAACCATAACATCACAAAGCAAATTCGCCGGAAGAAGAGCGACCCAAGAAGAGGAAGAGGGAAGACCCCAAAGACACCCCCCACTGGTCTCGGGGTCTACCTTTCAGAAAATCCAAAGCTATATGAACGACATCAGCCGGTTGAGGAGGATGAAGAGATAAAGCTTAATGAAGGCCTCGGACATGTGGTAAGGATTGGCAAAAACCTCAGTCCCGAGATCAGGGAAAAACTCATCAACACCTTGCGGGAATACAAAGACGTGTTTGCCTACTCCGCCTCTGACATGCAGGGGCTGGATCCTAAGTTCGCATCCCATGAGCTGAATATCAAGGAGGGATTCCGCCCCATCAAGCAGAAGCTCAGACATCAGGGGCCCGAGAGAAACTCGGCAGAAGCATAAGAGGTCAAGAAACTGCTAGAGGCGAGCATCATCGAAGAATGCCAATACACAAAGTGGTTGGCCAACGTTGTTTTGGTTAAAAAGTCTAGTGGAGCTTGGCGCATGTGCATTGACTTTACTGACTTGAACAAGGCATGTCCTAAGGACAATCATCCTCTACCAAAGATTGATAGGCTGGTCGATTCAACGGCTGGTCACGAGTTGCTCAGCTTCATGGATGCCAACGCGGGATATTACCAGATCCCGATGGCGGAAATGGACTGAATACATACAACATTCGTTACAGCCCAAGGCGTATACTGCTACAAGATGATGCCCTTTGGGCTAAAGAACGCAGGGGCGACTTATCAACTAACAATCAACAAGGTCTTTGAGGAGCAACTCGGGAGGAACATTGAGGTGTATGTAGACGACATGATCGTCAAGAGCAAAAAGGCAGTAGATCACGTCGGGGATCTAGCAGAAACGTTGAACACCCTACGACGCCATGGCATGAAGTTAAATCCAAAGAAGTGGGTGTTCGGGGTAAAAGGGGTGAAATGCCTCGGGTTCTTGGTGGATGAAAGAGGAATTGAGGCTAACCCCGATAAGATCGACGCAGTATTAAACATGTCTCACCAAGGAATGTTAGAGAAGTTCAGAGGCTAACAGGGTGCCTAGCAGCGCTGAGCCGCTTCTTATCCCGCTCGGCAGACAAGAGCTTGCTGTTCTTCAGAGCACTCAAAAGGAAAGAGATTGATTGGGATAATGAGGCTGAACAGGCCTTCCAGCAGCTGAAACAACACCTAGCAACGTTGCCCAAAATCATAACACCATTGCCGAGAGAAACTCTCTATATTTACCTCTCAGTATCAAAATACGCCCTCAGTACGGTACTTGTGGCTGAAAAAGAGGGAACTCAACATCCAGTATACTTCATCAGCCACGCTTATAGAGGAACAAAAGCAAGATGCAGTCAAATTCAGAAGATGGTTTTCGCGCAGGTATTGGCGAGTAGGAAGTTGAAGCCATATTTCCAGGCGCACCCTATTAAGGTCCTAACCGGACAACCCATCAGAATAGTGATCGAAAGCAGAAATCATTCGACTCGGATGACCGAGTGGGCGGACCAGTTGGCAGACTTCAGGCTGGAATATGAGCCTCGGAGGGCTATCAAGGCACAAGCGTTGGCAGATTTCATCAGTGAATGCAGCTCCCGACCCCTTAACCTCGAAGAAAGGGAGTCGTGGGAGTTACAAGTAGATGGTTCAGCAACCAAAGCGGGCAACGAAGCGGCTCGTGATCATCCCCTCAGTCGGGGAGAAAATGGAGTATGCTGTGAAATTTGACTTTCTGGCCCCAAATAATGAGGCTGAATACGAAGCTCTAATCCTAGGCCTTCAAATCTGCATCAACTCGGGAGCCCGGGCAGTAATGGCCAAATCAGATTCACAACTCATAGTAGGACAGGTCTCGGGGAAGTACGAGGCCAAGGAATACGGCATGAGGATATACCTCAACAAAGCCCAAAAGCTCATTAAGAAGTTGTCCTCGTTCAACATACACCACCTCCCGAGGTCAGAGAACCAGCAGGCCGACGCCTTGGCCCGTATGGCAAGCTCGGTAGAGGGGTTAACTCCTCGAACCATCATCTGGGAAGTTCTAGAAAAGCCAAGCATCAACTCATTACAAGTACACACCATCAACAGAACGGGTACATGGATGGAAGAAATTATCAGTTACATGAGGGATGGGTTATTACCTTCGAAGGAAAAGGAAGCTGATAGCTTAAAGAGAAAGGCGGGATGGTTCATCTGGCATGAAGGCCACTTGTACAAAAAGTCTTATACCCACTCCTTACTCAAATGGGTGGCTTCCTACGAAGGAAACTACATCCTCCGAGAGATTCATGAAGGAGCCCGCAGCAGCCACCAAGGGGCCAGGACCATAGCCGGGAAAGCTTTAAGGGCCGGGCAATACTGGCCTTCTTTGAAGCACGATGCCGCTGAATTAGTAAAGAAATGTCCCAACTGCCAAATCCACGGGAACATCCCTCGGGCTCATACTAACCCCTTACCCACCATTCACGCTGTCTTACCCTTTGATAAATGGGGGATGGACCTAATAGGCCCATTCCCACCAGCCTCGGGGCAAAGAAGGTTCCTCCTAATAGCCATCGACTACTTCACAAAATGGGTCGAGGCTGAACCACTTGCTTCAATAACAGACAAGCAAGTGTAGAACTTCATCTGGAGGTACATCATCACCCGCTTCGGGATCCCAAGGACCCTCATATCGGACAACAGGACACAATTCAACAGTTTGCTAACCCGGGATTATTGTTCCAGGTTTGGGATTCAAACACGGTTTTCAGCAGTCTCCCGACCCCAGAACAACGGCGAAGCTGAGACCGCAAACAAAGTGGTGTTGAATGGAACTAAGAAGTCGCTGGAAGGAGCGAAGGGGTCCTGGGTCGACGATCTTCCAGGCGTGCTCTGGTCAGCAAGAACAATAGTGAAAGAAGCAACAGGCAATTCGCCCTTCAGCCTAGTCCACGGCAGTGATGCGTTTTTCCACTCGAAAATGGGAAGATGGTTTTCGCGCTGGTAATGGCGAGTAGGAAGTTGAAGCCATATTTCCAGGCGCACCCTATTAAGGTCCTAACCTGATAACCCATCAGAAAAGTGATCAAAAGCTGAAATCATTCGACTCGGATGACCGAGTGGGCGGACCAGTTGGCAGACTTCGGGCTGAAATATGAGCCTCGGAGGGCTATCAAGGCACATGTGTTGGCAGATTTCATAAGTGAATGCAGCTCCCGACCCCTTAACCTAGAAGAAAGAGAGTCGTGGGAGTTACAAGTAGATGGTTCAGCTACCAAAGCGGGCAGCGAAGCAGGGCTCGTGATCATCCCCTCAGTCGGGGATAAATTGGAGTATGCTGTGAAATTTGACTTTCTGGCCTCAAGTAATGAGGCTGAATACGAAGCTCTAATCCTAGGCCTTCAAATCTGCATCAACTCGGGAGCCCGGGCAGTAATCGCCAAATCAGATTCACAACTCATAGTAGGACAGGTCTCGTGGGAGTACGAGGCCAAGGAATACAACATGAGGATATACCTCAACAAAGCCCGGGAGCTCATTAAGAAGTTGTCCTCATTCAACATACAACACCTCCCGAGGGCAGAGAACCAGCAAGCCGGCGCCTTGGCCCATACGCCAAGCTCGGCAGAGGGGTTAACTCCTCGAACCATCATTTGGGAAGTTCTGGAACAGCCATGCATCAACTCATTACAAGTACACACCATCAACAGAACGGGCACATGGATGGAAGAAATTATCAGTTACCTGAGGGATGGGTTATTACCTTCGAAGGAGAAGGAAGCTGATAGCTTAAAGAGAAAGGCGGGATGGCTCATCTAGCATGAAGGCCACTTGTACAAAAGGTCTTATACCCACCCCCTACTCAAATGCGTGACTCCCTTCGAAGGAAACTACATCCTCCGAGAGATTCATGAAGGAGCCTGCAGCAGCCACCAAGGGGCCAGGACCATAGCCGGGAAAGCTTTAAGGGCCGGGTATTACTGGCCTTCTTTGAAGCATGATGCCGCTGAATTAGTAAAGAAATATCCCAACTGCCAAATCCACGGGGACATCCCTCGGGATCCTACTAACCCCTTAACCACCATTCAAGCTGTCTTACCCTTTGATAAATGGGGGATGGACCTAATAGGCCCATTCCCAGCAGCCTCGGGGCAAAGAAGGTTCCTCCTAGTAGCCATCGACTACTTCAAATGGGTCGAGGCTGAACCACTAGCTTCAATAACAGACAAGCAAGTACAGAACTTCATCTGGAGGAATATCATCACCCGCTTCGGGATCCCAAGGACCCTCATATCGGACAACAGAAGACAATTCAACAGTGGGCCAACCCGGGATTATTGTTCAAGGTTCGGGATTCAAACATGGTTTTCAACAGTCTCCCGACCCCAGACCAACGGCCAAGCTGGGGCCGCAAACAAAGTGGTGCTGAATGGAATTAAGAAATCGTTGAAAGGAGCGAAGGGGTCCCGGGTCGATGATCTTCCAAGCGTGCTCTGGTCAGCAAGAACAACAGTGAAAGAAGCAACAGGCAATTCACCCTTTAGCCTAGTCTACGGCAGTGATGCAGTTCTTCCAGTCGAAATTGGGATACCTTCCCCAAGGATGACCTTCTACGAGTATGACAAGAATGAAGAAGGGAAGAAAGTCGAGTTGGACTTATTGCCTGAATCTCGGGGTAATGCACTACTCAAATTAATCCGCAACAAGCAACGGGTAACCAGGCAATTTAACCTCAGAGTGAAAGCTAGGCTAATTCATGTAGGCGATTGGGTGGTCAGAAAGGTCGAGGCCATAAGGCTGACACACCTGAAAGGCAAGCTCGGGCCTAAGTGGGATGGACATTACAAGATCACAGAAGTGATCAAACCAGGAACATACCGACTCGAATCACCCGAAGGCACCCCACTGGCCCGACCTTGGAATGCTGACAACCTGAAGAAATATTACATTTAACGAGGGTGTAACTTAGGCCACACTTGAGCCTCATTTTGTAAACCACAACTCGGGGCAACCAGTTGTACCCTATTAGAGTTGGTGGGATTTCTCGAACTTAGGCCACACTTGAGCCTCATTTTGTAAACCACAACTTGGGGCCACCAGCTGTACCCTATTAGAGTTGGCGGGATTTCTTGAACGTGGCCACACTTGAGTCTATAGTTCATTTTTTTAGTCACAACTCGGGGCAGTTAGTTGTACCCCATAGTTGACAATCTCTGAAATATGAATGAAAAGTAACAATTTGATTCATAGCAGTTGCATCTAACAAAATAACACATTATACTCGGGAAAATTATACTCGGAAAAATTGCAATTTGATTCATAGTAGTTGCATTCAACTTACATATTGTACTCGGGAAAGTATACTCGGGGCAGTTGCAAACAAAATCACTTTCATTAAGATAAGATGAAACAATACAACCTAAAGGCCCCGGGAACATAACGCCTAAGAGTCCCAAAAATCTAAGTACAAAGCTGAAGAAATAAAACTAAGCAGCTAGGTTCTTGTCAGGGGAGCTGTCGGTGCTACCCGCCACATCTTCCTCATCAAAACTCTTACCAGAGCAGAGACCCTCGGGGTCAACATCATCATTAGTCGGGGCAACAGGGCTCGGGACAACCCCAGCAGTTGCAGAGGTTTAAAGGGTAGGCACCTCAGCATTGACAACAGTAGGCTGGGATGTGGCTGAGACTGGGGTAACAGAGGAAGCTTTAGCTTTGGCCGCATCTCCCTTCTTCTCCTCTGCAATGCGACGGTCAAAATCGGCTTCGACATCATCCCATTTTAGGGCAGAGTTGGGACCAACAAGGATCCCTTTGAGGCGCTCCTTCGTCTCCCGAACCGCCATGCGATAGGAGTTGGTGGCTGTTTTCCCCAGAAAAGCCAACCCCTCGGGAGACCTCTTCAATTCCTGCAAAAACTCGACCTGCACCCTCTCAAGCTTAGCCTTGGCTTTCTTCAAGCTATGCTTGGAGGCCTTGGCTTTCTTCTGTGCCTCTACCAGCTGCATCTTGACATCCTCAACGCTCTTAATTAAGAGCATCGTTACGCTCAATGATAGTGGCTTCGATGGAAGCCTGGACCAGATTCTTAGCTTCCTGCAGCGCGTCCATATCATTGATGGCCTTTCGGGCTTCCTCGAACGTGGCCTTCTGACCATCAAGCTCGGTGTCGAGCCTTGCAATCTCGGCCTCTTGGTCCGAGACCTGCTTCTTCAACGCGTCCACCTCCTTAGTCAAGGCCACCACGCCCTCCTCGAACTGAGCCCGGCGATTGATCACCGAGGTCATCCAAATGGTAGTCTACACAAAAATAAAGAGTTAGTCGGAAATAAAAAAAGAAATTTTCCGAAAAAATCCAACACTAAGTCGGGATAACAACGAACCTCGAGCCAGGACTCATAGAAGGCATTGACTTCCCCATGACCAAGGGCAAGCAGCGCCTCATCGTCAGCATCTGTGTAGATGGCTTTGACAACATTCCTAACCCGAGCCAACTTCTGTGGCCTCGTGATGGCCGTAAAAGGGACGCTGGATCCCGCTTGGTCAGCCCGGGATGGCTTGGGAATAGGTTCATCAAAAGCCCCTACATGCCCTCAATCTCCTCCTCGGGCTTCCTCTTGCTGCCCGTAGAAACATTCGAAGAAGCCTTCTCAGAAGCCTTGGAGGCCACCTTCTCCAAAGCCTGGGCCTTCTCGGTGTCTCCCTTCAGCTTGCGGGAACGAACATGAGGCTTCTTGGCCCTCTTCGGGTCGGTATCCTGGAAATATAAGTCAATAAAAAGTTGGGATACAAACTAAAGCAAGTGATATATCTAATTTACTATCTAATTTACCTTTGGAGGCGGCGGGATAGACATAGTCTCAGCATCGAGCTCATCCAAAATCTTAGCAGCTAGCGCCGCACTGTCGACGTACCTCTCGGCCATCGCAAGATCAAGTCGGTGTCGGGCAATAGCTGAAACAGAAAAAACGTCAAAACTTCAGCAAAAAAAATGAAATTCATACATCTGATGAAAGGGAATTACCTTTGTCACAGCTACAACTCAAGCCCGCCGACGCCAGGAACATCTCATTCCGCATCTCGTAGCGGCCCTAGCGGGTAGGTAGCCAGTTCTGGGGCACGTAGGTCAGGGCACTAGTTAATGTCCTCGAGGTCGTGGAAAGGTAAATTCCCACTACCGCCTCCTCCCGAGACATCTCGGGGTTCCGTTTGGTTGATCCTAAAGCGAGGTCCCTCATCGGGGGAAGAGTAGGGATCCCCCACTCACCGCTGGTGTAAAAGTGATAGAACATCCGTGTAAACCCTTTCTGATTCGAGGGGGCGTCGCGGACAACTTTATAATCCGCTCTACATTGAAAACGGAACCACCCGGGGCCATGAAGATCAGCAGACCCCAACATCAACGTAAAAATGTTGCGCCATAAGCGCACACTCGGGGCAACACCGAGGAGGTCACAAATGGAAATGAAACCATTTATAGTCAACTAGCTGTTGGGAAGAAGATTGGTCAGCGTCAGTTGATAGGCATTCAGAAGCTCCTTGATGAAAGAATGCAGTGGGAATCTAAGACCCATCTGCATACTCTGATGGTATACCGACACACACCCCACCGGAGGAGTCACCACCAAGTCGGTATGCTTAGCTCGGATCACAAAGTACGGGTCCTGAATCCAAAATTTGGTCGCCACATACTTAGCATTTCTCTCCATATACTTCATAAACGTAGCCTCGGGGTAGTAGGTATGAGGGCCTCCATCTGGATCTAAAGGAGGGTACTCCTGACCTGAAGTGGTCGGGGCTTCCTCTTCAGCCTCTTTGGATACAGTGACAACCCTGTCGGAAATAAGTCGGTCGAGGTAAATAGTACTACATGGCCTATGAGCTAAAGAGACTTCCCAGGGACCTGTAACTACCCCCTCATCCTCCTTACTTAGCGAGTCCGAGGGGCTGGGTAAAGGAACCGCCTCGGGGATGGCTAATGGGTCCTCACATGGGATTTGAGTGCTAACTAAGAACCTATCAGCCCCACGTATCTCTTCTAACAGTTTAGGAGAAGCGAGGAAATTTGGATCAGACTCGGATCCATCATATGGACGACTACTATAATTATCAAAACAATGAATTACAAGAATTACTGCTAAGGAAAGCGTACCTTCTCGGGAATAATCGACCTCGGGGCTGAAACAAACACTGGATCACTCGGGACTGATTCAAGTAACAAGGAGCAGAGGAACTTAGAGAGAGAATGAAGAGAGAGAGAGAGAGAAAATAGTAAATGATTCGGGAAGTACGGAATCAAGGCTTCACCTACTCTCTATATAGTCAACCCTTCATCCCCGCGTTGCGACAAGCTCTGCACCACCATAGACGAGCTTCTAAGGCCTGTGCCTACAGTAAGAAAAGCCCAAGGACAAAGCCTTGAACCAAAAATCCCAAAAGGTACTAAGTTAAGAAGGTCAACGGTCAAATGGTCAAATATATGAAAGTTTGACTAAGATCCAGCACGGTTTTACAGGCTCAAACACTTAGCCAATATTTGGTTAACTACCTCATGACCAACTCCGGGTCCTTAGGGAAGGGCTCATTAGCCCCCGAGTTGTTGCACACCCTCCTCGGCCTTGCCAGGGGGCTCAAACACTTAGCCAATATTCGACAAAGCACCTCATGACAACCTCGGGGTCCCCATAGAAGGGGTCATTAGCCCATGAGTTGGCGCATACCCACCTCGGCCTCGCTAGGGGGCTCAGCACTTAGCCAAATAAAGGCTAAGCACTTCCATGACCAACTCGGGGTCCCCATAGAAGGGCTCATTAGCCCCCGAGTTGGCGTATACCCACCTCGGCCTTGCCAGGGGGCTCAGCGCTTAGCCAAATATTGGCTAAGTACCTCATGACCAACTCGGGGACCCCATAGAAGGGCTCATTAGCCCATGAGTTGGCGCATACTCACCTTGGCCTTGCCAGGGGGCTCAGTGCTTAGCCAAATATTGGCTAAGTACCTCATGACCAACTTGGGGTCCTAATAGAAGGGCTCATTAGCCCCCGAGTTGCCGCATACCCACCTCGGCCTTGCCAGGGGGCTCAGCGCTTAGACAAATATTGGCTAAGTACCTCATGACCAACTCGGGGTCCCCATAGATGGGCTCATTAGCCCCCGAGTTGTCACATACCCAACTCGGCCTCGCCAGCGGGCTCAGCACTTAGCCAAATATTGGCTAAGTACCTCATGACCAACACGGGGTCCCCATAGAAGGGCTCATTAGCCCCCGTGTTGGTGCATACCCAAATTCGCCATTGCTAGGGGGCTCAGCGCTTAGACAAATATTGGCTAAGTACCTCATGACCAACTCGGGGTCTCCATAGAAGGGCTCATTAGCCCTCGAGTTGGCGCATACCCACCTCGGCCATGCTAAGGGGCTCAGCGCTTAGCCAAATATTGGCTAAGTACCTCATGACCAACTCGGGGTTCCCATAGAAGGGCTCATTAGCCCCTGAGTTGGTGCATACCCACCTCGGCCTTGCCAGGGGGCCCAGCGCTTAGCTTAATATTGGCTAAGTACCTCATGACCAACTTAGGGTCCCTATAGAAGGGCTCATTAGCCCCCGAGTTGGCGCATACCCACCTCGGCCTTGCCGGGGGCTCAGCACTTAGCCAAATATTTGGCTATGTACCTCATGACCAACTCGGGGTCCCGATAGAAGGGCTCATTAGCCCCCGAATTGGCGCATACCCACCTCGGCCTCGCTAGGGGGCTCAGCACTTAGCGAAATAAAGGCTAAGCACTTCCATGACCAACTCGGGGTCCCCATAGAAGGGCTCATTAGCCCCCGAGTTGGCGCATACCCACCTCGGCCTCGCCAGGGGGCTCAGCACTTACCCAAATAAAGGCTAAGCACTTCCATGACCAACTCGGGGTCCCCATAGAAGGGCTCATTAGCCCCCTAGTTGGCGCATACCCACCTTAGCCTTGCCATGGGACTCAGCACTTAGCCAAATAAAGGCTAAGCACTACCATGACCAACTCGGGGTCCCCATAGAAGGGCTCCTTGGCCCTCTGAGTTGGTGCCTCACCCTTCTCGGCCTTGCCAAGCTCTCGGGGTCGCCATGGGAAGAGTAGGGGTCTAATCCCGCAACTCCGGGTGGCATGGTCCCCCCCCTTCAGGGTCACCAAAATCCCAGTTGAGCACTCCCTAGTCGGGGTTCGCTCGGTAAGAGGTTAGTGATACACTTGTGGTTCGTCTAGAACACCAACGAAGCGCTAAAAAAGTCAGGATTTGCATTCTCCCGGGTCGGGGCTCACCTAACAAGCAAGGCCTAACGGTCTCGAGGTTCATCTGAAGCACCAAGGTAGTGTCGACCACGTCGGGATCTACATTCTCCCATGATGGGGCTCACCAGGCAAAAAGGGTGTGATGCTCTCGGGGTTCACCTGAGGCGCCAACCGAGTCGGGGTTTACCTTTCCCTAGGTATGCTAGAAGCGCTGAACGCTATACTAAATCAATTCGGGGCCAGCACCATCTCGGGAGTTAGGGAGATCTCCCCCCTCGGGTTCAGGACCCCGTGCTCGGTTAATTCCGCCAACCAACCGCACTAAATATGGGGATTTCCACTCCGATTACTTGGCGTGGGGCTAATTGTTTGGACCCATGATCTGGTCCAATAGTGCTATACAAAGCCCACTTAAAAGAATCTGATATGCATGCTCCCAAGGCCCATCAGTTCTTTAGACAGCAAATGACTTTACCATAAAAGGGAGACAACTTTCCAACAGACATGGAGGCTCCCCAATAGGGTTTCCTGTCTGGAAAGTCCCCAACATTATAAAAGCAGCAAGCCCAATCAATGAGCATGTATTCAATTCTCACCTAACCAAACCAGAACATCTTTCTCTAAAATTATTCACACTCTCTCTCTTCCTCAATGACAACTGACTTGAGCGTCGGAGGGGCTTTCCCAGGAACATCCCCGGGCCAGTTTTCCTTGTTTTACAGGGGTTCCAGTGACAAGACTCGGGATTATACTCGAACTCAGGACTTTAACCTCTCTAAACATACTTAACTCATTTGACTAATTTCTAGGCAGAAACAGGTACGGTCTACCAAAAGTTATTATTAATATTCATACATCTGAATTTGATTACTCGAGCCGTCTCAAATAATTTAGGGATTCCATGGCATTACTAAAATCTGTCCCATAAAAAATGAAGAGTGACCCAATTAATGAAAATCGAAAAATTCATGTTAGAATACCGTTTAGACAATCTTCTTGGTTAAAAGGTTTATGAATTCTTATCAATTATTCATGACGGTAAAACTGACCCCAAATTCTTATTGTTATCGACTAATTTAGGTTCAAGGGAATACATGAATTCATTTCTTTAGGCCCCGTCATGATCACAATAGGTATATAAAAAAGTATCATAACTATACATTCATCCAAATTTGATTACTTATGTTGTCTAAAAAAATCCAGGGGTTCCATGATATTGCTAAAAGTATACTCATAAAAAATGACAAGTGACCAAATTTTTCAAAAAAAATAAATCCATTTTAGAATATCATTCACACAACTTTCACAACTAAAAGGTTTAGTGATTCATGTCAATATTTCATAATGGTAAGTTGATGCCAAATTCTTCTTGTTATTATCTTATGTGAGTGGGGGGTTATAGGAATTCAATTCTACGGGCCCCATCATGATTACAATAGGTCAAATATATCATTTATCATCCATTCGCCAAAATATGATTCCTTGGGCAGTAGGAAAAAATTAAGTGGTCTTATGGTAATGGTAATAATTGAAGCTTTATAAAATCAATGATGGCACAATTTGTTAAAAAAGAAATGAAATTCCTCTAAATTCACTTTTTCACGTAACCAAAATGCCTTCTTTGATCATTAATCTATTTAGTTGCGCGCAAGTAAAAAATTATAAATAGTTTGATATTTTGAAATTATTCATTGAGACGAATCTAATAATAGACCTCTTGACTATGACTTTCTTTATAAAATAGCGAGAAAATAGGGTCAAAGTTAGTTGATCAATAGTGTCAATTATTCAATATAACACTTATTTTGAAACTTTGGAAGTGTTTTATAATAAGATACAGACTAATTTTTTCAGTGACAAAGTTTGATGATTCCAACCAATTTTTGTACTTTTTCTCTTAAGAATCTATGATCGATGAAATCAATTAAGACAAATCAAATCGTTTAATAGGAGAAGTAATTTTTTTAACGAATATGATAACATCTTCAAAAATCTATCCTATTCTAGAGTTGAGATTTTCCACAAGATACAATTTTATTAGACTAATTATTATTTATATTTGAAACATATATTTTTTTTAATCCTTTGTCTTTATTATATAATTATTATCATAATATATCCTTATTCTACTTATTCATAATACTAACTCTAGTACAAATAAATAATTAGAATAATATTATTTTAAATAATAAGTGCTCTCATAGCACTCAAACTAACGCTAACTAAGCTAATTACTATCTCATTGTTTCTAGACTGAATACCCTAGCTACTCTTCAATATTTAAACTTTCCAACTTTGAGCGTCCATAAGTTATTAATGAAAACAAATATACTATAATACATGATGCAAAATAGGTTGTGAGTATCATCAACGAAACTCCTTAGGTTTCGGTCATAATATAATTCGTGGCAGGTCGTGCCCAAACTCGTGTGCATGTATCGCGTGAGAGCCACATTTTGTATTAAGTTGCATCTTTCATCTGGCCACATGAAATTGAGTTGCAAGATAAACAAGATTAAACAAGATTGGCTAACTAATTATTTTTGAAACATAGGGAGTATTACAAGAGGTATGATTTATGTTTTTGCTGTATAATTGGTTCAAGAAAGAGGGTTTATGAAACGTAAAGGAAAAGGAAAATAAAAGAAATCTTTAAGGCAATTAAAAGAGATGATGGAACAAAAATGAAAAGTCAATGCTGCAAAGTCATTGAGTAGTTCCAATTTTGACCTTTCAGTGAACAAACAAAGTTTGTTATGTTAGTCTTTGGGGAGACGTTATCAAATAGACTATCTCAAGTGGTAGAAAATTTGAATTCATGGCAAGTGTATGGCGAACTTGATTTTGGATCTTCAAAAAGTTAGTTTATTTTCTCTCTATATTTTATTATAATTTTTTTTGTTTCAATAGTGCTACCATATCCTAAAATTTCCTACAATAAAATTTTAATTGTGAGTTATTTGTGACCCACATGAAAGGACCACCAAAATAAAGTGGAGGGCCACAAATTTTATTCTAAATTGTTTCATATAGAAATTTATATAGAATCTTTGTAAAAGGCTTTCCTTCATAAGTAAGAAAGAAAAAACTTACTATCTTTGGGATTTGATCCTACACCGCAGCTCATGAACAATCACAACAAAAATTGTTAGTCGTAATTAGGAAACATCTCAATTGATCCAAACAAAAGAATAAACTTAGTTGTGTTTCTCTCTCTTCTCACTTCTTAGAAAATTACTTTGAATTATTAAACTTTTTTACTCGGAAAAATGCTCTGTATGATATTATCAAATACATTCTACTTTCAAATATTCTTCCATCACTAATTTTACGTGGCCAAAGTCCGTCAATAAAAAAGATATGTTTGAGAATTGTACCATTTATGGTGTATCAAAGAAAAAGCTAATTTTTTTTTTTTACCTTTTAACAAGAAAAAAAATTAGGATGATTTGTCAGAACAACCTTTTACATTTTTTCTAGAAACTTGAAACATTAATCTTTTTTTTTTTTTTTTTTTTTGCGAGAAACAACCTTACCTTATTTAATGGTGTTGAGCCACTGTCTTTTGGTGTTGACGCACTTAAATTCTCATGTGCTCTACATGTGCATTGGCTTTCAACACTCAATTTAGGAGAAAATGGTTGGGAAAGGGTGGAAAAAGGAAAAACGTGAGGCACATGCACCATTGATTGAAAAAGTGGGATATATATAAAACCCTGAAATAAGTGGGTCAATGTCAGAAGCCGGTGGGTCAACGCAAAACCTGAACTAACACATTATCCCGACCCGAACGCAACCCGAGAATAGCGGGTTGGGATGAAATTTTCAACCTGTTTAATTAAATGCCTTGATCGACCTTAACTCTATTAATTAAATGGGTTGGGTTTGGTTGAAATTTTCAATCTGATTTCATCTCGCCCAACCCATTTATAGAGTTCTCGTTGGATTGACCCCCTTAATCGAAAATTTTATATTCAAATTTATCACTTTTTATGTTGGGCTTTAATCTGTTAACCTTATAATGTCTCTGATGTAGAAATTGAGTTGTAATTTTAGCTTTTAATTAGTTGTTAATTAATCTAGTTTTACCTTTTTAGTAGATATAAGTCAGATAATACTGCTAAAAAGTTTAGTGAGTCATAATCAGGTCCACTCATTTACTGAAGGTTGGACTGGATCGAAAATCCAAACCCATTTACTTTATCAGCTGGGGTTCTGGTTGAGGGATTAAAGCCATTTATCTTCGTGGGTGAGCTTGAAACTAACCTAGGTCAACCTTTTGCCAGTTTACTTGTATCTTGCTAAAATAATAATTTAAGGTCTTAACTAGTGGAAAAAATTGCTTTTGCTACTTATCAAATGCTCCGGTTAACTAATCAACCCGAGCATTTGTGAATTTTTTTAAAAAAATATTCACAAATGCTCCGGTGGACTAATAATTAATCGGAGCATTTGTGAATAAGTGCTTCGGTTGGTCAACCCGAGCATTTGCACGTTTTACCCTCCTTATAATGTAAAATACTTTTCGACCTTAGGTTATCAGCCTATTCGTCCTTCCCTCTTTTACTGTTTTCCCTTCTCCCAATTTCCCCCGCTCTGTCAATTTGACCCTCTCTCAATTGAAACCCTCGCACTCCTCCGCCGACCCTCCCTCCGTTGTCCCTCCCTCCGTCGTCCCCAGCTCTATCAATTGGTTAAATCACAAGGCGTCGACCTCGCTGTTTCTTCAACCTCATAGCTCCTTCGGTTATATTTTTCGATACTTCTCCTCAAACCTCAAGGGTTTTCGATTTTTCCGTGCTCAAACGAAGTATGATTTAGGCTTTATCGATTTGTTTCATTTTTTTGTCAAAAAAGGTATTTCTCTCTCTAAATTTTTGACAATTCTTCTTTACTTTCTTTTGATTTTATTTTCTCTCATAGTATTGCCTAAATTTTGGTATTCTCTCTTGAATTATTGTTTTTCGTCGTTTGTTTTTCAGTTTATTTTTGTTCGTGTCATTTTTTAATCTGCTTCAAGGTTAGCCATTTAATTAGGGCTTTTTATGTTGGTTCTATTTTTGTTTAGCGTCCTAGATCTTGTTGCGTTTTCTCGTGTTTTGTTGATATTTACTTATGATTTGCTAAAATTTTAATTAATTGTTGCTGTTTTTTAGTTCGGGAAGAAAATGCATGATGAATTTAAATCGATTCAAGTTGGAGTACCATGGGATAATTTTCAAGGTTCATTTGAAATTCTGTTTCATTCAATATTTTCTGTTTGTGGTAAGTTTTCTTGGTTTTAAAGACCAAAATTGATTTGTGGCTTTTTTATTCTAGAGCTTGATATAGGTAAAAGCTTTGGCAGATTTCTTAATTTTCCAATAATTTTATTTAAAATATACAAAAAATCTGAATTGTACATAATTTTGGTCAATTCTAGGGCTGCAAATTTAGGGAATTATTGGCAGCATTGGCCGAAGCTCAATATATTTTGTATTTAAATTCTTGGTACTAATGTACTTTTTCGTAATGTATATTTTCAACACCAAACTGTTGAACATGAATTGGTGTTTCAAGAAGGAATTTCTGAGGTTGAAGATTTAAAGTGTTTTAATGAATGTACTCATGAATTAACTGTGAAAAATGCTTATGCTGCCATTGAATTAGCTCTTTATTCTGTGGTTAAGATTTACAGTTGCCAGTAGTCCGGATTATATTTTACCTTGGCGTATACCCTAAAACCACGGGTTTTTCTTTTCTTGTATGTAGAATGGTGTACGTGAGGCTGTTTCCTTTAGGTGAAGGTTAAATTTTGGAGTTCTTGTGTGAATTTGATACTAATTTGCTTTCTCCTCTTATGGGACTAATGATGATACCTCTAGTAGTGTGTCTAATATTTAGTCTAAAAGAATGCTGAGAAACTTCGATTGTTCAGGATTTGTTTCTCTTGTTATTTGTTAAGAATACTTCTCTTTTTTCATATTCAATATGTCAAGTGTAACCTGCCATAAAGCGATTGTGCTTCTATTTGTTTGCACTTTGAATTCATTACCAATTTGTTTTCTTATTTATCATTGAAATGACCACAATTGCTTTTCATTTAAAGGATATTCCAATCATGGTATGACTTCAAATCTTTAGCTAATACATGATGCTTAACTAATTTATATTTTGCGATATTACTTGACGAACTCTTGACACTATTATGCTCACGATAATGTCAATAATCTATTGGTAATTTTTGAAGGAGAGATTATGAGGACTGGTGTGGCCTTCTAGGTAGTGCCACCGCAGCTATAAACTGATTTTGTGAGGGCTTGAATCATGTATGTGAAGATCAGTTTCTATTCTTTTTCAATTCTTTTCATATCATTTCATCGCAACTTGGTGCTTCATATGTGTTTAGTTTCTATTCTTATTCTTATCATTATCCACTTATTCTTACCATTTTGCACAGTTTTATTAGTGTATCTGGTATGTAATGTTCCATCTCATTATTCCCTAGTGAAACCACAAGTTAAATAAATTTATCATTCATGGTAATAGCAATAAAATAAAAGTCAATCATGATTTCGAGTGGATCCTGGGCATCAGCACATTTCGTAAAGGTTTTAAGCCGAGAGCACCGCTCGATCAAAGCGCAACTTGAAACCTTGATGAGTCAAGCTGACGGGCTGCACTCAAAAAACTCATTTGTAAAGAACTCGAATTTTGTCTGATTGTCAGGCTTGGCTCATCTCTTGATTAGCGTATTGCTTGAATTTGACCATGTATGTGGTCCTGAAGCATCACCCAATGCCACTTTGATTGATTTCACCGAAAACAATGCAGATTTATTCTCTGGTTGCTTACTGCCTACTCGTTTATCTCGAGATCGCCAGCCTTGTGTTCGATCTCTTTCATGGTCACCAGTTGGATTCACTCCTCACAATGGGTATGCAAGAATGCCATCGTCATTTTAAATGTCTTTTTGTTATGTTTATATGACAAGTATCATAACCGATGAAGATGCATAATGCTGTGAGATTTCCAGCTTGGGTAATGGGTCATCTTATGTGTATATGTTCATGTTAATGGTTTGTTTGTTCAATTATTTTGTTCATGTTAATTCTTTAATTTGTTTCAAGGTTAGCAATTTAGTTAGGGGTTTTTTGTTGGTTCTGATTTCGTTTAGCATCCTAGATCTTTTTTAGTTAGGGGTTTTTTGTTGGTTCCGATTTCGTTTAGCATCCTAGATCTTGTTGCGTTTTCTCTCATTTTTAATTAATTGTTGTTACTTGTTGCTTTTGAGCTTGGGAGGAGAATGCATGATGAACTTATTAGATTTAAATTGCGGCATCGTTGGCTGATTTTCATGGTTTATCCGTAAGGCAAAGGAGACACGCACACGCCAAGGTCTATGAGCATGGTTTTCGTGTAAGATTTAAGGAAAAGTACTATGGGGTAAGTCCTATTCAATTCCTTTTACTTGTGGTTGTCGTGTTACTCCTTATACCCTTGCCACACTATCGTCTCTCTCCTCTTTGAGCTCCCAATCCTATACCTACAACTCCCCATCCAGCTATCCTGTACCTCATGGCCCCCACCAACCACATCCTCCCTCTCCTTGATTTTCAGAACTGGGCGCTTAAAGGACCTTCCTTCTTTGTACATGCCTTGTAATTTGAAATGGAGGGAGTAATTTATTAATTTTACTACCCTTATAAACAAAAATAAGGTTGCAAAAAGAAAAAATAGTAATGTCAGTATATATAGTGAGTGATTAGTTCTGACTATGTTCAAGTTGTGTTCTAATAAGTTCAGATAATGGCTACTCAAGTCTAATTGATAACAAAAATAAACAATCAAATGACCTACTGCCAATACGCAGTACCAGCTTATGATGTCCTTTATTGTATTTTTTGTCGAATATGCTGTGTGTTGCTGCTCATGTATGTGTAACTAATCTTGCTTCTTGGAATATGCAGGGTGTTGAGGCTGCAGAAGGGTCATAATACTAATTGCTTGGTTGTGTATCTACAGAAGTCAGCTCGAACCACTATGACACCATAAGGGTATGACTAACTTTGCTGTTTGATTTAGTGTGTAGTTGATCATTTTCAACTGTGCTTGGACTTGGTTTTAAATCACCAGTTTTTAGGGGTTAATATGTCGTAACCCCTAATTTGCCGAACTAAATCACCAGTTTTGTGTATAACTATTGCTTTGAGAATTTATGGAAGTATTTGTTTTACATTTTTCTTTGAATTTTTGTACATGTTTCAGTGGTTTAGTGTTTTGAAATTCAGGTTTGCACAACTTTGCTACCTATTTTTTATATGGTTTAGTTGATTCGAGGAGAGCTTGGTCTTTTATTTCTCTAAATCACAAATCAAGTACTGTTTTTGAATTTGATATAGATTTAGATTTTCAGTGATTTTTAGAGAAACTAGAAGTATACATGAAAGCGAGGTTTTGTTATTGTTGGACTTTGTTCAATTTGAGCTGAATTTTGAATTAGTTTTGAGAATTTGAAATTTAGGATATTAATGTCTCTTGTATTCTTTTATTTTCGCTTTTGTTGTTGCATTACTTGTTCGTTTCAGCTTTTTTTTTTTTTTTTTCAATGAGACAAATATTGGTAAAGTTGTTTAATTTTTACAATTTTGTGGACTTTTGTGGTTATTGTTATCTGGTGTTTTTGGAAATCTGGTGCCAAGTGATTGAAGTCTTTCTTCATTTCAGCATTTTTCTTCATTTAGTGAGATAGAAATTGCGAGTGTGATTTTGGTCTTTTTTAGTCTTGGACTTTGTGGTAGTTATTGCTTTAAGCATTGATCATGTGGAGCTTTTATCATTCTATATTGAGGGCAAGCAATGTTATGAAGCTTAGGTTCCGAGAAGATGCACCGGTAAGGAGATTGGAGGGTTTGGATATGATATTATTATACTGAGTTTATTTTAGGATTTGAGGATAAAAATAGACAACTCTGTCATAAGTCATTATGATGGAGTTTTTGAATGAAGTCTCAATTACAATAGAGTCTACAGCCAATAGAAACATTCTTGAATGCTTGTGTTGCTTGAACTGCAATTTCTGTGGCGTTGCTTTGCTGCAACATCCTGAACAGTTATCTATTTCTCTCGTTAGGTATCAGCGGCCCGGGCCTAGAAGGCGTGGTTATCCAAGTTACGTGTACACCAATCTGGCCAAAAATCTAATTCTAAATGTTAGTTTTTATGTTGTGGTTTTTGGATTTTTCATATTTGGGAAGGAGATTTGTCTAAAGGTCAAATATTGTCTAGAGTAATGTATGTTTGCTAAATTAATTTTTGCAATAATTGTTATAGAGGAGTTGACTTTGATTTACTTCTCGTTGATCGATATCATTTAATGAGACGTGTGTGTTATAACTATGTTGGAGCACGATGTATCTACTCTACTGTACTCTTGTTATCGTGTTGTTGTTGTACAGCTGCAAGCTGTGCAGTTTTTTTTTAAAAAGAAAATATCAACAAATGCTCCGGTTGTTAATCCAAAAGCGAAGCATTTATGTGTACAAATGCTCCGGTTTTCCCTTAACAACCGGAGCATTTTACAACCAATGCTCCGGTTTTAAGAAAAACCGGAGCATTTGAGCTAATAAATGCTCCGGTTAAAAAACGGAGCATTTGTAAAATGCCCAAATGCTCGTATGACGTCTGCTACGGGTCAAAAACGGAGCATTTGTGGTCTTTTTAACCGGAGCAATTGGACATTTTTCCACTAGTAGTTGCAAGACTAATTATAAAAGGCTGTTTCTCGCAGAAAGCTAGCAGAATATAAAAGCTCTATTTTCACAAATTATCCGAGATTTCATAACGTAGTTTCTTGTCAAGTTAATTTTTTTAAGATAGTGTTTCGCAAAAGATTGTTTTATTAAGTAGTCTTTGAAAAAACTTCACATTATCATCTTCATTTTTAATACTTATTTGGTCGTATAAAAAAAATACATTGAATATCCCTCATTTTATGGTAATAATCTTCTTTTAATTTTGAGTAATGCATCTACAGTACAACAAAGGCACTGGATCTTATTAATGGTTTTTGATCTTCTTTCTATTTCCCCTCATAAATAAGTCTGCTTTCTTCTTTTGATTTGGGTGGTGCTTATCCATCTTTGATTGGGTATTTCATTTGTTTATTTAGTCGACGCATTTATAAGATATTTCAACATAAATAAAACCATGAAACTGAATATTCTTGTCCGTCATACATAGAAGATGAAAAACACAGGGTGATCATATAATAAAAGCATGCAAAGTATCCAACAATGAATAATCTCATATCCGGTTAAAGTAACAAAATTTTCTTCCTTAGAGGGTCAATTAGTGTATATAGTTTAATTCAAATGGCCTCATTGAATTGAGTTTTTTTTTCAAAATATCAAGTTAATTAGTCCGACGAATTTCTATGATTATCACAATTGGTAAAGAGTTGGCGATGATAGGAAAAAAGACATAAGCACGCATACTCCGACGAGTAGGAAAAAAACATATTTTAATAGCACATGATGGCATACAAAACGTGAAAACTAGTGCAGGGATTTAGAATCCATGTTTTATTTAGTTATACTAACTAGCTAGTAACACTGCACCGAGATTAATTGGGACCCATCCCAATTAGGTTCAACCCCAAACTACATTGACTTCAATAGAGCCATACTTTCCAGTAATGGGTTTCTTATCACTTTCACCACCAGATTTGACTAGAAACACGGCCTTACCATTTGCAATTTCATCATCGGGAGAAATAGTATCATAATCCATCAAGTATGCTGTAATCTCAAGTTCACTCGCTTCTGCAGGCACAACCACCTCATCCCTTTCTAAGGGAATGAATTCCCCAGGCCTTACTTCAATACGTTCACTTTGGCTCTTATTAAATAATACAATCTGAGAACTAATGCCGAAGCGACCGGTTATGTTTCCATAGACATCTGCTGGATCTTCTCCATCTCCGTTGATGAGCTTCACACTAATCGTAGCTTGAACATTGTTACTGAACTGTACCTTCATCGCTTGACATTGTTTAATGCTGGCCATCTTTAATTATAGGGTATATTATATTATATTCTCCTGTGGACCACAAATTAGAAAATATAATGTTAATTATAGATATAACTTAAGATGAACAAGCTAATTATTGAAAGAGATTCATCAGGAATAGGCACTTACCTTAAGTAGATATCACGTTCTTCAATGAACTCCAACTAACTGCCTCACTTGCAAACAATAATGCCATGGTTTCCCACCTTTATATAGAGAAGATACGCATGCAATATTCTTTTTTATGTGGGCCGCAAGAAACAAACGTATTATTCGATGCTCTTCATAATGCATGGTAACCTCATATAGCTAGGTTCTTCTTGCTACCATCTAAATAATTGTCACGTGAGTATATGTATATATAGATATAAGTGGGTGTAGGGCACCACAAATTCTATTCTTTCAGGCCTATATATCATTCTTTATTCCAATAAGTTTATCAACAAACATTTTGACTATATGTTCATCTGAATATGATTTTTAGGACCATTTTAAAAGCGTTATGTTGATCCTTTGCTCATGCTACTAATTAAAAATTTTAAAGTTAGAAAACCTATCATTATATGATTTATACCAATTTTCTTTGTCAATAAGTTTAATTGTTAAACCCAATCCTCTTAGTTAATAGGTTTAATTGCTCATACCAATTTTCTCAAACCTTGTTAGATGATAGAGAAACGTACGTAAAGAATGTTTCTTGTTTGCTTAAAGCATCAACCCAAATTTTTTCAAGAAAATTTGATCATATAGTATCATCGTTACTTGTTTTCTCTATCTTAAGTTTTAATTATTTATATTAACTATTATCACATATTCAGATTAAGTTGGTCCCTAGGTTATCTTCTTATGTGGGTCGAGGGCCTCTAAAAGTTCTATCAATTGGGCCCATATTATTCCTAAAGGTCAATCAACTAATGCGATCGTTGTTCTTTCATCCGAATGTGATTCTCAGGTCAATGAAAAAAGTTTTTGATTCATCATATTAATGCTAAGAATTGGATAGTCCAATGGCTGATGACCAAAACATTAAAATAATTATACATTAAAGAATAACTTTTAAATAATTATTTTTTCCTTTAAAAGGTTTAAAAATTTATATCATTTTTTTCATAATGACAAGTAGTCCCCAATTTTTGCTTGTTATGTCTTCATATGGGTAAAGGGGCTCTACGGATTCTTTTATTCTTTAGGGCCCATCATTATTGCTATGGGGTTACCAACAACTCCTCAAGGAATGAATTCTATATGGGTTATAGTAGATAGGCTTACAAAAAGTGCTCATTTCTTAGCGATTCATAATACTTGGGATCTTGAGCGATTAGCAAGAAAGTTTGTTGAAGAGATTATTAGACTTCATGGAGTACCTAGCTCTATTGTGTCTGATCGAGATTCCCGATATGTGTCTAAGTTTTGGCAAAAGCTACAGAAAGCATTGGGTACACAACTGAACATTAGCACAGCCTTTCACCCAGCTACAGATGGCCAGACTGAGAGAACAATTCAAACTTTAGAAGACTTGTTACGAGCTTGTGTTTTAGAATTCAAAGGTTCATGGGAAAAGTATTTGCCATTAATAGAATTCTCCTATAACAATAGTTACCATGCTAGCATTGATATGGCGCCTTACGAAGCTCTATATGGACGGAAATGTAGAACCCCTTTATGTTGGAGCGATATAGATGAATCGAAGATAATCGGACCTAAAATGATACAAGAAACATCTGACAAGGTTCGAATCATTCAGGAGAAAATGAGAACTACACAAAGTCGTCAAAAAAGTTATGCTGACTTTAAAAGAAGACATGTAGAATTTTCTGTAGGTGAGTCAGTATTTCTAAAAGTTTCCCCTACCAGAGGAGTAGTGAGGTTTGGCAAAGCCAGAAAACTTCGTCCTAGATACATTGGGCCAGTTGAGATTATCAATAAAATTGGAAACGTAGCTTACCGATTAGCACTCCCTAGTGAATTTTCTCGAATACATGATGTGTTTCACGTTTCACTTTTACGTCGATATATACCAGACCCATCCCATGTCATTAATATACCCCCTGTTCAAGTTGGAGAAGATTTGACTTATGAAGAGCAACTTGTTCAAATTCTAGATCATAAAGATAAGGTACTACGCAACAAAGTAATTCCGTTAGTAAAGGTGTTATGGTCTAATCACGTCGAAACAGAAGCTACATGGGAAGTCGAACAAGATATGCGAGATAAGTACCCACACTTATTTTAAGGTAATTTAACTTTAAGTTTCGAGGACGAAACTTCTTTTAAAGAGGGGATAATGTAATAACCAGGAAAAAAAAAATTATTATTAGTAAGGGATTGAAGGTTAAAGTATTATTATAAGATAAACTAGTCCCTAAGATCTTATATACTTTATTTTGTCATTTATATGATTATTTTAGATGAAGTTATGTGTTTCCTTAGCTTTGTGCATTTGCTCAGGGCAAGTTATATGTGCATACATATATAATTTATATTAACATTATAGTTTATAAAGTACTTTAAGGGTCAAAGATTAATAAAATTATCAATTACTAGTTTATGAGCTTATAAATATATCTAGTAGGATTTTTAGTAAGTACTGCATAAATCTACAATGCTCCTAACTTATAATCGGTGAAGCTAATGACCAACGTAATTTAGTTTTAGAATCGTCACTAATAACTTTACCTAAGGACGGACAGTCGCTACCCATTTTAAGACAATATGCAGAATACAATATTAGTGGGTTTCGGAGTAAACAAATTAATGACACTTGGCTATTGGTAGTAGATTCTTGAATTATGGTAATGTGATAAAATCAACCATGCATACATATCCATACAACTTACGTGAAGATGTACTACAAGTAACTAACTTTATATAATTGACTTTGCATGCATGATACAAGTAATTCTCATGTTTATCATAGTTGACTTTGCATGCATGATACAACTAATTCTCATGTTTATCATGAAGTATCAAAACCCAAATTGACATTTTCTCCCCTTAAACTCCTATAAATACATGCAGTAGTAAGCATGCTCTATATGAGCGACATAAATATAACAAAGATACAACAAAAGAGAGTGAGAGACATATTGTGAAATTTGGTTAACACACCTTATTAAGGTACATTCTTGAATACCCCTTCTTAATGTTGTTTTGCTATAATGTATTGTTATATTAACGTTTTTAGATAAACTATTAGTAATAGTTTTGCCTTAATAGTAAAGGTATATTGTGATTTGCAAATAAAGTGTTTATAATGCAAATGGTATTTGTCACATTATGATTTATATACAAGGTGATCCTAAAAATACTATCATATGTGGTAATAATAATGTTATATAAAAATGTTACTATGATAAAATGAAATGGAGGTTCGTGGTATTATAAAATGGAGGTTCGTGGTTTGTGTTGGAGGAATGAATTATATGGAGTGACGTACGTCATTGTAGGGGTGTGCACACGGAAGTATCAGGAGGGGCTAAAGGCCTGAAAATATTATCCGGAGTGACGTACGTCATTGTAGGGGTGTGCACACGAGATTTGTCGGGAGAAACTATAACAAATAATTTTATATAATCGTAACTGATTATTTTATATAATTATCTCGCAAAGTGTTTTTACATGGTATTGGGAATGTCTTGGACCCTTTTGGGTTGATTGTTATAAAATTTTTTGTTTTCGGGTACCGAAGATGGGAATGGGCAGGAGTGAGGAATATAAAATATAAGGACTAATATACTATATGTTTTTTTTTATTTGTTATATTAGTATCATGTTTTATTTTGTCTTCGCCTAGTATTTCTATTATTAGGAATACGGCAGTAATGTCCTGTAAACTCTATATTATATAACAAATAAAAGATGTAATATTTGGTTCGATCCTGGTACTATCATGTAGTGTTTCATTATTAGAATTATATTAAATTACAGGGCGTTACAGTTACCCAAGTTTTATCAAATTATTTTACTAAATTTATATATTAGATTTCAAATTAGTCATTGTAATGAAGTATCTCATCTCAGCTCTTCAAAAGCAAAACTATAAAATCATTCACTGGAAGAAGATACACCAACAATAACACTAGCTTCCAGAAAAGTATAGTTGACTACATCCTTTTGTTCAATATTCTACACGCTTTGATAAATTGCACCAGTTTTATAAAAGGAGCAACAATCACCAAATACTGCATTTACTAAAAAACTAATAATAAATTAATATAATAATTATAAAAAATTTATATAATAATAAAATAAAATAAATATATCCGGTTTTTCGGTTAACCGTTTTCCTAAAAATCATATCCGTAACCGTACCGTCTAACTGTATTTTTTACCGGTTCGGTAATCGAACCGTTTAATCCCAAATTTTCCCGTTCCGTAACAGCCCATTTTGACCGGTTTTTCGGTTTTTCGGTACGGTTTTTTGGTTTCGGTTTGTTGTGAACACCCCTACTCTTGACTATGACTTTCTTTATAAATTAGCGAGAAAATAGGGTCAATGTTAGTTGATGAATAGTGTCAATTATTCAATATAACACTTATTGTGAAACGTTGGAAGTGTTCTATAATATGATACAAACCAATTTTTTCAGTCACAAAGTTTCATGATTCCTACCAATTTTTTTACTTTTTCTCTTAAGAGTCTATGATCGATGAAATTAATTAAGACAAATCAAATCGTTTAATAGGAGAAGTAATCTTTGTAACGAATATGATAACATCTTCAAAAATCTATCCTCTTCTAGAGTTGAGATTTTCCACATAATACAATTTTATTTGACTAATTATTATTTATATTTGAAACATATTTTTGGATTTCCTTTGGCTTTCTTATATATATTTTATTATCATAATATATCCTTATTCTAATGATTCATAATACTAACTCTAGTACAAATAAATAATTAGGATAATTAAATAATAAGTGCACTCATAGCACTCAAACTAATGCTAGCTAAGCTAATTACTATCACATTGTTGCTAGACTGAAAAATCTAGCTACTCTTTAATATTCAATCTTTCCAACTTTGAGCGTCCAGAAGTTATTAATTAAAATAAATATACTATAATACATGATGCAAAATAGTTTATGTGTATAATCAACAAAACTCTTTAGGTTTCGGTCATAATATAATTCGTGTCATGTCGTGCCCAAACTCGTGTGCATGTACCTTGTGAGAGCCAAATTTCGTATTAAGTTGCATCTTTTATCGGGCCATATGAAATCAAGTTGCACGATAAGCAAGATTAAACAATATTGTCTAACTAATTATTTTTGAAATATAGGGAGTATTACAAGAGGTATGATTTTTGTTTTTGTTGTATAATTGGTTCAAGAAAGAGGGTATATGAAACGTAAAGAAAAAGGAAAACAAAGGAAATCTTCAAGGCAATTAAAAGAGATGATGGAACAAAATTGAAAAGTCAATGCTGCAAAGTCATTGAGTAGTTCCAATTTTGACCTTTCAGTGAACAAACAAAGTTTATTGTGTTAGTCTTTGGGGAGACGTTATCAAATAGACCATCTCAAGTGGTCGAAATGTTGAATTCATGAGAAGTGTATGGCGAACTTGAATTTGGATCTTCAGAAAGTTAGCAATCTTTTCTCTCTTTATTTTATTATATTTTTTTTTTGTTTCGATAGTGCTACCATATCCTAAAATTTCCTACAATCAAATTGTAATTGTGAGTTGTGGCCCACATGAAAGGATCCCCAGAATAAAATGGAGAGCCACAAATTTTATTCTAAATTTGTTTCATATCGAAATTTTTGTAGAATCTTTAAAAAAGGCTTTTCTTCATATGTAAGAAAGAAAAAACTTAATGTCTTTGGGATTCGATCCTACACTGCAGTTCATGAACAATCACATGAAAAATTGTTAGTCGTTATAAGGAAACATCTCAATTGATCCAAACAAAAGAATAAACTTCGTTTTGTTTTTCTCTCGTCTCACGTCTGAGAAATTTAGTTTGAATCCTTAAACTTTTTGACTCAGAAAATGCTCTGTATGATATTATCAAATACATTTCTATTTTCAAATATTTTTCCATCACTAATTTTACATGGCCAAAAATTTCGACGATATGTCCGAAAATAGTGTCATTTATGGTGCAACAAAGAAAAAGCTAAATTTGTTACAACTTTTAACTAGAAAAAAATTAGGATGATTTGTCAGAACAGCCTATTCCAATTTATTTAGGAAAATTGACACATTAATCTTTTTTTTTACGAGAAACAACCTTACCTTATTTAATGGCGTTGACCCACTTAAATTTCTCATGTGCTCTACACGTGCATTGGTTTTCAACACTCTATTTAGGAGAAAATGGTTGGGAAAGGGTGGAAAAAGGAAAAACGTGAGGCACATGCACCATCGATTGAAAAAGTGGGATATATATAAAACCCTGAAATCAGTGGGTCAATGCTAGAAGCCGGTGAGTCAACGCAAAACCTGGCCTAACACGATATCCCGACCCGAACACAACCCAATAATAGCGGGTTGGGATAAAATTTTCAACCCGTTTAATTAAATGCCTTGAGCAACCTCAACTCTATTAATTAAATGGGTTGGGTTTGGTAGAAATTTTCAATTTGATTTTGTAATAACCAAGAAAAAAAATTTATTATAAATATATTAGTAAGGGATTGAAGGTTAAAGTATTACTAGAAGATAAACTAGTCCCTAAGATCTTATATACGTTATTTTGTCGTTTATATGATTATTTTAGGTGAAGTTATGTGTTTCCTGGGCTTTGTCCATTTGCTCAGGGAAAGTTATATGTGCATACATATATCATTTATAATAACCTTATAGTTTATAAAGTACTTTAAGGGTCAAAGATTAATATAATTATCAATTACTAGTTTATGAGTTTATAAATATATCTAGTAGGATTTTTAGTAAGTAATGCATTAACCTAGAATGCTCCTAACTTATAAACGGTGAAGCTAATGACCAAGGTAATTTAGTTTTTGGAATCTTCACTAGTGATTTTACCTAAGATCATACAATCGCTTCCCGTTTAGAAAGAATATGTAAATGCAATTTTTATAACTAAAATTAGAAGGAATAGCTTACATTGGATACTTTATTACAAGTATATCTAAATATTATAATCATCCATTTAGATGGAATACATGCATACGTGATATAATTCTCTTTTGTTTAACTGAAGAACTTGGGGTTAAAAAGAGAATTTTCTTCTCTTATATTTGACGTGTCAAGACTCCATCACAATAAAAATGAAGTGTATGCTTTTTGCATATGAGTTGTGTAAAGCCAGTATATGGAGCAAGTCATTTTTCTAACTACTAACCTAAAAAGGTAGTTGACTTATTAAGACATTGATTGGATATGAACCGACACAAACCCCCTATAAAAACATGTAGAAATGCAAACTCAACAACACATCTCAAATTAAAAAAAAAAGTTATAGAAAGGATATAAGAGTACGAGAGGAAAGTTAATATGTACAAATTGAGATTACTAAGGTACATTCTTGAATACCCCTTCTTAATGTTGTTTTGCTATGATGTATTGTTATATTAACCTTTTTAGATAAACTATTAGTAATAGATTTACCTTAATAGTAAATGTATATTGTGATTTGCAAATAATGTGTTTATAATTCAAATGGTATTTGTCACATTATGATTTATATACGAGGTGATTCTAATAATACTATCATATGTGGTGATAATGATGTTATATAAAGAGCTTACTATGATAAAATTAAATGGAGATTCGTGGTGGAGGAAAGATGTTATTTTAAAATGAGATTGAGGTTTGTGTTGAAGGAAGAAATTATATATGGAGTGACGTACGTCATTGTAGGGGCGTGCACACGGAAGTATCAAGAGAGGCTAAAGGTGTAACAGGCTAAGATTTTAAGCAACTTCCTTAATTGGTAATTATGACCATTAGTTTAATTAATGTTTTAAAATCTGCTTTACTATAATTGAGTTTATTGAACTCTTGAAATTCTGATTGAAATCAAAGATGGATTTTTAGCATGATAATGAAATTACTAAAATGCCCTTTTGAAATTGAAAAAAAATTAAAAAAAGGTAAAAAGAAATAAGTTAGAAGAATATTCTAGATTTAAGAAGAAACAACCTATAACCCATTTAAACCATCCTCGTTGAACAAAAACCCCAAAATATTTTTCCTTATCTCTCATTTATCTCCTCTTGTGGCAAACCTTCCCCTTCTTCGCCTGAAATTCTCGGCCACCACGGCTGGGCGTTTGCCGCGCCTGAGCCACGAGCTCCCTTTCTTTTTTCTTATGCATTTCCTCTCTCATTTGTCATGATGTGTTGCTGCTCTCTGTCTACTACGTCTCTACCGATGATTGTTGTTGGCGGTTGACCCAACGCGATGCAGCGAGCATCACCTCTCGTCGTTGGTGTCGCCGTTGTGCCGCCATTATTAGCCTTCACTCCTCTTCTCTCTTTCGTGGGTCTTGTCTGATTTGTTGATGTTGCTCTGCTTCGAGGTTGTGAGTGAATGCTTGTTCGATTTCTCTCTCCTCCCCTCGATCTTTCCTGCCTCCACTTCGTGGCTGTTGTTTGCTGCTGTCCGAGTTCATTCTTCCGGCGTCGTTGGTCGGAATGTTGCTGCCGCCTTGGGGTGGTGCTCTCAAGAGCTCGAGTCATCGTGTCATTGTTTTTGCCCAGCTCTAAATTCCCTTTGGAAAGATATAAATTTGGGGTTAACTCTTACTCTTATTTCATTAATTGGAAACTGATTTGTATGCTTTCAATTGTTAAATTTGCTTGAGTTTATGAGAATTTACTGAATTGAATTTTGATTTTGGCATTAGTACCAAATCAGTTTTTGAACCTTGTTTTAATAAATTGAGTTGTTTATGAGCTTGACCATACTATGTGTTTTCCTTCGGATGAACTGAACTTTTTGTAAAGAATTAAACTTTGAATTGAGAATGTATTATTATGTCATATTGTTGGAAATCTGAACTCTTACAATGAATGGTCTGATACAAAAGAATTTGGTTGAAATGATCCCTTTATGGGCTTAAGTTGAGGAAAAATGTGATCTATTAATGTTGTTAGTGGGTTATAATCATCTGTCAGGTTTTGATGCAAGTACGAGTAGAAAAGAAATCAATTATGCAAAGGTTTAGTTTTGATTTTAAAAGGTTGAATTGGACTAATGGAAGAACCTATATAAAGGCAGTCCTATCAATGCAAGGTCATTATTTGAATGTTTGTGGAAATGGGTATTAATACCTTGTTTTTATTGTTCTGAAATGATTCTTGAGGATGAGACTATGGAATTCAAGCATTATCGGAGGTCGAACAAGGTTATGGTGAATAGTCATTATTATTGAAAAAAAAAAGGTACACATTGTCCATCCACCTTATAACTAAATCTGTTTGTGCAATTGTAAGTTGTATGAATTTCATGATTTTAATGAAAGAAATTAGAGTTTCGACTTGAACTCGTTATAGTTTTATGATTAGTAAGTTCAGTTTGTTTCAAGCGTGCTTCTTAAGTACTAAGTATTTTGGATTTTTCGAAATATATGATTTCACGACAAGTGTTTGATTATGTAAAGTTTAACATGTGTTTCCTAATTATGATATGAGATATAATCATAAGTTTTGCTATGAAGTATATTTTATTTGTATATTTTGAAGTAAAAAAATAAAATTATCCAATAATATCAGCTCATATTATACTATGCAAATCGTATTGTCGGACTAAAGTATATTTTGGTTTCCGAATCTTAATAGTATAAGTGATTCAGTGACCCACGTTCTAAGATATGATATGGAAGATATGGATATCAGATTATATTTACTCAAGTAAGAGTTACCGATATATCTCTGAATGTGTCTATAAGTAAAATATTATGCGCAATCTCGTAAGTTTTACAAGAAGTAATTGACTTGATTCGATAAGGTTGATAAGCTAATGAAACTCCACTATGTTTTACTATTATTCATATATATATAGTTGTGAATATATAAGTATCAAAAGAGTTGATTCATACAAAGTTACTGGAAATCTGAGTATATTGGGATAATCAAGTGTCTCTCGTTTCAAGTATTCCTATATTATGTGAAAAATAAGATACAAGATTTTAAAGATAATTGTCTGTCAACTTTGAGGAATATAGATTTGGCTTTTGGAAAATATGGGTCTGAAAGTTCTAAATACAATACAAGATTCCAGAATATATCTTATATGAGCTTGGCATATTTGGGATTATTTGGGTCATGGAAAGGGTGAAAGTGAGGATTTCAAAAGTAAACTGTTGTCTGGAGATGTTATATATAGTACAACTTATGACCTGTGGAAGATTTAGCTATATAATAAACTTATGATAATTACTGGAGTTGGCCATAAATCCTTTGGGATATTAGATGAAATGTAAGTTGGTAAGTTATAGAGTAAGCTCTCTGATTCTGTTTTTGTGAAAAAGAGAACTTGTGTAACTACAATATAAAGTTATGTAAGATTAAACTCGGTTTTGACTTTCTGATTAGTAATCCACGTTTTGAGCTTCAATTATAATAAGTTTGGAAAGTCCATATTTGAATGGTTTTAGCAAATAAATTTCTGTAAAAGATTGAATTGTAACATAATACAATTGTGTTATGAGATTTGGGTATATCGCATTTGCGAATTATGAATCTGAATTTCAGAAAATATGAAATTATAAATTATGTATTTTAATTTTGTTTCTGTAAGGGGGAAGAAGCCGGCGGAGCGGTGATGAACAACATTATGTATTCTGTATATTCTGTATATATATTCTGGGGGCATGTCCTGAAAAGTCTTGCAAGCAGTACATAATGGAAGAGGGAGACGTCCCTTGTAAAAGTTTAGAGAATGCGCCAGAATGGCAACTCTATTCGTGTTCTCTTACCAAGTATAGTATGATTTCTGAAAGAAAGTAGAATATGCAAGTGATTCGTGAATTTTAAATTTTATTTCTGAAGTAGTATTTTACTCATCAAAAGTTATGGAATTTATCTGCCAAATATGGGAATGATTTACCAAGAAACTCGTTTGGAATTATGAAAGGAGTTAGCTATGGTATACATATTTGATTGAAAGTTTTTATATTTGAGACACAAAGGTGGGAGATATTCTTATGACTTAAAGTATGTTAGAGTTGGAGTTGATTTTAGAAGATCGGATTAGTTCTATTGAATTATCATGGTTCCGCTGATTGAGGAATACACTACATATGTTACGAGATATTCGTATTATTATATTGAAACAAGAAGAAACATTAATTGTATTGAACTATTTGTTATATGATTCTTTTGTTATGACTTTTCTGTATCTTGATTTCTATTTCTAATATCTGTATGATAATCTTAATTCTGTAAGTATGTTTTAAGCCACCAAAAGATTTTCTGGTTGGACAGTGTGTACTCAGTTTATCTGATCTTGTTCTTGGAACCTGTCCTGGTGGGGGCAGAGTTCATTGTTAGAAATTGTGCAGGCAAGCACGCTCCAGAATGGATTGATGATCATTAGTTATGGTATGAGGGGTGTCCAGCTCAACCCGAGATGGAGATTATACATTGTTGAGAAATATTCTTATAATGTATGATTGTATCTATTTGGAGATTTAATTGGCTTAGATTTTGAAGTTGTATATACTATTATGGGCTGATGTATTGTGGACGATAAAAGAACTGGAAGCGTATTTTGAATTATATTTCGCTGCCGGTGTTGTGTAATCAAGGTTAATGAATGATAGTTGAAGTTTATGAATATTAAGTGTGATTAGCTAGCAGCTCGGAAGTGCGGGCCGTTACAAAAGGCCTGAAAATATTATCCGGAGTGACGTACGTTGTTGTAGGGGTGTACACACGAGATTTGTCAGGAGAAACTACAACAAATGATTTTATATAATCATAACTGATTATTTTATATAATTATTGGCAAAGTGTTTTTACATGGTATTGGGAATGTACTGGACCCTTTTGGGTTGACTGTTATAAAATGTTTTGTTTTCAGGTACCAGTGATGGGAATGGGCAGGAGTGAGAAATATAAAATATTAGGACTAACATACTATATGTTGTTATCTTGTTTGTTTTTTTTTAAATATTTGTATCATGTTTTATTTTGTCTTCGCCTAGTATTTCTATTATTAGAAATACGGCAGTAATGTCCTGTAAACTCTATATTATATAATAATAAATAATAGATGTAATGTTTGGTTCGATCCTCGTACTATCATGTAATGTTTCATTATTAGAATTATATTAAATTGCGGGGAGTTACAGATTTCATCTCGCCCAACCCATTTATAGAGTTCTCGTTGGATTGACCACCTTAATCGAAACTTTTATATTCAAATTTATCACTTTTCATGTTGGGCTTTAATCTGTTAATCTTGTAATGTCTATGATATAAAATTTGTGTTGTAATTTAGCTTTTAATTAGGTGTTAATTAATCTAGTTTTACCTTTTTGGTAGATATAAGTAAGATAATACTGCTAAAAAGGTTAGTGAGTCATAATCAGGTCCACCTATTTACTGAAAGTTGGACTGGATTGAAAATCGAAACCCGTTTACTTTATCATCTTGGGTTCGGGTTGAGGGATTAAAGCCGTTTATCTTCGTGGGTGAGCTTGAAACCAACCTCGGTCAACCTTTTGCCAGCTTACTTGTATCTTGCCAAAAAAAAATTAAGGTTTTAAGTTGCCAGACTAATTATAAAAGGTTGTTTCTCGCAAAAAGCAAGTAGTATATAAAAGCTCTATTTTCACAAATTATCCGAAATTTCATAACGTAGTTTCTTGTCAAGTTAATGTCTTTCTAGATAATGTTTCGCAAAAAAAATTATTTTATTAGGTAGTCTCCGAAAAAATTTCACATTTTCAACTTCTCTTTTAATACTTATTTGGCCGTTTAAAAAAAAACATTTAGTATCCCTCATTTTATGGTAATAATCTTCTTTCAATTTTGAGTAATGCATCTATAGTACAACAAAAGGCACTAGATCTTGTTGATGGTCTTGATCTGCTTTCTTCTTTTGATTTTGGTGGTGCTTATCCATCATTGATTGGGTATTTCATTTGTTTATTTAGTCGACGCATTCATAAGATATTTCAACGTAAATGAAATCGTGAAGCTGAATATCCTTGTCCGTCATACATAGAAGAAGAAAGACGCAGGGTGATCATATAATAAAAGTAGGCTAAGTAACCAACAATGAATAATCTGATATCCGGTTAAAATAACAACATTTTCTTCCTTAGAGGGTTAATTAGTGTATATAAGTTAATTCAAATGGCCTCATTGTATAGAGTTTTTTTTTTTTTGAAAATATCTAGTTAATTAATTAGTCCGACGAATTTCTACGGTTATCACAATTGGTAAAGGGTTGGCGAGGTTAGGAAAAAAGACATAGGCACGCATACTCCATCAAGTAGGCAAAAACATATAATTAGATTATTGTATTTTAATAGTACATGATGACATAGGAAACGTGAAAACTAGTGCAGGGATTTAGAATCCATGTTTTATTTAGTTATACTAGCTAGCTAGTAACACTGCATCGAGATTAATTGGGAGCCATCTCAATTAGGTTCAACCCCAAACAACATTGACTTCAATAGAGCCATACCTTCCAGTAATGGGTTTCATATCACTGTCACCAGGAGATTTGACTAGAAACACGACCTTACCATTTGCAATTTCATCGTCGGGAGAAATAGTATCATAATCCATCAAGTATGCTGCAATCTCAAGTTCACTCGCTTCTGCAGGCACAACCACCTCATCCCTTTCTAAGGGAATGAATTCCCCAGGCCTTACTTCAATACGTTCACTTTGGCTCTTATTAAATAATACAATCTGAGAACTGATGCCGAAGCGACCGGTTATGTTTCCATAGACATCTGCTGGATCTTCTCCATCTCCATTGATGAGCTTCACACTAATCGTAGCTTGAACATTGTTACTGAACTGTACCTTCATCGCTTGACATTGTTTAATGCTGGCCATCTTTAATTATAGGGTATATTATATAATCTTCTCCTGTGGACCACAAATTAGAAAATATAATGTTAATTATAGGTATAAATTAAGATGAACAGGCTAATTATTCTAGGACAGGAATAGGCACTTACCTCAAGTAGATATCACATTCTTCTATGAACTCCAACTAACTGTCTCACTTGCAAACAATAATGCCATGGTTTCCCACCTTTATATAGAGAAGATATGCATGCAATATTCCTTTTTATGTGGGCCGCAAGGAACAAACGTATTATTCGATGCTCTTCATAATGCATGGTAAGCTCATATAGGT
Organism: Beta lomatogona; assembly: GCA_947646795.1. Lineage (NCBI taxonomy): Eukaryota > Viridiplantae > Streptophyta > Magnoliopsida > Caryophyllales > Amaranthaceae > Beta > Beta lomatogona. The sequence continues at coordinate 200,386 of CANSNZ010000860.1, read as the reverse complement.
TATTCTTGCTATCATCTAAATAATTGTCACGTGGGTATGTATATATAGATATAAGTGGGTGTGTCGCACCACAAATTCCATTCTTCCAGGCCTATATATCATTGTTCATTCTAATAAGTTTATCAACAAACATTTTGACTATATGTTCATTCGAATATGATTTCTAGGACCGTCTTAAAAACGTTCTGTTGATACTTTGCTCATGCTACTAATTAAAAATTTTAAAATTAGAAATCTATCATTATATGATTTATACCAATTATCTTTGTCAATAAGTTTAATTGTTAATACCAATTCTCTTAGGTGATAGGTTTAATTGCTCATACCAATTTTCTCAAACCTTGTTAGACAATAGAGAAACGTACGTAAAGAATGTTTCTTGTTTGTTTAAGGCATGGACCCAAATTTTTTCAATAAAATTTTATCATATAGTATCATCCGTACTTGTTTTCTTTATCAAAAGGTTTAGTTATTTATATTAACTATTATTACATATTCAGAGTAAGTTGGTCCCTAAGTTATCTTCTTAAGTAGGTCGAAGGCCTCTATAAATTCTATCAATTGGGCCCATATTATTCCTAAAGGTCAATCAACTAATGCGATCGTTGTTATATCATCCGAATGTGATTCTCAGGTCTATGAAAAAAAGTTTTTGATTCATCAGGTTAATGCTAATAATTGGCAAGTCCAATGACTGATGACCTAAACATTAAAATAATTATACATTAAAGAATAACTTTTAAATAATTATTTTTTCCTTTAAAAGGTTTAAAAATTTATATAATTTTTTCATAATGGCAAGTAGTCCCCAATTTTTGCTTGTTATGTCCTCATATGGGTAAAGAGGCTCTACGCTTTTATTCTTTAGGGCCCATCATTATAGCTATAGCCAGAGGTGGCAAACGTGTCGGGTACGGATCATGTCATTACGGTTCGGGTCATAATCGGGTCAGCTTTGTGTTCGTGTTACGTTCGGGTCGGGTTGGGTCCGTTCCGGTACGGGTCAATCTCGGGTCTATTAAATTTCGGGTCACATCGGGTCGGGTTAGATCGGGTAGGGTTAAATAGGTCGGGTTCAATCGGGTTTTTAATCTAGCAAATAAAAAACACATATAAGACCAATAAAACTAAGTGAAATAATAAATGGGAGGTGGCAAAGTCATATATCGTATTTCATGACAATTTTTTTCCTTAAATTTGTTTAAAAAATAACTAATATAACAACTTTTCGGGTCGGGTTCGAGTCATCATTATCGGGTCAACTTCGGGTCGGGTCACTTTCTGGTCGGGTGGATTCGGGTTCGTGTTATATTCGTGTTTATTAACTTTCGGGTCGGGTTATTTGGGGTTTCAGTTCCATTTCGGGTCATTATTTTCGGTTGAAAAACGGTTCTCGGGTCGGGTCATCGGGTACGAGTCTATTTTGCCAGCTATAGCTATAGGTCTATCGACACAATTACTTTCACTATATAGGAGTCTCGTCTTGGTCAACAGAGGAGTACCGAACTTCATGACACCCTTCAGTCGGGAGATAATGGAAGTCCCCAACCCAAGAAAGGCCAAGGTTCCACTGATCGAGCAGTACTCGGGAAATAGCGATCTTGACGATCATATGGCGGCCTATAAGGCCCAGATGAGTGTACAAACCGGGTGTGAAGCCGCGTGGTGTCGTTACTTCCCGACGACTCTCAAGGGCTTAGCACTTAGCTGGTTCTCGGGCTCTCTCCTGGCATAATCACAAACTTTTCTGTGTTAAAAGCATTATTCCACCAACATTTCATCGTCGGGCATCGACATAAGAAGACAAGCATTCATCTGATGTCAATCAAGCAGCAAGAGCACGAAAGTCTCGCAGACTACATCAAACGGTTCAATGAAGAATCCCTAAAGATCTTCGATCTCCAAGATAGGGTGGCCTTCACCGCCTTGATGTCGGGACTCTGGTCAGGCAAGTTCAGATGGTCCTTGGCCGAGAATGGAGTCACCACATTCACTAAGGCCTAGAGTCGGGCCTAGAAATTCATTCAGGCCTCGGACATCTGCAAGCCTGTTGTAGAGAAGTCAAAGAAAAGAAAGGAAGAAACCCCTTAGCGGGAATCCAACAAAAGCAATAATAGCAGCCAACAACTCCTCCCGAGAACTACAGACATTGGGAACGACCCCCGCTTTAACAGAAACTGACGTGAGATCTACCTAGATCTGAAGCACAAATCAGTATTGCCTATCCCTCCCCCCATAAGGACCTCAAAGGAGAGAAGGGATCAGCGATTGTGGTGCGAATACCACCGAGAATGCGGGCAAACCACAAAGGACTGTCGGGAATTGAAGAAGGCCTTGGATCACTTGGCTGAGCAAGGGAAGTTGAACATATAAATCAAGCACTCTCGGGAAGAGAAAGGAAAAGAGAAGGAAGCAAAAATGACAGCGACAACACCGACGGGTATGTCAGGGTGATAAAAGGAGGACATGCCTCGGGAGGCCTCACCAGCCGAGCCCACAAGGTCCACCTCCAAGCAATGAAGCAGCAGATCTTAGAAATTGAACCCTTGAGGACGGGGTGTCCCGTCATGACTTTTGGGGACCGGCACATTCATACCCCCCACGATGATCCCCTCGTCATTGAAATGAAGATTGCCAACTCCCGGGTTAAGAGGCTTCTAGTCGATAGTGGCTCCTCGGCAGACATCATCACCCTAGACTGCTTGCGCAAGCTCAAGTATACCGAGAAAGACGTAATCCCGACAAGTCAGCCGCTGATAGGCTTCGGGGGAGGATCAGTATATCCCCTCGGGTATGTGAAATTGGCTGTAAGACTCGGGGAAAGAGGAAAGAGAAGAAGCCTACCAGTCGACTTCCTAGTGGTTGACACCCCGCTACCTTACAATGTAATCATAGGTAGGCCCACCATGAACAAGATAAAAGCAGCCATCTATGTACACCAACTACTCATGCAATATGAAATAGACGAAGGGCAAGTCAGAAAAATTTACGGTGATTAGCGGACAGCTCGGGAGTTTTATACAAATAGTTTCAAAGCAAATTCGCCGGAAGAAGAGCGACCAAAGAAGAGGAAGAGGGAAGACCCCAAAGACACCCCCACTGGTCTCCGGGTTCACCTTTCAGAAAATCCAAAGCTATATGAACGACCCCAGCCGGTTGAGGAGGAGGAAGAGATAATGCCTGATGAAGGCCTCGGGCGTGGGGTAAGGATTGGCGAAAACCTCTGTCCCGAGATCAGGGAAAAACTCATCAACACCTTGCGGGAATACAAAGACGTGTTTGCCTACTCCGCCTCTAACATGCAGGGGCTGGATCCCAAGTTTGCATCCCATGAGCTGAATATCAAGGAGGGATTCCGCCCCATCAAGCAGAAGCTCAGACATCAGGGGCCCGAGAGAAACGCGGCGGCAGGAGAAGAGGTCAAGAAACTGCTAGAGGCGGGCATCATCAAAGAATGCCAATACACAGAGTGGTTGGCCAACATTATTCTGGTTAAAAAGGCTAGTGGAGCTTGGAGCATGTGCGTTGACTTCACTGACTTGAACAAGGCATGTCCTAAGGACAATCATCCTCTACCAAAGATTGATAGGCTGGTCGATTCAACGGCTGGTCACGAGTTGCTCAGCTTCATGGATGCCAACGCAGGATATCACTAGATCCCGATGGCGGAAATGGACCGAATACATACAACATTCGTTACAGCCCAAGGCGTATACTGCTACAAGATGATGCCCTTCGGGCTAAAGAACGCAGGGGCGACTTATCAACAAACAATCAACAAGGTCTTTGAAGAGCAACTCGGGAGGAACATTGAGGTGTATGTAGACGACATGATCGTCAAGAGCAAAATGGCAGTCGATCACGTCAGGGATCTGGCAGAAACGCTGAACACCTTACGACGCCGTGCCATGAAGTTAAATCCAAAGAAGTGCGTGTTCGGGGTAAAAGGGGGGAAATGCCTCGGGTTCTTGGTGGATGAAAGAGGAATTAAGGCTAACCCCGACAAGATCAACGCAGTATTAAACATGTCCTCACCAAGGAATGTTAGAGAAGTTCAGAGGCTAACGGGGTGCCTAACAGCGCTGGGCCTCTTTTTATCCCGCTCGGCTGACAAGAGCTTGTTGTTCTTCACACTCAAAAGGAAAAGAGTTTGATTGGGATAATGAGGCTGAACAAGCCTTCCAACAGCTGAAACAACACCTAGCAACGTTGCCCAAACTCATATCACCATTGCCGGGAGAAACTCTCTATATTAACCTCTCAGTATCATAATACGCCCTCAGTGCGGTACTTGTGGCTGAAAGAGAGGGAACTCAGCATCCAGTATACTTCATCAGCCACGCTTATAGAGGAGCAGATGCAAGATACATCCAAATTGAGAAGGTGGTTTTCGCGCTGGTAATGGCGAGTAGGAAGTTGAAGCCATATTTCCAAGCGCACCCTATTAAGGTCCTAATCGGACAACCCATCAGAAAAGTGATCGAAAGCATAAATCAATCGACTCGGATGACCGAGTGGGCGGACCATTTGGCAGACTTCGGGCTGGAATATGAGCCTCGGAGGGCTATCAAGGCACAAGCGTTGGCAGATTTCATCAGTGAATGCAGCTCCCGACTCCTTAACCTAGAAGAAAGGGAGTCGTGGGAGTTACAAGTAGATGGTTCAGCTACCAAAGTGGGCAGCCAAGCATGGCTCGTGATCATCCCCTCAGTCGGGGATAAAATAGACAATGCTGTAAAATTTGACTTTCTGGCCTCAAATAATGAGGCTGAATATGAAGCTCTAATCCTAGGCTTTCAAATCTGCATCAACTCGGAGCTCGGGCAGTAGTGGCCAAATCAGATTCACAACTCATAGTAGGACAGGTCTCAGGGGAGTACAAGGCCAAGGAATACAACATGAGGATGTACCTCAACAAAGCCCGGGAGCTCATTACGAAGTTGTCCTCGTTCAACATACAACACCTCCCGAGGTCAAAGAACCAGCAGGCCGACGCCTTGGCCCGTATGGCAAGCTCGGCAGAGGGGTTAACTCCTCGAACCATCATCTGGGAAGTTCTAGAACAGCTAAGCATCAACTCATTACAAGTACACACCATCAACTAGACGGACACATGGATGGAAGAAATTATCAGTTACCTGAGGGATGGGTTATTACCTTCGAAGGAGAAGGAAGCTGATAGCTTAAAGAGAAAGGAGGGATGGTTCATCTGGTATAAAGGCCACTTGTACAAAAAGTCTTATACCCACCCCCTACTCAAATGCGTGACTCCCTTCGAAGGAAACTACATCCTCCGAGAGATTCATGAAGGAGCCTGCATCAACCACCAATGGGCCATGACCATAGCCGGAAAAGCTTTAAGGGTCGGGTATTACTGGCCTTATTTGAAGCACGACGCCGCTGAATTAGTAAAGAAATGTCCCAACTGCCAAATCCACGGGGACATCCCTCGGGCTCCTACTAACCCCTTAACCACCATTCAAGCTGACTTACCCTTTGATAAATGGGGGATGGACCTAATAGGCCCATTCCCAGCAGCCTCGGGGCAAAGAAGGTTCCTCCTAGTAGCCATTGACTACTTCACAAAATGGGTCGATGTTGAACCACTAGCTTCAATAACAGACAAGCAAGTACAAAACTTCATCTGGAGGAACATCATCACCTGCTTTGGGATCCCAAGGACCCTCATATCAGACAACGGGAGACAATTCAACAGTGGGCCAACCCGGGATTATTGTTCCAGGTTCGGGATTGAAATACAATTTTCAGCAGTCTCCTGACCCCAGACCAACGGCCAAGGTGAGGCCACAAACAAAGTGGTGCTGAATGGAATTAAGAAGTCGCTGGAAGGAGTAAAGGGGTCCTGGGTCGACGATCTTCCAGGCGTGCTCTGGTCAGCAAGAACAACAGTGAAAGAAGCAACAGGCAATTCGCCCTTCAGCCTAGTCAACGGCAGTGATGCCGTTCTTCCAGTCGAAATTGGGAAGATGGTTTTCGTGCTGGTAATGGCGAGTAGCAAGTTGAAGCCATATTTCCAGGTGCACCCTATTAAGGTCCTAACCGGACAACCCATCAGAAAAGTGATCGAAATCAGAAAACATTCGACTCGGATGACCGAGTGGGCGGACCAGTTAGCAAACTTCGGGCTGGAATATGAGCCTCGGAGTGCTATCAAGGCACAAGCGCTGGCAGATTTCATCAGTGAATGCAGCTCCCGACCCCTTAACCTAGAAGAAAGGGAGTCGTGGGAGTTACAAGTAGATGGTTCAGCTACCAAAGCGAGCAGCGAAGCAGGGCTCGTGATCATCCCCTCAGTCGGGGATAAAATGGAGTATGCTGTGAAATTTGACTTTCTGCCCTCAAATAATAAGGCTGAATATGAAGCTCTAATCCTAGGCCTTCAAATTTGCATTAACTTGGGAACCTGGGGGAGTAATGGCCAAATCAGATTCACAACTCATAGTAGGACAGGTCTCGGAAGTTGTCCTCGTTCAACATACAACACCTCCCGAGGTTAGAGAACCAGCAGGCCGACGCCTTGGCCCGTATGGCAAGCTCGGCAGAGGGGTTAACTCCTCGAACCATCATCTGGGAAGTTCTAGAAAACCCAAGCATCAACTCATTACAAGTACACACCATCAACAGAACGGGCACGTGGATGGAAGAAATTATCAGTTAGCTGAGGGATAGGTTATTACATTCGGAGGAGAAGGAAGCTGATAGTTTAAAGAGAAAGGCGGGATGGTTCATCTGGCATGAAGGCCACTTGTACAAAAAGTCTTATACCCACCCCCTACTCAAATGTGTGACTCCCTTCGAAGGAAACTACATCCTCCCAGAGATTCATGGCCTGCAGCAGCCACCAACAGGCCAGGACCATAGCCGGGAAAGCTTTAAGGGCCGGGTATTACTGGCCTTCTTTGAAGCATGACACCACTGAATTAGAAAAGAAATGTCCCAACTGCCAAATCCACAGGGACATCCCTCGGGCTCCTACTAACCCCTTAACCACCATTCAAGTTGTCTATCCCGTTGATAAATGGGGGATGGACCTAATAGGCCCATTCCCAGCTGCCTCGGGCCAAAGAAGGTTCCTCCTAGTAGCCATCGACTGCTTCACAAAATGGGTCGAGGCTGAACCACAAACTTCAATAACAGACAAGCAAGTGCGGAACTTCATCTGGAGGAACATCATCACCCGCTTTGGGATCCCAAGGACCCTCATATCGGACAACGGGAGACAATTCAACAGTGGGCCAACCAGAATTATTGTTCCAGGTTCAGGATTCAAACACGGTTTTCAGCAGTCTCCCGACCCCCAGACCAACGACCAAGCTAAGGCCGCAAACAAAGTGGTGTTGAATGGAATTAAGAAATCGCTGGAAGGAGCGAAGGGGTCCTGGGTCGACGATCTTCCAAGCGTGCTCTGGTCAGCAAGAACAACAGTGAAAGAAGCAACAGGCAATTCGCCCTTCAACCTAGTCTACGGCAGTGACGCCGTTCTTCCAGTCGAAATTGGGATACCTTCCCCAAGGATGACCTTCTACGAGTATGACAAGAATGAAGATGGGAAGAAAGTTGAGCTGGACTTATTGCCTGAATCTCGGGGTAATGCACTACTCAAATCAATCCCCAACAAGCAACGGGTAACCAGGCAATTCAACCTTAGAGTGAAAGCTAGGCCAATTCATGTAGGCGACTGGGTGGTCAGAAAGGTCGAGGCCATAGGGCTGACACACCTGTAAGGCAAGCTCGGGGCTAAGTGGGATAGACCTTACAAGGTCACAGAAGTGATCAAAACGGGAACATACCGATTCGAATCACCCGAAGGCACCCCGCTGGCCCGACCTCGGAATGCTGACAACCTGAAGAAATATTACATATAACAAGGGTGTAACTTAGGCCACACTTGAGCCTCATTTTGTAAACCACAACTCGGGGTAACCGGTTGCATTATACTCGGGAAAATTGCAATTTGATTCATAGCAGTTGCATCCAACTTACATATTGTACTCGGGAAAGTATACTCGGGGGCAGTTGCAAACAAAATCACTTTCATTAAGATAAGATGGAACAATACAACCTAAAGGCCCCGGGAACATAACTCCCAAGAGTCCCAAAAATCTAAGTACAAAGCAGAAGAAATAAAACTAAGCAGCTAGGTTCTTCAGCATTGACAACAGTCGGTTGGGATGTGGCTGAGACTGGGGTAAGAGAGGGAGCTTTGGCTTTGGCCGCATCTCCCTTCTGCTCCTCTGCAATGCGACGATCAAACTCAGCTTCGACATCATCCCAGTTCAGGGCAGAGTCGGGACCAACAAGGATCCCTTTGAGGCGCTTGATAAGTGCTTATTTTACGTACATTTTATTCCTTTTAATTATTACTTTTAGGTAAAACTATGCTAGTTATATGAGTTTTTTAGGCCTAATTGTTAAAAGTTACTCAGTATAATTGTTAATGAATAAATGATTAAAATACAATTAGAGGTTATTTTATACGTTTTCTATCCAAGGATTATATACTACCTAAGTATATTTACTTATTTGTTCATATAGGTAAAACTAATATAAGTAAAGAGTTGGGCCAAGAAGACAAACACGTTGACTGCTGCCACAAAAGGGGAATTGAATTACTAGATCCAAAAGAACATGGAGCCACACACATGAAAACAAGGATTTGGTTGGGTGATATAAGGCAGCAGCCAAAGGAGAAAAAAAGAGATATCGGATGCTGGGCCGAAGAGTGACGGGAATTGGAAGAAAAGGAAGGTTTTAGACCCTAGGTCTCACGAAGCAGACCAGGGGATACAAAAAGGGAGTCTAACGGCAGAGGATACGACCGAGGCAGAAGAGAAGGCAGTAGCACAACAGAGAGACGACGAGATTGGAGACGCCAGACGAAGCGTCGTTCATCTGATTCTTCATCTGAATCTGGAGTTTCTTTCTCTCTTCTCTTAGTTTATGTTATTTAATTTAGTTATTATTATGCTCAATTTCAGATTTTCACTTTTAATTTGTTTGGGTTAATTTAGTTTCAATGTCTAGCTAAATTTCTTTGTTCTAGGACTAGATGTAGTCTTTTATTTTCTGCCAATGATTTGAATTTGTTGTTTGGTTTTGATTATTATAATTGCAATTTGATATTTTTGGTTTGTTTTCATATAATTGATTTGGCCAGTTGATTATTTGTTTAAGATATTAGATTATTAGCGGAAGTGAAAGTTCAATATTAGTTCGTGGGATTATTAAACGTCAAGTAGTATAATTTTAGGAATAGTTATACACTTGGGGTGGTCTCTTATATGAATTTATTGTTCGTAATGGGTTTATATTAATTGTTATGACCACGGAAGTAGGCGTAATATTATTATAAATAAACGTTTTCTACCTTGGAAGAGGAGATAATATATTATAGGAAATTCGATCATTGCAATACAATAGTTTAAATCCAACAACTAGTTTAATTTCATTGTAGAAGGTAATTGGCGAAATCTAAGTCCTAGAACTATTTCTTATTCTTGATTTATACCTATTGTCCGACGATTTTAGTTGTTAGTATTAGTATAGTTTTTATTTTAGTAGTTTAGTTATCACCACCAATCACTATTTCCGGATCGTCTAGATAATATTAGTGTCTCTTAATTTGGTAGTTGATTATACCTCCTTGTGGGAAACGATATCTTGCTTACCCTATATTTACTTTAATTGACCCGTACACTTGCGGTATTTTATGGTACTTTTAGAACCGACCAAGTTTTTGGCGCCGTTGCCGGGGAGGCAATAGTTCAGTATCATACTAGAGGGATTTTTATATTAGTTTAGACTTTATCTTCTTGTTAGCACTTGTTTTATTTTTCTTTATAAATTTTCTCCTTTTCATAAACGTTTTGTTAGTGATATCTTTGTGTTCTTGCGTTAGTAGTATTAGAATTTTTTATTAATAATTAGTTTCTTTTCCAAATCACTAGTAGTTGTGTTTCTTAATTATTTAACGTAGAAGTTGATGCACTTTTGGTGATTTTCCTTTTGCTCACAGAATAATTAATTTGAGTTCAAACTTTCTGATATTTATTAGTGTATGCCACATACTAATCGTTCTTTGGTTTCATTTGATCCAGAGATTGAAAGAACAGCTCGTGCACTAAGGAAACAAAAAAGGTTGGAGCAAATACAAAAGCTGCCAGATTTTGATTTGGAGTACATCTTTTCTGAAGAATCTGACCGTAAACCAGTAGCGATGGGGGATGACAACAATGAAAAGCCTCTACGTGACTACGCAATGTCGAATGCTGGTGGAGCCCTTTCCAGTATTGTAAGACCAACTGTTACTGCATATAATTTTGAAATTAGTCCTGCTTTAATTCTTATAATTCAACAAGAACAATTTAGTGGACTAGATAATGAAGATCCTAATGACCATATAGGTAACTTCTTAGAAAAATGTGATACTCTTAAGCTCAATGGAGTAACCAATGATGTCATTAGATTAGGACTTTTCCCTTTCTCGCTAAAAGATAAAGCAAAAATATGGTTAAACTCTAATCCTGCTAATTCTTTTACTACTTGGGAAGATTTATCTGGAGCTTTTCTTAGAAAGTACATCCCCCCTGGTAAAACTGCTAATATAAGAAATGATATAACTAGTTTCATACAGAATGATGGGGAGTCTTTATATGAGGCTTGGGAAAGGTTTAAACATTTACAACGTCAATGTCCTCACCATGGTGTCCCAGATTGGTTGCTTGTGCAAACTTTTTATAATGGTCTAAATGAATCTGTTAGAATCACTATAGATGCTGCTGCAGGAGGCGCTATAATGGGTACAACTACTGAGGTAGCTAATAAATTATTAGAAGAAATGGCTTCAAATAATTATCATTGGTCTAATGATCGAAATAAACCAAGGAGAACTGGTGGTAAGTATGAAGTAGAAGGAATAAATATGTTAAATGCAAAAGTGGACAACTTAGTAAATTTGTTTACTAAAATGAATAATGTTAATTATGTGTCTTCTTCTAATGTGACATGTAATATTTGTGGTATTGGCCATTTACCTACAGAATGTGCTAATATGGAACAAGCTCAATATGTTTCTAATTTTAATAGACCACCACAAAATGATCCTCGCTCTAATACTTATAACCAAGGTTGGAGAAATCACCCTAATTTCTCTTGGAGAGACCAAGGACACCAAAATGCCAACTTTAGACCACCAAACCCACCTGGCTTTCACCCAAAACAACCACAACAAGAAAGTAAATCATCATGGGGGTTGGCTATTGAAAAATTGGCTAATGCTACTTCTGAAAGAATTGAAAAATTGGAAACTAAAGGTGATCAGATAGTTATTTCTAATAGAGATGTGGAAATGCAACTTGGACAATTAGCTAATGCAATTAACTCTAGAAACCAGGAGCCCTACCTAGTAAAACATAAGTCAATCCTAAGGAGCAAATCAAAACCATAACTTTAAGGAGTGGTACAAAGTTATCTGAAGTAAATGACAAGTCTAAGGAGAATATGGAGTTAAAAGAAAATGAGCTAAACAATGAAGAATTAGTTGAAAATGAACTAGAATCACCCTCTCTTTCTCCTGTTAAACCTTATGTACCTTCTATTCCTTTTCCTCAAAGACTTAAAAAGAATAAGTTGGATAATCAATTTGAGAAATTTCTGAAAATGTTTAAAGAATTACAAATTAATATTCCTTTTGATGATGCTTTAATGCAAATTCCTTCTTATTCTAAATTCCTTAAAGAAATCATGTTTGAGAAAAGAAAGCTTGAAGATTACGAAATCATTGCTTTAAGTGAGGAATGTAATGCTGTTATTCAGAATAAGCTTCCGCCTAAATTAAAAGATCCAGGGAGTTTTTCTATTCCTTATACTATTGGTGATATTAATTTTTCTAAGGCACTTTGTGATTTAGGTGCGAGTGTGTCACTTATGCCGTTGTCTATATGCAAGAAGCTAGGACCAACTGGTTTAAAACGCACTACTGTCTCGTTACAACTTGCTGACAGATCTATTAAATATCCTCTAGGAGTAGTCGAATATGTATTAATGAAGGTGGATAAATTTATCATTCCTGTTGATTTCATTATTCTTGATATGGATGAGGATGTTGATGTACCTATAATTTTGGGTAGACCATTTTTAGCTACGGCTGGTGCTATAATTGATGTTAAAAACGGTAAGTTAACCTTTAAAATTGGTGAAGAAGAGGTGCAGTTCATTTTATTCCAATCTTCTAAATATCCTTCTTTTACTGATCATGTATTTCGAGTTGATTTGCATGATGAATTAGATGCAGAAGAGTTTAACAAGGTTACTTTTAACGATCTTCTTGAGACATGTTTAGTAGGTGAACATTATGGAAATGATGCAGAGGTAAGTGAGATGGCTCTTGCATTAGAGGCATGTCCTCCGTGGAAGAGAAAAGGTAATTATTTTGAGGAGCTCGGTAAAGGTAATGTTCTTCCCCCTCCTTCTTTCGTGCAACCTCCTGTTCTTGAACTTAAGCCTCTGCCTACACATCTTAAATATGCATATTTAGGTGATAATAATACACTGCCTGTTATTGTGAATGCTTCATTAACTGATGAACAATTGAATAAGCTATTGCGTGTTTTAAGAGAAAGAAAAAGAGCATTAGGTTGGAGTATTTCAGATTTAAAAGGAATTAGCCCCTTTGTTTGCATGCATAAAATATTAATGGAAGATGATTTTAAACCTTCTGTCCAAAATCAAAGACGCCTAAATCCCAATATGTAAGAAGTAGTTAAGAAAGAAATTTTGAAATGGTTAGATGCTGGAATTGTTTATCCTATATCTGATTGTTCGTGGATTAGTCATGTTCAAGTTGTACCTAAAAAGGGTGGAATCACAGTAGTGCCTAATGGTAATAATGAACTAATTCCCACTAGGACAGTCACTGGTTGGAGAGTATGTATTGACTACAGAAAACTTAATAGTGCCACTCGTAAAGATCATTTTCAACTACCCTTCTTAGATCAAATGTTAGAAAGAGTAGCCGGATTTGAATACTATTGTTTCCTTGATGGTTACTCTGGGTTTAACCAAATACCGGTGGCTCCTGAAGATCAGGAGAAAACCACATTTATTTGCCCTTATGGTACCTATGCGTTTCGTAAAATGCCTTTTGGATTATGTAATGCACCTGCTGCCTTCCAACGTTGTATGATGTCTATATTTTCATATTATATTGAAAAAATCATGGAAGTTTTTATGGATGATTTCTCTGTTTTTGGATCTTCTTTTGATAATTGCCTAGCTAATTTATCTCTTGTCTTGCAACGTTGTGAAGAAACTAATTTGGTTTTAAACTGGGAAAAAATGCCATTTTATGGTACAAGAAGGGATTGTACTCGGGCATAAAATATCTAAGAATGGTATTGAGGTGGACCGTGCAAAAATAGAAGTAATTGAAAAACTTCCTCCACCTCTTAATGTTAAGGGAATTCGAAGTTTTCTAGGACATGCTAATTTCTATTGGCGTTTTATTAAAGATTTTTCTAAAACTTCTAAACCCCTATGTGATTTATTGAACAAAGACACCCCCTTTGATTTTAATGCTGATTGTTTGCATGCTTTTAACAAGTTAAAACAAGAGTTAATTTCAGCACCTATTGTAATATCCCTTGATTGGAATTTACCTTTTGAATTGATGTGCGATGCGAGCGATTATGCTCTTGGTGTTGTACTAGGACAAAGAAAAGATAAAAATTTGCATGTGATTTATTATGCTACTAAAATGCTTAATGATGCTCAATTAAATTATGCAACTACTGAAAAAGAATTACTTGCTGTGGTTTTTGCAATGGATAAGTTTAGATCATATCTTATAGGGTCTAAAGTAATTGTTTACACAGATCACTCTGCCTTAAAATACTTGTTAGATAAAAAGGATGCTAAACCTAGACTTATTCGCTGGATACTTCTACTACAAGAATTTGATTTAGAAATTAAAGATAGAAAAGGTGTTGAGAATCCAGTGGCAGACCACTTATCTAGACTGCAAATTCATGAAAAAGATAATGCAATACCCATTAACGATAGCTTCCCTAATGAGCGTTTGCTGGTAGTTTCTAACCCCCCTTGGTACACTGATTTGGTGAACTATTTGGTGCCTGGTATTATTCCCCCTGATTTTAGTTATCAACAGAAGATGAAATTTATGTGGGATGTTAAGCATTATTTTTGGGAAGAACCTTTGTTATACAAGTTTTGTGCTGATGGTATAATTAGACGTTGTATGCCTGAAGAAGATATAGAAAGAATATTGCTTCATGGTCATTCTTAAGAGTGTGGTGGTCATTTTAGTACTAACAAGACAGTAGCTAAAGTTTGGCCATCTGGATTTTATTGGCCTACTATGTATAAAGATGCAAGAAACTTTTTTGCTAAATGTGATAGATGTCAAAGAGTTGGTAATATATCTAAGAGAAATGAAATGCCTATGAATATTATTCTTAAAGTTGAACTGTTTGATCTTTGGGGAATAGATTTTATGGGTCCTTTTCCTCCTTCTCTAAACAATAGATACATATTAGTGGCAGTTGACTATGTATCAAAGTGGGTTGAAGCTATAGCCACTCAAACTGATGATTCAAAGGTTGTTATGAATTTTATCAAAAAGAACATATTTTCCAGATTTGGTGTTCTTAGAGCAATATTAAGTGATGGAGGCTCTCAATCTGTAATAAGCCACTTGATAGTCTTTTAAGAAAATACGGGGTAACTCATAAAGTACCTTTAGCTTATCACCCTCAAACAAATGGTCAAGTAGAGCTTGCTAATAGGGAGTTGAAGCAAATTCTTGAGAAAACATTCAATAACTCTTGAAAAGATTGGTCTAGTAAGATAGATGATTCTCTTTATCAAATAGAGATTTTTTATTTCGACCATATTTCGATTGGTAATACGATATATAAGGACCACTACCACAAAGAGTACTACACCCTTGATCGTGAAATATCGATTGCTTGTTGAACCCTGTGAATTGCGTGAAAGTAGGATACTCCAAATTCGGAGGTCAAAGAGTTTTAAAAAACGTTCTTGGTGGAAAAAAATGTGAATGAAAGATCACATATAGGCATGTCTCCTTATAGGCTAGTGTATGGAAAATCCTGCCATCTCCCGGTAGAAATCGAACACAAGACTTATTGGGTTATTAGAGAGTTAAATATGGACCTTAAAGCTGCTGGAGCTAAGAGACAATTACAACTTAGTGAGTTAGAAGAATTCAGACTAGATGCTTATAAGAATGCTAAATTATATAAAGAGAAAACGAAACTTTGGCATGATAAGCACATCAAACCTAAAGAATTTAAAGTAGGCCAGCAAGTTTTACTTTTTAATTCGCAACTTAAATTGTTCCCTGGAAAGTTACGATCTAGGTGGTCTAGCCCCTTTACTATTGTTAAAGTTTACCCTTATGGTTCGGTTGAATTGCAAGGTCAAAATGACATTTTTAAGGTAAATGGTCACCGTCTCAAACCTTATCTTGCAGGTGAACTATTACCCAAAGGAGTAACTTACTCCTTAGAAGATCCCATTGCAACGTGACTTTCAAGATAGTCAAGCTCGTGACTTTAAACATGCGCTACTTGGGAGGCAACCCAAGCTCGTTTACATTTTGTTTCCTTTTCTTTTCCTATTATTAGTATTGTTTTCTTGTTTTTCTTTTACCTTTCTCTTCCCAATTGCGGTAGTTAATATTAAATAATTACATCGAGTAAGTTAGATTTCAGTATAGCCGGCAAAACAAACCCGTACCCGTTGACCCGACCCGAAATACCCGACCCGAAACCCGTTTTCCACCCGAAAATAATGACCAGAAATGAACCCGAAACCCGAAATAACCCGAACCGACCCAAACCCGACCCGAAAGCAAATAGACCCGAATATAACCCGACCCGAATCTACCCGACCTGAAAGTGACTCGACCCGAATTGACCCGATAATGATGACCCGAACCCGACCCGACCCGAAAAGTTGTCATATTAGTTATTTTTTAAACAAATTTAAGGAAAAAAATTATCGTGAGATGCTATATATGACTTAACCACTTCCCATTAACTATTTAACTTAGTTTTATTAGTCTTATATGTGCTTTATTTATTTTCTAGAATAAAAACCCGACCTAACCCGACCCGTTTTAACCCGACCCGACCTAACCCGACCCGTTTTAACCCGACCCGATCTAAACCGACCCGGTGTGACCCGAAATCTAATGGACCCGAAACTAACTCGTACCCGAATGGACCCGACCCGACCTTAACCCGAACACAAAGTTGACCCGATTATGACCCGACCCGTTTGACCCGTTTGCCACCTCTAGATTTCAGCAACTGCAGATGTCTTCTATGTTCTGCTGCTTATAGTCATGCACCGGACAACACCTACATGGCGGAGAACATCTTTGCAATCTAAATACACCAGGTTGTATTTCTCCTTTTATTACTTATTTTGTTTTCCGTTTCTTTTGGCTGCATTTCTTTTTACAACTCTTTTCCCCTATTCCCCTGGATGGATGTTGAGTAGTATATTGAGGACAATGGTTATAATAAGTGTGGGGGAGAGGCTTAAGCCTTGGATTGCTGGATTTGGTGTAATGCTTAGTGCTGGTATATATTAAATTGTGTGAAGGAACAAGTCTAGAAAATGAAGAAATCTAATTGGATATGTCATATTTTAGAGGAAGTGCTGCCAAAATTTGCGCAGAACTTTATAATTTCATATCTGATTTTGACTTGAAGGCAAATTCCGTTAGCTTAATTTGACTGAAAAGAAAAAAAAAATCAGTTTTAAAAATTGAATTAAAAAAAAAAATTCTAATTTTGTTGCAAGCTAATGGGTTTTTATGTTGACTGATTCGGAGAATAGCATAGCATAATTGTGCAAGTGTTTGGTAAGTGGTAAGAATGGTTATTTATGATTTGATTTGTGATTGACTTGGTGAACATCAATAACCATTGTGAAACTTTTGAGCCTTTTTAATAGACTAAAACATCTATATTAGTCTTTATATTTTTTCATGAGAGTGTGTGTTAGTTCCTGGTGAAGAATAAACTCTTGAATTTGCATTGGTTTCTTCGAGACTACATTGAAGCATGAGCATGCATAAAAATGGTTAAGGCGTTCATTTTTGTCGATCCACATTTAGCCTAAGCCACCTACATTATCATATCTTTTTCTAAAGCCCCTCTGAGCCTAAAGCCTATTTCTTTTGTTTAAACCACATTACAAGCTTATAATCCTAAACACATGACTTTAACCAAAGCTTTGAGCTAGTGGAATATAATTTGGTGTTTGGAGTATTGTTTGTGAAGGGTACAAAAAAAAATACAATAAAGAGGACTGCTGGAAAAAAAAAAAGTAAAAAAAAAAAAATAAGAACAACATAGAAGAATTTAAGTGGCAGTGAAAGAAAGAAAAAAGAAGAAGAAAGTACATATTTTTATTGATGTTTGATATTCAATGATATTATTATGGTGAAGAAGTTAGCTTATATTGCAAATATTTGAGGAGTTGGAGTTTTGGTTGTGGCCTTTAATCTTCGGCATTGTTGTCAATTGTTACTCCACTAGCTCTTAAAGCTTTTGAGCACCAAATCCCAAATACTTCCTACCCTCTCACCTTAGCCTTACATTACAACCCTACTAAAGTCCTTTTGATTTTTGTATGCTCTATGTCTTACTAAGTAGTGGAGGATTGAACGATATGCAAATTTAAAGATGATATATTTCATTTCGAGTCGACTTTGTAGGTTTTAAGTGATAACTGTTACACCTCAAACACACGAGTGATTATAATTTATTTATATTTGCACAACTAAAGTGAGAGTTCACCAAGTTAATTATTCAATTACTCAAATCTTGAATATGGTTGTGGTAAGATATATTGGAAACACTAATACATGAAGTACTATGCTTTTTGAAAAGTTGGTTGGTCTTTGGCTCATTGCTTGTGACGTCTAAATAATGTTTTTGAACTAAAATTGTTTCTATAAATCTTATTAGTGATCTTTGTAAAAACTTTCAGTTGAATTATGACTGCTTATACTAGAATTTGCCTGAAAAGTTAGTCAGTTTGGAAGTTACATAAAATATTACTCCAATCTAGTGGCTTATATTGACAGATATATGCTAGTATTATGTAGTCCTAGTTTGCTTGAGGACTAGCAAACCTCAAGTGTGGGGGAGTTGATAAGTGCTTATTTTACGTACATTTTATTCCTTTTAATTATTACTTTTAGGTAAAACTATGCTAGTTATATGAGTTTTTAAGGCCTAATTGTTAAAAGTTACTCAGTATAATTGTTAAGGAATAAATGATTAAAATACAATTAGAGTTTATTTTATACGTTTTCTATCCAAGGATTATATAATACCTAAGTATATTTGCTTATTTGTTCATATAGGTAAAGGTAATATAAGTAAAGAAGCCAACCTCTTGTTGGGCCAAAAAGACAAACACGTTGACTGCTGCCACAAAAGGGGAATTGAATTACTAGATCCAAAAGAACATGGAGCCACACGCATGAAAAGAAGGATTTGGTTGGGTGATATAAGGCAGCAGCCAAAGGAGAAAAAAAGAGATCTCGGATGCTAGGCCGAAGAGTGACGGCAATTGGAAGAAAAGGAAATTTGGGTTTTAGACCCTATGTCTCACGAAGCAGACCAGGGGATACAAAAAGGGAGTCTAATGGCAGAAGCAGAGGATACGAGCGAGGCAGAACAGAAGGCAGTAGCACAACAGAGAGACGAGGAGATTGGAGACGCCAGACGAAGAAGACGAAGCGTCGTTCATCTGATTCTTCATCTGATTCTGGAGTTTCTTTCTCTCTTCTCTTAGTTTATGTTATTTAATTTTGTTATTATTATGCTCAATTTCAGATTTTCACTTTTAATTAGTTGGGTTAATTTAGTTTCAATGTCTAGCTAAATTTCTTTGTTCTAGGACTAGATGTAGTCTTTTATTTTCTGCCAATGATTTGAATTTCTTGTTTGGATTTGATTATTATAATTGCAATATGATAATTTTGGTTTGCTTTCATATAATTGATTTCGCCAGTTGATTATTTGTTTAAGATATTGGATTATTAGCGGAAGTGAAAGTTCAATATTAGTTCATGGGATTATTAAACGTCAAGTAGTATAATTTTAGGAATAGTTATACACTTGGGGTGGTCTCTTATATGAATTTATTGTTCGTAATGGGTTTATATTAATTGTTATGACCAAGAAAGTAGGCGTAAGATTATTATAAATACACGTTTTCTACCTTGGAAGAGGAGATAATATATTATAGGAAATTCGATCATTTCAATACAATAGTTTAAATCCGACAACTAGTTTAATTTCATTGTAGAAGGTAACTGGCGAAATCTAAGTCCTAGAACTATATCTTATACTTGATTTATACCTATTGTCCGACGATTTTAGTAGTTAGTATTAGTATAGTTTTTATTTTAGTAATTTAGTTATCACCACCAATCACTATTTCCGGATCGTCTAGATAATATTAGTGTCTCTTAATTTGGCAGTTGATTATACCTCCTTGTGGGAAACGATATCTTGCTTACCCTGTATTTACTCTAATTGACCCGTACACTTGCGGTATTTTAAGGTACTTTCAGAACCGACCAGCGCTCCTTCGTCTCCCGAACTGCCATGCGGTAGGAGTTGGTGGCCATTTTCCCCAGAAAAGCCAACCCCTCGTGAGACCTCTTCCATTCCCTGCAAAAACTCGCCCTGCACTCTCTCAAGCTTAACCTTGGCTTTCTTCAACCTATGCTTGGAGGCCTTGGCTTTCTTCTGTGCCTCTACCAGCTGCACCTTGACACCCTCAACGCTCTTAAGAGCAGCATTACCCTCAATGATAGTGGCTTCGAGGGAAGCTTGGACCAGATTCTTAGCTTCCTTCAGCGCGTCCATATCATTGATGGCCTTTCGGGCTTCCTCGAACGTGGCCTTCTGACCATCAAGCTCGGTGTTGAGCTTTGCAATCTCGGCCTCTTGGTCCGAGACCTGCTTCTTTAATGCGTCCACCTCCTTAGTCAAGGCCACCACGCCCTCCTCGAACTGAGCCCGGCGGTTGATCACTAGGTCATCCGAATGGTAGTCTACACAAAAATAAAGAGTTAGTTGGATATAAAAAAAGAAATTTTCCGAAAAATCCAACACTAAGTCAGGATAACAAAGAACCTCGAGCCAGGACTCATAGAAGGCATTGACTTCCCCATGACCAAGGGCAAGCAGCGCCTCGTCGTCAGCATCTGTGTAGACGGCCTTGACAGCATTCCTAACCCGAGCCAACCTCTGTGGCCTCGTGATGGCCGTAAAAGGGACGCTGGATCCCGCTTGGTCAGCCCAGGATCGCTTGGGAATAGGTTCATCAAAATCCCTAACATGACCCTCAATCTCCTCATCGGGCTTCCTCTTGCTGCCCATAGAAACATTCGAAGAAGCCTTCTCAGAAGCCTTGGAGGCCGCCTTCTCCAAAGCTTGGGCCTTCTCGGTGTTCCCCTTCATCTTGTGGGAAAGAACATGAGGCTTCTTGGCCCTCTTCGGGTCAGTATCCTGGAAATATAAGTCAATAAAAAGTTGGGATACAAACTAACACTAGTGGAAAAACAAGGAAGGGCTGCAGGCAAAACAGCCCTAAGGGCTGCGTTTTTGGCCAGCAGCCCTTTCCATAGCAGACCTTCAATAGATAAGAAGCGCTGCGGTTTTTAACCGCAGCCCTTCACAACGAAGGGCTGCGGTTCAGGCCCAAAACGCAGCCCTTCCAAGCTTGAAGGGCTGCGTTTTCGGCTTAAACCGCAACCCTTCTTTAAATGAAGGGCTGCGGTTTTAAGCCTAAACCGCAGCCCTATTAAAGTGAAGGGCTGCGGTTTAGGCCTAAAACCGCAGCCCTTCACATTCAACTTTTTTTTTTAAAAAAATAAATTAAATCTCGCCAAAGCCCCCCCACCCCCGCCACCCCCTCGCCACCACCCCCGCCGGGCCCCTACACCACCCCTGCCAGCCCCCGCACCACCCCCGCCACCCCCACCCCCGCCACCACCACCCCCACCAGCCCCCTACCACCCCCGACCACCCCCACCCCCGCCACCCCCAAGACCCCGTACCACCAAAGACCCCCCCACCCCGGCCCCCGCCCCCTTGCCACCCTTGCCCCCGCCAAGACTCCCCCACCCTGAACTTCAAAAGCCCTTCCGCCACCCCCGCCCCCTCTCACCCCCACCCCCGTTAGCCCCCTGCACCCACAAGACCCCCTCGCCACCCCCTGCCACCCCCACCCCGCACCACCAAGACCACCCCCGCCCCCGCCCCCTCACCCCACCCCCTGCTAGCCTCTCGCCACCCCCCGCGCCCGCCTCCTCTCACCCCAACCCCCGTTAGCCCCCGCACCCACAGGACCCCCGCCACCCCCGCCCCGCCCCCGCACCACCCCCGCCACCCCCTGCACCACCCGCACCCCCACCCCCGCCACCCCCATCCAGCCTCCCCGCCACCCCCACCCCCGTTAGCCCCCGCACCCCTGCCACCCCCTGCCACCCCCACCAACCCCCGCACCACCCCCGCCACCCCCGCACCACCAAAGACTCCCCACCCCCAAAGAACCCCCGCCACCCCCCAACAAATTTCGACCCCCACCCCCGCCCCCGCCACCCCCGCCACCCCTGCCCAACCCCCCGCACCACCCCTGCCACCCCCGCACCACCAAAGCACCCCCACCCCCAAAGAACCCCGCCACCCCCGGCCTAGCCCCCCACCCCACCCCACCCCCGCCCCCTGCCTCCCCCCACCCCACCCCCGCTAGCCCCTCCGCCACCCGCCCCCTCTCACCCCCACCCCTGTTAGCCCCCGCACCCCCACCCCCCCACCACCCTCGCCACCCTTCGCCGCCCCGCCAGCCCCTCACCCACACCCCCGTTAGCCCCCTCACCCCCCGCCGCCCAAGATACCCCCGCCACCTCTCGCCCCCCTTACCCCTTGCCAGCCCCATCACACCCCCGCCCACCCCCCACCCCACTTCCACCCATAACCTCCCTTCGACACAAAAAAAAAATCGATCAAATTGCAATAATATATGACAAGTTTTTTGAACGTAATAATTAACTTTAAATATGTATATATTTAATAATGTAAAAAGTGTACATAGAATTGATACAAATAAGTAGATGTATCATAAGCAATCATCACAAATGTGGGACGCCAACTTATCCCGAACTTCATGTAATTCGTCTGTGGTGAAGGCCCTCAAACGTGGTGTGTTATTCATATAAACCTTGCAAAACAACCAAGGAATAAACACAAAATATAAGAATTCAATCATTTACCGTATTTAGTAGTGATTAAAAATGACATATACCTTCCCGAAATTCAATCAAAAACAAATGCAAGCCTAAAACTCTACACACTAGTTATATTATACCTTATATTATCATATTGAAAAATAAAATGGAGTGAAATGACTCGAGAAACAAGAATTGGACGCGAAAAGGCGAAAATCGGCCTAAAATCACATTTATGTTCCCGATATACAACCTACAACAAATGCAAGCCTAAGAATCTACATAATAGTTACATTATACCTCATATTATCATGTTCAAAATGAAATTGGGGTTAAATGACGCGATAAGTACGAATTGGACGCGAAAAGGAAAAAATAGGCCAAAAATGCCCTTTTCGTTCCCAAAATTCAACCTACAACAATTGCAAACCTAAAAATCTACACATTAGTTACATTATGCCTCATATTATCATGTTCAAAATGAATTTGGGGTTAAATGACTCGATAAATACGCTTTGGAAGCGTAAAAGGCAAAAATAGGCCTAAGAATGACATTTTCGTTCCCGAAATGGAACCAACAACAAATGCAAGCCTAAAACTCTACACAATAGTTACATTATACCTCATATTATCATGTTAAAAAAGAATTGGGGGTTAAATGACTCGATAAGTACGAATCGGAAGCGAAAAGGCTAAAATTGGCCTAAAATGCCTTTTCGTTCCCGAAATGCAACCAACAACAAATGCAAGCCTAAAACTCTACATAATACTTACATTATACCTCATATAATCATGTTCAAAAAGAATTTGGGGTTAAATGACACATATAGTACGAATCGGAAGCGAAAAGGCTAAAATAGGCCTAAAATGACCCGAGAATCAGGTCACATGGCAATGGAATGCCCATCAGCTGGTAGCGGCGGAGAGAGTGGAATGTGTCACAAATGTGGAGAGCATTCCATTGTCATGTGACCTCACTCTCCACATTTGTAACACAGTCCCACCACTACTGCCCCCCCATTGCACTCCATTATTGCCATGTAGCCCTAAAATGACATTTTCATCACCCAAATTCAACCTACAACAAAAAATAAGCCTAAAAATCTACATAATAGTTACAAATTGGAGAAATTACACAGACCTGAGTTTATGTCTCATGATTTATCGACCTTCCGCCTTTTCTTAGGATCCTCAAGTACATGTATCCCTTCCGTGTGATCTACACGCATATAGTTCTCCGACATATTCACATCATCTTCCACACTATTTTCAGGATAGGTAAAAGGGGGGAGGTCCTCAAATGCATCATATTCTTCCTCATTATCAACATCACCAATACCGAGGATACTCCTTTTACCAGGTACAACAATTGACCACTTATTATCAGCAGGATCAGTTACAAAAAAAACTTGCTTAACTTGTGATGCAATTACAAATGGCTCCTCAGTTTCACGTAGACGACTAAGGTCAACAAGAGTGAATCCGCAAGGATCATCTTTTCTTACGCAACGTCGATTATCGTCAACCCACTTGCAACACAAGAGGCAAATATTAAAAGTACAGTAGTCCAGCTCCCATATTTCTTCTATTCGCCTATAATAATTGCTTTCAGCATGTACAGGCGACTTATCCTTCGA
This sequence comes from Beta lomatogona, assembly GCA_947646795.1. Taxonomy (NCBI): domain Eukaryota; kingdom Viridiplantae; phylum Streptophyta; class Magnoliopsida; order Caryophyllales; family Amaranthaceae; genus Beta; species Beta lomatogona. The sequence goes on along the minus strand of CANSNZ010000860.1, from coordinate 176,422 downwards.
GCTTGCGTATTGTGTAGCTGACGCCACAAGTGAAACACCACTATTTTGTTGCGATGTTGACTTCAGATCTTGACGTTCAGTCCAAAACGTATACCCATTAATATCATAACCCTCATAAGAGCGTACAGCTTCACGAGGACCAAATGCTAACCACTTGACTGTTTCAGGAACACTTTCATCCAAATCATTCACTACTCGTTTATGAAACCAATCAATGAAAGTCTTGTTATGCATTTGCGTCAATGCCCTAACTCCTTTTCCAGGATTGCTAACACGTAATTCCTCCATATGTTCATTTAAATAAGGATGGACAGCTGCTATGTAATGCAATACAAATAAGTGAGCTTGTTTACGCTTTTCTACGGAAGGTGTGATCAATTTTGAACCAATTGCGCCCTTGCCCTCAAGTCTGCCCTCGTGTCGGGATGTCGGAAGTCCAACAGGATCAACACTAGCAAAATACTCAGCCACAAAATTACTGATCTCTTCACCCACAACCCCTTGAATTATACTACCTTCTGGTTGTGCAGGATTCCGAACTTTATCCCTCAAAGTGCCCATATATCTCTCAAAAGGATAGCACCACCTCAAAAATACTGGACCACACAGCTTAATTTCTCGAACTAGATGGACAATGAGATGGACCATAATGTCAAAGAATGCGGGGGGAAAAAACATCTCAAATTTGCATAGAGTTTCAACTACTCTGGCCTGCAAGGAATCGAGGGTCGACAATTCTAGGACTTTGCTGCATATTGTACGGAAAAATGAACAAAGTTCGGTAATGGTCTGCCTCACATGATTTGGAAGTATCCCACGAATTGCAATCGGTAAGAATACTTGCATCATGACATGACAATCGTGAGATTTCATACTCGATAACTTCAATTCACCATTTAAGGTAACAAACCGCTTCATATTCGATGAGTAGCCAGTTGGGACCTTAATGCCATACAATGACTCGCAAAAAATCCGTTTCTCTGCACGTGACATCGTGTAGCAAGCTGGTGGCAAATAATTCTTCTCCGAATCCTCCACCTTCTTTTTACTTTTCTGAGTTTCATCATCAACCCTTTCCTCCACTACTTTCTTCTTCCTTCCGTCCCTTTTCTGAGCCCACAACTCTGGTCGAAGCCCCTGTTTTTCCAAGTAAAGTCGTGACGCCTTAACATCTTTTGTCTTGCCCGGAATATTCATAAGTGTCGCAAGAATAGCTTCACAAACATTCTTCTCTATGTGCATGACATCCAAACAATGTCTGACCTTTAGATCTTTCCAATATGGGAGTTTCCAAAAAATGGACTCCTTTTTCCATAATCCCGTAGGTCGATCAACCTCACTAGCAGGTTTACCAAAGATTGTTTCAATGCCCTTCACCTGATTATAAACTTCATTACCAGTTAATGGTCTATGAGCAACTTCTTCTTCAACCGTCCCATCGAATGCCTTCTTCTTAAACCTATAGGGATGGTCGCGTCTGAGGTGCCTTCGTGTGCGCATATACACATGTTTGCAGCCCTTAAGGTGTGTAGATTTCATGTCATCTACACAAATTGGGCGGGGGTTGTTTTCCTCTCGTCTTATACCCGAGATAAGTTCCCATAAGTTGGATAATCGTTCATAGTACAAAAAAGCATGGCACGCAGAGTGAACATCTCATTAGCGTACGCATCAAATACTAACACTCCTTTGTTCCACATCTTCTGTAAATCTTCAACAAGCGGCTGGAGGTATACATCAATGTCATTTCCAGGTTGTTTGGGCCCCGATATAAGAAGCGACAGCATCATGTACTTGTGTTTCATGCACAACCAAGGAGGCAAGTTATAAACCACTAAGACCACTGGCCATGTACTATGCTGCGAACTGAGATTGCCAAAAGGGTTCATGCCATCCGTACATAATCCAAGCCTCAGATTTCTATCGTCATTACCAAATGCCTTATGCACCCCGTTGATACTTTTCCACTCGGGCGAATCAGCCTGGATGCTTGAGCAGCACCGTCTTTCTTCCTACAATCTGCATGCCACCTCAAATTCTTCGCATCTCCTTTAATTGAGAACATGCGCTTAAATCTAGGTATTATGGGTAAATACCACAACACCTTAGCCGGTGGTCCTTCACTACCTCCAGCTCCTTCACGCTTGTACCTCGACAATCCACAACGTGGATACTCATGTAAATGCTCATACTCATTACGATAAAGCACACAATCGTTAGGACAAGCATGTATCCGCTCGTACTCTAAACCGAAAGGACACATCAGTTTCTTCGCATAATAGTACGACTTTGGCAATTCATTTCCATCAGGGAGCATATCAGCTAAAACTTCCAACAACGATGTGAAACTAGAGTCCGTCCAACCAGCTTTCGACTTAATGTTGAACAGTATTATCACCGCGGAAAGCTTGGTGTACTTTGTACAACCTGGATACAACGGCTTTTCAGCAGCCTCAGACATAGACTCAAAAATACGAGGTCGTTTACACGACTGATCTTCAACCTCGTGTATCATCTCGTCTACCCGATCCCTATCATCATCTGCAAACTCATCATCCAAATTCTCATCCCCGAACTCATCATCCTTCTTTTCTTCACATACATCGTTCATTACTCTAGGACTTCCTATATACTTCCCCTGCTCACCATGCCAAACCCATACATGGTATTGAGGCCTAAACCCACGACGAAAGACATGCTCCCTAACCACATGTATACTACTAACCTTGCTCACATTTCTACAATCGAAACAAGGACAATAAAAGTCGACTGCTCCAGAGGATGCTTGATATTGTAATGCAGTTGTACAGAATTCCGAGACCCCTTTCACAAACTCAATCGATTCACGACTACCATACATCCAAGTACGATCCATCTCATTCAAGAAGACCTCTAATAATTAAACACAACCATTCATTATAATGCATCAATCATTATTTAAGTACATACACTCACATATCATCATATCACCCGTATAGAGCAATCTAAGATAGTGACATGTTCAATTGTATGCATGCAGCCGAAGGTCCTTATCACTCCAACCTAACCCATCCTTGGACGTCTAATCTCACTAGTGAATGTGTGCCAACTTTTCAATTCTAAGGAAAATCCGGTAGCATTTCCCTACAGTTCTCCAACTACACAATGTAGATAATTGCTTATCTACATACGTACCCAGAGAACAATGTAGAGAAACAATGAGCCAAGATTTTCCTCAGAATTGAAAAGAAGACACACATTCACCACCTAAGTGAGATCAAATTAAACGTCCAAGAACAGTCCCAAACCGGGGACTATTCAAGACTTACTCCTAATGAGTAAGTCTTGAACGGGTATCTAGGCATATGATGACAATTCAAACAACTTGTAGATTTCATAGCTAAATTACATTGCGTTTTCATACAATCTCACATCAAGAAATCTACATACATTATAAGAAATACATATATCAATAAATTATCATAACTTAATCAAATTGAATCACATGACAACTTTGTCTCATCAACAAATTAAATCAAACAAAAAAGACAACGAAATTAAACTAGTTACCTCTTAACATCAATGATAAGCAATGAAGAGAGTAAAGATAGTTGGAACTTTATTTGCCTTCCTAAGCCTCTTCTTCCTACAATTAACAAAACCCACATTGCACATTAATCATTTAATTCAATTAAGAAAAACAAAACTAACTTAAAAACATTAATTCATACTTAACTAAGCAAAAAATTAGCTAAACCCAAGCGCTAGCAATGAAGAAAAGAGTAGGGCAAGTGGTGGTGGTAGTTGTTGCCGCCGTGGGAGGTGGCGCGCTGCGTAGTGGTGGAGGAGCTCCACACCCTAAACCCACTCAAATGGTGGAGAAGAGAAGAGAAAAGAAGAGAAGAGAAGCTAAGAGAAGAGAAGAGAGGTGAAGAAAGAGAAGGGTTGTGGTGGTGAAGCAATGTGGGTGCTCCGGCGTCAGGGCTCCGGTGGGGCGTTAGGGTTAATGTGCGAGTGAGTGAGAGGGAGGGCGAGGGGTTTTTCGCTCGTCAAATGCGTGTAAGGGAGGGAAATTTAGAAAATATGTCTACCTACTGTGTGTGCGCGCAAAATTGGAGATATGGTGGGATCAGAAGGGCTGCGGTTAGTCTAGGAAACGCAGCCCTTCGTTTATGAAGGGCTGCGGTTATCCTCAGAACTGCAGCCCTTCATACTGCATGAAGGGCTGCGTTTTCTTGTTAACCGCAGCCCTTCAAAAAAAGGGCTACGGTTTCTAAAGAAAACGCAGCCCTTCATACAAGAAGGGCTGCGTTTTTAGTAAAACGCAGCCCTTCTTGCACAGCCCTTCCTTTTTTTTCCCCTAGTGTAAAGCAAGTGATATATCTAATTTACTATCTAATTTACCTTTGGAGGCGGCGGGATAGACATAGTCTCAGCATCGAGCTCATCCAAAATCAAAGCAGCTAGCGCCGCACTGTCGACGTACCTCTCGGCCATCGCAGGATCAAGTCTGTGTCGGGCAATAGCTGAAACAGAAAAAACGACAAAACTTTAGCAAAAAAAATGAAATTCATACATCTGATGAAAGGGAATTACCCTTGTCACAGCTACAACTCAAGCCCGCCGATGCTAGGAACATCTCATTCCGCATCTCGTAGCGGGTAGGTAGCCAGTTTTGGGGCACGTAGGTCAGGGCACCAGTTAATGTCCTCAGGGTCGTGGAAAGGTAAATTCCCACTACCGCCTCCTCCCGAGACATCTCGGGGACCGTTTGGTTGAGCCTAAAGCGAGGTCCCCCATCGAAGGGAAGAATAGGGATCCCCCACTCACCGCTGGTGTAGACGTGATATAACATCCGTCTAAACCCTTTCTGATTCGAGGGGGCGTCGCGGACAACTTTATAACCCGCTCTACATTGAAAGCGGAACCACCCGGGGCCATGAAGATCAGCAGGCCCTAACATCAATGTAAAAATATTGCGCCATAAGCGTACACTCGAAGCAACACCAAGGAGGTCACAAATTGAAATGAAACCATTTATATTCAGCTAGCTGTTGGGCAGAAGATTGGTAAGCGTCAGTTGATAGGCATTCAGAAGCTCCTTGATGAAAGAATGCAGTGGGAATCTAAGACCCATCTGCATACTCTGATGATATACCGACACACACCCCACCGGAGGAGTCACCACCGAGTCGGTAGGCTTAGCTCGGATCACAAAGTACGGGTCTCGAATCCAAAATTTAGTCGCCACATACTTGGCTCCATATTCTTCATGAACGTAGCCTCGGGGTAGTAGGTATGAGGGCCGCCATTGGGATCTAAAGGGGGTACTCCTGACCTGAAGTGGTCAGGGCTTCCTCTTCAGCCTCTTCGGATACAATGACAACCCCGTCGGAAATAAGTCGGTCGAGGTAACTAGTACTACATGGCCTATGAGCTAAAGAGACTTCCCAGGGACCTGGAACTACCCCCTCATCCTCCTTACTTAGCGACTCTGAGGGGCTGGGTAAAGGAACCGCCTCGAGAATGGCTAATGGGTCCTCACATGGGATTCGGGTACTAACTAAGAACCCATCAACCCCACGTATCTCTTTTGACAGTTTAGGATAAGCGGGGACATTTGGATCAGACTCTGGATCCATCCCATGGACGGCTACTTTAATTATCCAAACAATGAAATACAAGAATTACTGCTAAGGAAAGCGTACCTTCTCGGGAATAATCGACCTCGGGGCTGAAACAAACACTGGATCACTTGGGACTGATTCAAGTAACAAGGAGCATAGGAACTTAGAGAGAGAATGCAGAGAGAGAGAGATAGAGAGAGAAAATCGCAAATGATTCCAGAAGTACGGAATCAAGGATCCTCCTACTCTCTATATAGTCAACCCTTCATCCTCGCATCGCGACAACCTCTGCACCACTTTAGACGGGCTTCTAAGGCCTGGGCCTATAGTAAGAAAAGCCCAGGGACAAAGCATTGAACCAAAAAGCCCAAATTGGCTCAAAGGTACTAAGTCAAGAAGGTCAACGGTCAAACAGTCAAACATATGAAAGTTTGACAAAGATCCAGCTCAGTTCTACAGGCTCAAACACTTAGCCAATATTTGGCTAACTACCTCATGACCAACTCGGGGTCCCTAGGGAAGGGCTCATTAGCCCCCGAGTTGTTGCGCACCCTCCTCGACCTTGCCAGGGGCTTCAAACACTAAGCACCTGACGGACCAACTCGGGGCCCCCATAGAAGGGGTCATTAGCCCCCGAGTTGGCGTATACCCGCCTCAGCCTTGCCAAGGGGCTCAGCACTTAGCCAAATATTAGCTAAGTACCACATGACCAACTCGGGGTCCCCATAGAAGGGCTCATTAGCCCCCGAGTTGGCGCATACCCACCTCGGCCTTGCCAGGAGGCTTAGCGCTTAGCCAAATATTGGCTAAGTACCTCATGACCAACTCGATGTCCCCATAGAAGGCCTCATTAGCCCCCGAGTTGGCGCATACCCACCTCGGCCGTGCCAGGGGAACAGCACTTCGCCAAATATTGGCTAAGTACCTCATGACCAACTCGGGGTCCTCATAGAAGGGCTCATTAGCCCCCTAGTTGGCGCATACCCACCTCGGCCTTGCCAGGGGGCTCAGTGCTTAGCCAAATATTGGCTAAGTACCTCATTACCAACTCGGGGTCCCCATAGAAGGGCTCATTAGCACCCGAGTTGGAGCATACCCACCTCGCCTCGCTAGGGGGCTCAGCGCTTAGCCAAATATTGGCTAAGTACCTCATGACAAACTCGGTGTCCCCATAGAAGGGCTCATTAGTCCCCGAGTTGGCGCATACCCACGTCGGCCTTCCCAGGGGGATCAGCCCATAGACAAATTTTGGCTAAGTACCTCATGACCAAGTCGGGGTCCCCATAGAAGGGCCCATTAGCCCCCGAGTTGGCGCATACCCACCTCGGCCTGGCCAGGGGGCTCAGCGCTTAGCCAAATATTGGCTAAGTACCTCATGACCAACTCGGGGTCCCCATAGAAGGGTTCATCAGCGCCCGAGTTGGCGCATACCCACCTCGGTCTTGCCAGGGGGATCATCGCTTAGCGAAATATTGGCTAAGTACCTCATGACCAACTCGGGGTCCCCATAGAAGGGCTCATTAGCCCCCGTGTTGGCGCATACCCACCTTGGCCTTGCTAGAGGGTCAGCGCCGAGCCATATATTGGCTAAGTACCTCATGACAAACTCGGGGTCCCCATAGATGGGCTCATTAGCCCCCGAGTTGGCGCATACCCACCTCGGCCTTGCCAGGGGGCTCAGCGCTTAGCCAAATATTGGCTAAGTACCTCATGACCAACTCGGGGTCCCCTTAGAAGGGATCATTAGCCCCCCGAGTTGGCGCCTACCCACCTCGGCCTTGCCAGGGTGCTCAGCACTTAGCTAAATATTTGCCTATGTACCTCATGACCAACTCGGGGTCCCCATCGAAGGGCTCATTTGCCCCCGAGTTGGCGCATACCCACCTCGGCCTCGCCAGGGGGCTCCGCACTTAGCCAAATAAAAGCTAAGCACTTCCATGACCAACTCGGGGTCCCCATAGAAGGGCTCATTAGCCCCCGAGTTGGCGCATACCCACCTCGGGCGTGCCAGAGGGCTCAACACTTAGCCAAACAAAGGCTAAGCACTTCCATGACCAACTCGGGGTCCCCATAAAAGGGCTCATTAGACCCCGAGTTGGCGCATACCCACCTCGGCCTTGCCAGGGGACTCAACACTTAGCCAAATAAAGGCTAAGCACTTCCATGACCAACTCGGGGTCCCCATAGAGGACTCCTTGGCCCTCCGAGTTGGTGCCTCACCCTTCTCGGCCTTGTCAAGCTCTAGGGGTCGCCAAGGGAAGAGTAGGGGGCCAATCCCACAACTCGGGGTGGCATGGTCCCCCCCCAGGGTCACCAAAATCCCAGTTGAGCACTCCCTAGTCGGGGTTCACTCGGTAAGAGGTGAGTGATATACTCGGGGTTCGTCTAGAACACCAACGAAGCGCTAACCAAGTCGGGATTTGCATTCTCCCGGGTCGGGGCTCACCTAACAACCAAGGCCTAACGGTCTCGGTGTTCATCTGAAGCACCAAGGCAGTGTCGACCATGTCGGGATCTACATTCTCCCATGATGGGGCTCACCTTGCAAAAAGGGTGTGATGCTCTCGGGGTTCACCTGATGCGCCAACCGAGTCGGGGTTTACCTCTCCCCAGGTTGGGGCTCGTCTGACGAAAAGTGCACAATGCTCCTCGAGTACGCCAGAAGCGCTGAACGCTATACTAAATCAAGTCGGGGCCAGCACCATCTCGGGAGTTCGGGAGATCTCCCCCCTCGGGTTTAGGACCCCCGTGCTCGGTTAATTCCGCCAACCAACCGCACTAAAAAGGGGGATTTCCACTCCGATTACTTGGTGTGGGGCTAATTGTTTGGACCCATGATCTGGTCCAATAGTGTTATACAAAGCCCACTTAAAAGAATCTGATATGCATGCTCCCAAGGGGCCCATCAGTTCTTTAGACAACAAATGACTTTACCATAAAAGGAAGACAACTTTCCTACAGACATGGAGTCCCCCCAATAGGATTTCCTGTCAGGGAAATCCCCAAAATTATAAAAGCAGCCAGCCCAATCAATGAGCAGGTATTCAATTCTCACCGAACCAAACCAGAGCATCTCTCTCTAAAATTATTCACTCTCTCTCTACCTCAATCTCAACTGACTTGAGCGTCGGGGAGGCTTTCCCGGGAACATCCCCGAGCCAGTTTTCCTGTTTTGTAGCGCATCCAGTGACAAGACTCGGGATTATACTCCAACTCGGGACTTTAACCTCTCTAAACACATTTAACACATTTGACTAGTTTTTATTAGTATTCATACATCCGAAATTGATTACTCGAGCCGTCTCAAATAAATTAGGGATTCCATGGCATTACTAAAATCTGTCCCATAAAAAATGAAGAGTGACCCAATTAACGAAAATCGAAAAATTCAAGTTAGAATACCGTTTAGACAATCTTCTTGGTTAAAAGGTTTATGAATTCTTATCAATTATTCATGACGGTAAACTGACCCCAAATTCTTATTATTTTTGACTTATATAGGTTCGGGAGAATACATGAATTCATTTCTTTAGGCCCCGTCATGATCACAATAGGTATATAAAAACGTATCATAACTATACATTCATCCAAATTTGATTACTTATGCTATCTCAAAAAATCAAGGGGTTCTATGATATTGCTAAAAGTATACTCATAAAACATGATAAGTGACCAAATTTTTCAAAAAAAATAAATCCATTTTAGAATATCATTCATACAACTTTCACAACTAAAAGGTCTAGTGATTCATGTTAATATTTCATAATGGTAAGTTAATGCCAAATTCTTCTTGTTATTATCTTATGTGAGTGAGGGGTTATAGGAATTCAATTCTACGGGCCCCATCATGATTACAATAGGTGAAATATATTATTTATCATCCATTCGCCAAAATATGATTCCTTGGGTATTAGGAAAAATTTAAGTGGTCTTATGGTAATGGTAATAATTGAAGCTTTATAAAATGAATGATGGCACAATTTGTTCAAAAAGAAATGAACTTCCACTAAATTCACTTTTTCACGTAACCAAAATGCCTTCTTTGATCATTAATCTATTTAGTTGCGCTCAAGTAAAAAATTATAAATATTTTGATATTTTGAAATTATTCATTGAGACGAATCTAATAATAGACCTCTTGACAATGACTTTCTTTATAAAATAGCGAGAAAATAGTGTCAAAGTTAGTTGATCAATAGTGTCAATTACTCAATATAACACTTATTTCGAAACGTTGGAAGTGTTTTATAATAAGATACAGACTACTTTATTCAGTCACAAAGTTTGATGATTCCAACCAAATTTTTTTACTTTTTCTCTTAAGAGTCTATGATCGATGAAATCAATTAAGACAAATCATATCGTTTAATAGGAGAAGTAATTTTTATAACGAATATGATAACATCTTCAAAAATCTATCCTATTCTAGAGTTGAGATTTTCCACAAGATACAATTTTATTTGACTAATTATTATTTATATTTGAAACATATTTTTTTCAAATCCTTTGTCTTTATTATATAATTATTATCATAATATATCCTCATTCTACTTATTCATAATACTAAATCTAGTACAAATAAATAATTAGAATAATATTATTTAAAATAATAAGTGCTCTCCTAGCACTCAAACTAACGCTAACTAAGCGAATTACTATAACATTGTTGCTAGACTTTGAGCGTCGAGAAGTTGTTAATTAAAACAAATATACTATAATACATGATGCAAAATAGGTTGTGAGTATCATCAACGAAACTCCGTAGGTTTCGGTCATAATATAATTCGTGTCAGGTCATGTCCAAACTCGTGTGCATGTATCGCGTGAGAGCCAAATTTCGTATTAAGTTGCATCTTTCATCTGGCCACATGAAATTGAGTTGCAAGATAAGCATGATTAAACAAAATTGTCTAACTAATTATTTTTGAAACATATAGAGTATTACAAGAGGTATGATTTATGTTTTTGCTGTATAATTAGTTCAAGAAAGAGGGTTTATGAAACATAAAGGAAAAGGAAAATAAAAGAAACGGTTTTTTCACCATATACCCCCGACAAATTAAAAAATTCACCATATACCCTCAATGTTCCAAAAATTCACCATATACCCTTGAGTTTTCGAAAACGTTCACGAAATGCCCTTTTTCTAACTTCCGTTAACTTTCCGTTAGCTTTAATTACGATTTTGCCATTACTAACCCTAAACCCTAATTCTAATCTAACCCCAACCCTAATCTAACCCTTACCCTTACCCAAATCTTAAACCTAAACCCTTACACTAAACCTTAACCCACCCAGCCCACCACCCCCTCCACCCCGGCCCAACCCCCCACCCCCTCCCCCTCCCTTCCACCGCCGCATCCCCCTCCCATCCTTCCCCTATCCACCGCAGCCCTCCCCCTCTCTCCCCGCCGCCCCGCAACCCGCGTAGCCCAAAAATTCGAAAGCCCCCCACCCTCCTCATCCCCTCCACCGCCGCATCCCCCTACCCCTTCCCCTCCACCCCATAGCAGCCGCGCGACCACGGCGGCCCCATACCCTCGCAGCCGCAGCCTACCCCTCCCCCCACCCTCGAATGATTTCGTCTTCCTCTTCGCTCCTTCGATCCGGGTTGGGTGGGGTGGGGAAATTGACGAGGAGAGGGGGAGGGGGTGGGGGGAAATCGACTGGGGGAGAGGGGAGGGGGTGGGGTTAGGGGAATTCGACGGGGAGGGGGAGGGGTGGGGTGGGAAATCGACGGGGAGAAGGGAGGGGTGGGGTTAGGGGAATTCGACAGGGGAGGGGGGTGGGGGAATCGACGGGGAGGGGGGGAGGGTGGGGGCCGGCCGGTGGAGTATAGGCGGGGTGGAGGGAGGGGGGAGGGGGGGGGGTTGGGGCTTGGGGTGGACGGGCTGGGTTAGATTAGGGTTTAGATTAGGGTTAGGGTAAGGGTTAGGGTTAGATTAGGGTTAGGGTTAGATTAGAATTAAGGTTATGGCTTAATGATGGCAAAATCGTAAATAAAGCTAACGGTGAGTTAACGGAAGTTAGAAAAAGGGCATTTGGTGAACGTTTTCAAAAACTCAAGGGTATATGGTGAATTTTTGGAACATTGAGGGTATATGGTGAATTTTTTAATTTGTCGGGGGTATATGGTGAAAAAACCGTAAAAGAAATCTATAAGGCAATTAAAAGAGACGATGGAACAAAAATGAAAAGTCAATGTTGCAAAGTCATTGAGTAGTTCCAATTTTGACCTTTCAGTGACAAACAAAGTTTGTTATGTTAGTCTTTGGGGAGACGTTATCAAATAGACCATCTCAAATGGTAGAAAATTTGAATATATGGCAAGTGTATGGTAAACTTTATTTTTTGGATCTTCAAAAAGTTAGTTTATTTTCTCTCTTTATTTTATTATATATTTTTTTTGTTTCAATAGTGCTACCATATCCTAAAATTTCCTACAATAAAATTTTAATTGTGAGTTATTTGTGACCCACATGAAAGGACCACCAAAATAAAGTAGAGGGCCACAAATTTTATTCTAAATTGTTTCATATAGAAATTTATATAGAATCTTTGTAAAAGGCTTTCCTCTATAAGTAAGAAAGAAAAAACTTACTATCTTTGGGATTTGATCCTACACTGCAGCTCATGAACAATCACATGAAAAATTGTTAGTCGTAATTAGGAAACATCTCAATTGATCCAAACAAAAGAATAAACTTAGTTGTGTTTCTCTCTCTTCACTTCTTAGAAAATTAGTTTGAATTATTAAACTTTTTGACTCAGAAAAATGCTCTGTATAATATTATCAAATACATTCTATTTTCAAATATTCTTCCATCACTAATTTTACATGGCCAAAATCCGTCAATAAAAAAGATATGTTCGAGAATAGTGACATTTATGGTGTATCAAAGAAAAAGCTAAATTTGTTTTTTACCTTTTAACAAGAAAAAATTAGGATGATTTGTCAGAACAACCTTTTACATTTTTTCTAGAAACTTGAAACATTAATCTTTTTTTTTTTTTTTTGAGAAACAACCTTACCTTATTTAATGGTGTTGAGCCACCTTCTATTGGTGTTGACGCACTTAAATTCTCATGTGCTCTACACGTGCATTGGTTTTCAACACTCTATTAAGGAGAAAATGGTTGGGAAAGGGTGGAAAAAGGAAAAACGTGAGGCACATGCACCATTGATTGAAAAAGTGGGATATATATAAAACCCTGAAATCAGTGGGTCAATGCCGGAAGCCGGTGGATCAACGCAAAACCTGACCTAACACAATATCCCGACCCGAAAGCAACCCAATAATAGCGGGTTGGGATGAAATTTTCAACCCGTTTAATTAAATGCCTTGATCGACCTCAACTCTATTAATTAAATGGGTTGGGTTTGGTTGAAATTTTCAATCTGATTTCATCTCGCCCAACCCATTTATAGAGTTCTCGTTGGATTGACCCCCTTAATCGAAAATTTTATATTCAAATTTATCACTTTTTATGTTGGGCTTTAATTTGTTAACCTTGTAATGTATCTGATGTAGAAATTGTGTTGTAATTTTAGCTTTTAATTAGTTGTTAATTAATCTGGTCTTACCTTTTTAGTAGATATAAGTAAGATAATACTGCTAAAAAGGTTAGTGAGTCATAATCAGGTCCACTCATTTACTGAAGGTTGGACTGGATCGCAAATCCAAACCCATTTACTTTATCAGCTTGGGTTATGATTGAGGGATTAAAGCCAATTATCTTCGTGGGTGAGCTTGAAACTAACCTAGGTCAATCTTTTGCCAGCTTACTTGTATCTTGCTAAAAAAATAATTTAAGGTCTTAAGTTGCAAGACTAATTATAAAAGGTTGTTTCTCGCAAAAAGCTTGTAGAATATAAAAGCTCTATTTTCACAAATTATCCGAGATTTAATAACGTAGTTTCTTGTCAAGTTAATTTTTTTAAGATAGTGTTTCGCAAAAGATTGTTTTATTAGGTTGTCTCTGGAAAAAATTCACATTTTCAACTTCTTTTTTAAAACTTGTTTGGTCGTATAAAAAAAATACATTGAATATCCCTCATTTTATGGTAATAATCTTCTTTTAATTTTGAGTAATGCATCTACAGTACAACAAAAGGCACTGGATCTTATTAATGGTCTTGATCTTCTTTCTATTTTCCCTCATAAATAAGTCTGCTTTCTTCTTTTGATTTGGGTGGTGCTTATCCATCTTTGATTGGTATTTCATTTGTTTATTTGGTCGACGCATTCATAAGATATTTCAACATAAATAAAACCATGAAACTGAATATTATTGTCCGTCATACATAGAAGATGAAAAACGCAGGGTGATCATATAATAAAAGCATGCAAAGTATCCAACAATGAATAATCTCATATCCGGTTAAAGTAACAAAATTTTCTTCCTTAGAGGGTGATGAGTCATATTTATACATAGATTTTAGGTTCATTTAGGTTGCATTTCTATTTCAAATGAGAGCATTTAGGTTCATATTTGCATGATTTACTCAAGTTTGGCTATACTGCTCTCCATTTGCTTGTTTTGATGAATTTCAGGTGATATTAATGCAAATAGACTATGGTTGGCTAAGCTTGAGTTAAGCAAACATGAATAAAGAAGGTAGATTGCATGAGGATCACAAAGCATCTCTCTGGGACGAACTTGGGCTAGAATGAAGCAAAGCATTGCTGAAAGAAGTGCCAAAATAGAGTCTTGTACACTCTTTTACTCATAACTTTTAATACACAAATGATAATTGATTGATCCCAATTGGGTTGGAAAATAGACTTGAAGAGCTTTCCAACGACTGGTCACACACTGATTTCAACGAGACGAGAAAGTTATGAAATTTTGAAAATGAGCAGTTTTGGTATTTCTTGCGGGCCCGGCCTGGCGGGATATTGCCTGGCTGGGCGGATCGCTGTTTTGCTTTTTCTACGGGTTTTGACCTGTCAACCGCCAGACCGGGCGGGATCCGCCCCGGCAGCTCGGGCGGGGCGATTTTTATGAGTTTTTAAGCGCGTTTTGCGGTGACTCTTATTTTCATATAAATAATTATCCTTTTAGGGTTGAAAAGGACGTTTTTACATTATAGTTTTAGCCTTAGTTTTTCTAAGCATATTTGAATTACTCAGAACCCTAGTACTACTTTTGCCCAACTTTACATTGAATTTTCAATAGATGCTTTGATTTTGCAAGATTGGTTCTACAATTGGTATTTCTTCTTTTCTAATGTTATTCTTATTCAATTTTTGATTATTGATTCACCATGTTTATTTGTTTCATCGTGAGTAAGTTTTCTCCAATTATGATTGAGTAGTTTATTTCTAAGGTTAAGGGGATCCATGAATATTTATGAAGGGATGTTTATAAAGTATTGGTTTTTGATGATGCATGTTGATTCCTATTGAATGTATTATCTCTATTCAATCCGATTTGGCCAGATTTGATTGTTATAGTATTGCAATATTAGGTTATGCGTCGATAGGTATAAACTTGATATTAAGGCTAGTTTCAATAGGTAGAATTGGCATTAATAAATTTCGAGAGCCTGTTAATATCATTCTTTGGTTAATTTCGACTCGAGAGAGGAAATCAACATGTTTGACTGCGTTATTCATTATTGATTGTTGTGTTTCATCCTGGAATGTTGTTCATTGGTGAACCTACGCCCTAGACTTTATTTTATAGATATTCTTGATATAGTTATTGTCTACTTTAGTATAATTACAACCAAACACTATTTCCCTATAATCTAGATTTGATTGACAATTAGGAAAAGAACAGTACTATTTCCATGTGGATTCGACCCTACTTCCCTGACTACTATTTGTTAGAGGACTTTCGGATTACTTTTGATTAGGTGATACGACTTTAGCCTGCCAGAGGGCCAATTAGTGTATATAGTTTAATTCAAATGTCCTCATTGTATTGAATTTTTTTTTCAAAATATCTAGGCAATTAGTCCGACGAATTTCTATGATTATCACAATTGGTAAAGAGTTGGCGAGGATAGGAAAAAAGACATAAGCACGCATACTCCGACGAGTAGGAAAAAACTTATAATTAGATTACTGTATTTTAATAGCACATAATGGCATAGGAAACGCGAAAACTAGTGCAGGGATTTAGAATCCATGTTTTATTTAGTTATACTAGCTAGCTAGTAACACTGCACCGAGATTAATTGGGAGCCATCCCAATTAGGTTCAACCCCAAACTACATTGACTTCAATAGAGCCATACTTTCCAGTAATGGGTTTCTTATCACTTTCACCAGCAGATTTGACTAGAAACACGGTCTTACCATTTGCAATTTCATCGTCGGGAGAAATAGTATCATAATCCATCAAGTATGCTGTAATCTCAAGTTCACTCGCTTCTGCAGGCACAACCACCTCATCCCTTTCTAAGGGAATGAATTCCCCAGGCCTTACTTCAATACGTTCACTTTGGCTCTTATTAAATAATACAATCTGAGAACTAATACCGAAGCGACCAGTTATGTTTCCATAGACATCTGCTGGATCTTCTCCATCTCCGTTGACGAGCTTCACACTAATCGTAGCTTAACCATTGTTACTGAACTGTACCTTCATCGCTTGACATTGTTTAATGCTGGCCATCTTTAATTATAGTGTATATTATATTATATTCTCCTGTGGACCACAAATTAGAAAATATAATGTTAATTATAGATATAACTTAAGATGAACAAGCTAATTATTGAAAGTGATCGATCAAGAATAGGCACTTACCTTTAGTAGATATCACGTTCTTCTATGAACTCCAACTAACTGTCTCACTTGCAAACAATAATGCCATGGTTTCCCACCTTTATATAGAGAAGATACGCATGCAATATTCTCTTTTATGTGGGCCGCAAGAAACAAACGTATTATTCGATGCTCTTCATAATGCATGGTAACCTCATATAGCTAGGTTCTTCTTGCTATCATCTAAATAATATTCACGTGAGTATATGTATATATAGATATAAGTGGGTGTGGGGCACCAAAAATTCTATTCTTTCAGGCCTATATATCATTGTTTATTCCAAGTCTATCAACAAACATTTTGACTATATGTTCATCTGAATATGATTTCTAGGACCATTTTAAAAACGTTTTGTTGATCCTTTGCTCATGCTACTAATTAAAAAATTTAAAGTTAGAAAACTTGTCATTATATGATTTATACCAATTTTCTTTGTCAATAAGTTTAATTGTTAATACCAATCCTCTTAGTTGATAGGTTTAATTGCTCATACCAAGTTTCTCAAACCTTGTTAGACGAAAGAGAAACGTACGTAAAGAATGTTTCTTGTTTATTAAAGCATCGACCAATTTTCTTTTCTCTATCAAGATGTTTAATTATTTATATTAACTATTATCACATATTCAGAGTAAGTTGGTCCCTACGTTATCTTCTTATGTAGGTCGAGGGCCTCTACAAATTTTGTCAATTGGGCCCATATTATTCCTAAAGGTCAATCAACTAATGCGATCGTTGTTCTTTCATCTGAATGTGATTCTCAGGTCTATGAAAAAAACTTTTTGATTCATCATGTTAATGCTAAGAATTGGCAAGTCCAATAACTCATGATCAAAACATAAAAATAATAATACATTAAAGAATAACTTTTAAATAATTATTTTTTCCTTTAAAAGGTGAAAAATTTATATAATTTTTTTCATAATGGCAAATAGTCCCTAATTTACTTATTATGTCTTCATATGGGTAAAGGGGCTTTACGGATTCTTTTTATTCTTTAGGGCCCATCATTATTGCTATAGGTCTATGAACACAATTACTTTCACTATACGTTTATGGGAATGTGATATAGAGAGACGTCTCAAAAATGTTTGTGGTCCAATCACAATTCTAAAGTTTAACTAGCAAAATAAGCTATGATGGGGCTTTTTTTTAAAAAAAAAAAAATCTAAGACATCATTCTCACCAATTTCTCAGTTAAAATATTTCCTGATTCATATGAATTTTTCGTAATAGTATGATGACCCTAAATTCTTCTTTTTATCCTCGTAGCAAGTGATCGGGATCAGGTTTATGATTTCCTTTTTTCGGGGGCCATTATTGATACAATAGGTACGGTCTACCAAAAGTTATTATTAGTATTCATGCTTCGAAATTTGATTAATCGAGCCGTCTCAAATAGTTTATGGATTCCATGGCATTACTAAAATATGACCCATAAAAAATGAGGAGTGACCCAATTAATTAAAATCAAAAATTTCATGTTAGAATACAGTTCAGACAATCTTCTTGGTTTAAAGGTTTATGAATTCATATCAATTTTTCATGACGGTAAACTGACCCCAAAATCTTATTGTTATTGACTTATTTAGGTTCGCAGGAATACATGAATTCATTTCTTTAGGCCCCGTCACGATCACAATATGTATATAAAAAAGTATCATAACTATACATTCATCCAAATTTGATTACTTCTGTTGTCTCAAAAAATCTAGGGGTTCCATGATGTTGCTAAAATTATACCCATAAAAAATGATAACTGACCAAATTTTTTTTAAAAAAAAGAAAAAATCCAATTTAGAATATGATTTATACAACTTTCACAACTAAAGCGTTTTGTGATTCATGTCAATATTTCGTAATGGTAAGTTAATGCTAAATTTTTCTTGTTATTATCTTATGTGAGTGGGGGGTTATAGGAATTCAATTCTACGGGCCCCATCATTATTACAGTAGGTCAAATATATTATTCTCATCCATTCGTCAAAATATGATTCCATGGGCAGTAGGAAAAAATTACGTGGTCTTATGGTAATGGTAATAATTGAAGCTTTATAAAATGAATGATGGCACAATTTGTTAAAAAAGAAATGAACTTCTTTCGTTCCTAAATAAGTGTTAAATTCACTCTTTCACGTAACCAAAAGTCCTTCTTTGATCATTAATCTATTTAATTGCGCGCAAGTAAAAAATTATAAATATTTGATATTTTAAAATTATTCATTGAGACGAATCTAATAATAAACTTCTTGCTATGACTTTCTTTATAAATTAGTTACAAAATAGGGTCAAAGTTAGTTGATGAATAGTGTCAATTATTCAATATAACACTTATTGTGAAACGTTGGAAGTGTTCTATAATATGATACAAACCAATTTTTTCAGTCACAAAGTTTGATGATTCCAACCAATATTTTTACTTTTTCTCTTAAGAGTCTATGATCGATGAAATCAATTAAGACAAATCAAATCGTTTAATAGGAGAAGTAATCTTTGTAACGAATATGATAACATCTTCAAAAATCTATCCTCTTCTAGAGTTGAGATTTTCCACATAATACAATTTGACTAATTATTATTTATATTTGAAATATAATAATAAGTGCACTCATAGCACTCAAACTAACGCTAGCTAAGCTAACTACTTTCACATTGTTGCTAGACTGTAAAACCTTGCTACTCTTCAATATTCAATATTTCCAACTTTGAGCGTCCAGATTTATTAATTAAAATAAATATACTATAATACATGATGCAAAATAGGTTGTGTGTATCATCAACAAAACTCTTTAGGTTTCGGTCATAATATAATTCACGTCATGTTGTGCCCAAACTCGTGTGCATGTACCGTGTGAGAGCCAAATTTCGTATTAAGTTGCATCTTTCATCTGGCCTCATGAAATTGAGTTGCAAGATAAGCAAGATTAAACAATATTGTCGAACTAATTATTTTTGAAACATAGGGAGTACTACAAGAGGTATGATTTATGTTTTTGCTGTATAATTGGTTCAAGAAAGAGGGTTTATGAAACGTAAAGGAAAAGGAAAACAAAAGAAATCTTCAACGATATTAAAAGAGATGATGGAACAAAAATGAAAAGTCAATCCTACAAAGTCATTGAGTAGTTCCAATTTTGGACCTTTCTGTGAACAAACAAAGTTTGTTATGTTAGTCTTTGGGGAGATGTTATCAAATAGACCATCTCAAGTGGTAGAAAAATTGAATTCATGGAAAGTGTATGGCGAACTTGATTTTGGATCTTCAAAAAGTTAGTTTCTTTTCTCTCTTTATTTTACGGTTTTTTCACCAAATACCCCTGACAAATAAATTTATTCACCAAATACCCCCACTTTTTTCAAAATTCACCAAATACCACTGCCCTTTAAAATAATTCACCAGATACCCCTGACATTTCAAAAAATACCCAAAATGCCCTTTTTGGCTAACGGACGTTAGTGCTCCGTTAACTAATTAACTAATTAACGTAAAAACCTTAATTAAACCCTAATTAAATCTAAAAACCCTAAAACTCTAACTAACTCTAAAACCCTAACTAACCCTAAACCCACCCCCAAGCCCACCATCCTCCCACCCCACCCCCACCCCACCGCCCCCACCCCCCACAACTCCAACCCCACCAGGCCCCTCCCCCACCCCCGCCGCCGTGCCTCCCCCTACCCACCACCCCCACCCCGCCACGCCTCCCCCTCCCGACCACCCCCGATCCCCCTCCCCATCCCTAGCGAAATAAGTTGCCCCACCCCTCCCCTTCCCGTCGCGCCGCGCATCGTTCGTTCGCCACCCGCATCGGTCCCCCTCGCGTCGGTTCGCGTGGGCCCGCCCACCCTCACGCCGGTTCGCCAGTCCCCCCACCCTCGCGTCGGTTCACGTCGGTCCCCCCTCCCCCTCGTCGGTTCGCTTCGGTCTCCCCTACCTCGATCTCGTCGGCGCCTCCCCTTCCCTCACTCACTCGATCTCGTCGGTTGATGCGGGCGGGGGTGCTTGGGATCGAGGAGGGGGAGCTGCGTGGGAGGGGATGGGGATGCGTGGGAGGGGAGGGGGCTGCGTGGGAGGGGATGGGGAACTGCGGGGAGGGGGAAGGGGGCCTGTTGGGCCGGGGTTGTGGAGCTGGGGCTGGGGGTGGGCTGGGGGGTGGGGGGGGTGTGGGGGTGGGTTAGGGGATAAGGAGGGTTAGGGTTAGTTAGGATTAATTAGGTTGACTTAGGGCTAATTAGGTTGACTTAGGGCAAAATTGTAAATAAAAGCTAACGGAGGACTAACGTCCGTCAACAAATGGGTATCTGGTGAATTTTTTTAAAGGTTAGGGGTATCTGGTGAATTTTGAAAAAAGTGGGGGTATTTGGTGAATAAATTTATTTGTCAGGGGTATTTGGTGAAAAAACCGTTTATTTTATTATAATTTTTTTTGTTTCAATAGTGCTACCATATCCTAAAATTTCCTACAAAAAAATTTTAATTGTGAGTTATTTGTGACCCACATGAAAGGACCACCAAAATAAAGTGGAGGGCCACAAAGTTTATTCTAAATTGTGTCATATAGAAATTTATATAGAATCTTTGAAAAAGACTTTCTTTCATAAGTAAGAAATAAAAACTTACTATCTTTGGTATTTGATCCTACACTGCAGCTCATGAACAATCACATGAAAATTGTTAGTCGTAATTAGGAAACATCTCAATTGATCCAAACAAAAGAATAAACTTAGTTGTGTTTCTCTCTCTTCTCACTTCTGAGAAAATTAGTTTGAATTATTAAACTTTTTGACTCAGAAAAATGCTTTGTACGATATTATCAAATACATTATATTTTCAAATATTATTCCATCACTAATTTTACATGGCCAAAATCCGTCAATAAAAAAGATATGTTCGATAATAGTGTCATTTATGGTGTACCAAAGATAAAGCTAAATTTGTTTCACCTTTTAACAAGAAAAAAAATTAGGATGATTTGTGAGAACAACCTTTTACATTTAATCTGGAAACTTGACACATTAATCTTTTTTTTTTTTTTTTGCGAGAAACAACCTTACCTTATTTAATGGTGTTGACCCACCGTCTTTCGATGTTGACGCACTTCAATTCTCATGTGCTCTACTCGTGCATTGGTTTTTAACACTCTATTTAGGAGAAAATTGTTGGGAAAGGGTGGAAAAAGGAGGCACATGCACCATTGATTGAAAAAGTGGGATATATGTAAAACTCTAAAATCAGTGGGTCAATGCCGGAAGCCAATGGGTCAACGCAAAACCTGACCTAAAACAGTATCCCGACCCGAACACAACCCAATAATAGTGGGTTGGGATGAAATTTTCAACCCGTTTAATTAAATGCCTTGTCTGACCTCAACTCTATTAATTAAATGGGTTGGGTTTGGTTGAAATTTTCAATCTGATTTCATCTCTCGAGTTCTCATTGGATTGACCCCCTTAATCGAAAATTTTATACTTCCTCCTTTATGTTTTAAATGAAACGTTTGCTTTTTCACGCAACCCAATGTGTTTCTTTAATCATTAATGTCTTTAGTTGTGCACACGTACAAAATATAAAAAAATTATAATTTGATAGTATGCATCGAGACGAATCTAACAAAATCCCGCTTGACTATGTTTTCCTTTATATAATGGCGATCAATCGGAGTCAAAATTGATCAATGAATTGTGTCATTTCACCCAATGTTTCATTTAAAACAGAACGGAGGAAGTATTCAAATTTATCACTTTTTATGTTGGGCTTTAATCTGTTAACCTTGTAATGTCTATGATGTAGAAATTGTGTTGTAATTTTAGCTTTAAATTAGTTGTTAATTAATCTAGTTTTACCTTTTTGGTAGATATAAGAAAGATAATAATGCTAAAAAGGTTAGTGAGTCATAATCAGGTCCACTCATTTACTGAAGGTTGGACTAGATCGAAAATCCAAACCCATTTACTTTATCAGCTTGGGTTCTGGTTGAGGGATTAAAGCCATTTATCTTCATGGGTGAGCTTGAAACTAACCTAGTTCAACCTTTTGCCAGCTTACTTGTATCTTGCTAAAATAATAATTTAAGGTCTTAAGTTGCAAGACTAATTATAAAAGGTTGTTGCTAACAAAAACCTAGTAGAATATAAAAGCTCTATTACCACAAATTATCCGAGATTTCATAACGTAGTTTCTTGTCAAGTTAATTTTTTTAAGATAGTGTTTCGCAAAAGATTGTTTTATTAGGTAGTCTCTGAAAAAATTTCACATTTTCAACTTCTTTTTTAATACTTTTTTGGTCGTATAAAAAAATACATTCTATATCCCTCATTTTATGGTAATAAACTTCTTTTAATTTTGAGTAATGCATCAACAGTACAACAAAAGGCACTGGATCTTATTAATGGTCTTGATATTCTTTCTATTTTCCCTCATAAATAAGTCTGGTTTCTTCTTTTGATTTGGGTGGTGCTTATCCATCTTTGATTGGGTATTTCATTTGTTTATTTAGTCGACGCATTCATAAGATATTTCAACGTAAATAAAACCATGAAACTGAATATTCTTGTCCGTCATACATAGAAGATAAAAAACACAGGGTGATCATATAATAAAAGCATGCCAAGTATCCAACAATGAATAATCTCATATCCTTTTAAAGTAACAACATTTTCTTCCATAGATGGTCAATTAGTGTATATAGGTTAATTCAATTGGATTCATTGTATTGAGTTTTTTTATCAAAATATCTAGTTAAGTAGTCAGACGAATTTCTATGATTATCACAATTGGTAAAGAGTTAGCTAGGATAGGAAAAAAGACATAAGCACTCATACTCCGACGAGTATGAAAAAACATATAATTAGATTACTGTATTTTAATAGCACATGATGGCATAGGAAACGTGAAAACAAGTGCAGGGATTTAGAATCCATGTTTTATTTAGTTATACTAGCTAGCTAGTGACACTGCACCGAGATTAATTAGGAGCCATCACAAATAGGTTCAACCCCAAACTATATTGACTTCAATAGAGCCATACTTTCCAGTAATGGGTTTCTTATCACTTTCACCAGCGGATTTGACCAGAAACACGTTCTTACCATTTGCAATTTCATCGTCGGGAGAAATAGTATCATAATCCATCAAGTATGCTGTAATCTCAAGTTCACTCGCTTCTGCAGGCACAACCACCTCATCCCTTTCTAAGGGAATGAATTCCCCAGGCCTTACTTCAATACGTTCACTTTGGCTCTTATTAAATAATACAATCTAAGAACTAATGCCGAAGCGACCGGTTATGTTTCCATACATGCTGGATCTTCTCCATCTCCGTTGATGAGCTTCACACTAATCGTAGCTTGAATATTGTTACTGAACTGTACCTTCATCGCTTGACATTGTTTAATGCTGACTATCTTTAATTATAGGGTATATTATATTATATTCTCCTCTGGACCACAAATTAGATGTTATTATAAAATGAGATGGAGATTCGTGGTGGAGGAAAGATGTTATTATAAAATGAGGTGGAGGTTTGTGTTGAAGGAAGAAATTATATATGGAGTGACGTACGTCATTGTAGGGGTGTGCTCACGGAAGTATCAATAGAGTCTAAAGGCCTGAAAATATTATCCGGAGTGACGTACGTCGTTGTAGGGGTGTGCACACGAGATTTGTCAGGAGAAACTACAACAGATGATTTTATATAATCATAACTGATTATTTTATATAATTATCTGCAAAGTGTTTTTACATGGTATTGGGAATGTATTGGACCCTTTTGGGTTGACTGCTATAAAATGTTTTGTTTTTAGGTACCAGTGATAGGAATGGGCAGGAGTGAGAAATATAAAATATTAGAACTAACATACTATATGTTGTTATCTTGTTTGTTTTTTTCATAATATTAGTATCATGTTTTATTTTGTCTTCGCCTAGTATTTCTATTATTAGGAATACGGCAGTAATGTCCTGTAAACTCTATATTATACAATAATAAATAAAAGATGTAATGTTTGGTTCGATCCTCGTACTATCATGTAATGTTTCATTATTAGAATTATATTAAATTACGGGACGTTACAAATTTCATCTCGCCCAACCCATTTATAGAGTTCTCGTTGGATTGACCACTTTAATCGAAATTTTTATATTCAAATTTATCACTTTTCATGTTGGGCTTTAATCGGTTAATCTTGTAATGTCTATGATATAGAAATTGTGTTGTAATTTAGCTTTTAATTAGTTGTTAATTAATCTAGGTTTACCTTTTTGGTAGATATAAGTAAGATAATACTGCTAAAAAGGTTAGTGAGTCATAATCAGGTCCACCCATTTACTGAAAGTTGGACTGGATTGAAAATTCAAAACCATTTACTTTATCAGCTTGGGTTCTGGTTGAGGGATTAAAGCCGTTTATCTTCGTGGGGGAGCTTGAAACCAATCTCGGTCAACCTTTTTGCTAGCTTTCTTGTATCTTGCCAACAAAAATTAAGGTTTTAAGTTGCCAGACTAATTATAAAAGGCTGATTCTCGCAAAAAGCAAGTAATATATAAAAGCTCTATTTTCACAAATTATCCGAAATTTCGTAACGTAGTTTCTTGTCAAGTATCCCTCATTTTATGGTAATAATCTTCTTTCAATTATGAGTAATGCATCCATAGTACAACAAAAGGCACTAGATCTTGTTGATGGTCTTGATCTTCTTTCTATTTCCCCTCATAAATAAGTTTGCTTTCTTGTTTTGATTTTGGTGGTGCTTATCCATCATTGATTGGGTATTTCATTTGTTTATTTAGTCGACGCATTCATAAGATATTTCAACGTAAATGAAACCGTGGAACTGAATATCCTTGTCCGTCATAAATAGAAGAAGAAAGACGCATGATGATCATATAATAAAAGTAGGCTAAGTAACCAACAATGAATAATCTCATATCCGGTTAAAATAACAACATTTTCTTCCTTACAGGGTTAATTAGTGTATATAGTTTCATTCAAATGGCCTCATTGTATAGAGGTTTTTTTTTTCAATATCTAGTTAATTAATTAGTCCGACGAATTTCTACGATTATCACAATTGGTAAAGGGATGGCAAGGATAGGAAAAAAGACATAAGCACGCATACTCCGTTGCGTAGGCAGAAACATATAATTGGATTATTGTATTTTAATAGTACATGATGGCATAGGAAACGTGCAAACTAGTGCAGGGATTTAGAATCCATGTTTTATTTAGTTATACTAGCTAGCTAGTAACACTGCACCGAGATTAATTGGGAGCCATCTCAATTAGGTTCAACCCCAAACTACATTGACTTCAATAGAGCCATACTTTCCAGTAATAGGTTTCTTATCACTTTCACCAGCAGATTTGACTAGAAACACGGCCTTACCATTTGCAATTTCATCGTCGGGAGAAATAGTATCATAATCCATCAAGTATGCTGTAATCTCAAGTTCACTCGCTTCTGCAGGCACAACCACCTCATCCCTTTCTAAGGGAATGAATTCCCCAGGCCTTACTTCAATACGTTCACTTTGGCTCTTATTAAACAATACAATCTGAGAACTGATGCCGAAGCGACCGGTTATGTTTCCATAGACATCTGCTGGATCTTCTCCATCTCCGTTGATGAGCTTCACACTAATCATAGCTTGAACATTGTTACTGAATTGTACCTTCATCGCTTGACAGTGTTTAATGCTGGCCATCTTTAATTATAAGGTATATTATATTATATTCTCCTGTGGACCACAAATTAGAAAATATAATGTTAATTATAGATATAAATTAAGATGAACAAGCTAATTATTGAAGGAGATCGATCGGGATTAGGCACTTACCTTATTAAGTAGATATCACGTTCTTCTATGAACTCCAACTAACTATCTCACTTGCAAACAATAATGCCATGGTTTCCCACCTTTATATAGAGAAGATATGCATGCAATATTCTTTTTTACGTGGGCCGTAAGGAACAAACGTATTATTCGATGCTCTTCATAATGCATGGTAAACTCATATAAGTTCTTCTTGCTATCATCTAAATAATTGTCACGTGGGTATGTATATATAGATATAATGAGTGTGCGGCACCACAAATTCTATTCTTTCAGGCCTATATATCATTGTTCATTACAATAAGTTTATCAACAAACATTTTGACTATATGTTCATCTGAATATGATTTCTAGGACCGTCTCATGCTACCAATTACAAATTTTAAAGTTCGAAAACCTATCAATATATGATTTATACGAATTTTCTTTGTCAATAAGTCTAATTGTTAATACCAATCCTCTTAGTCGCATTGACCCAAATTTTTTCAATAAAATTTGATCATATAGTATCATCCGTACCTGTTTTCTCTATCAAAAGGTTGAATTATTTATATTAACTATTATCACATATTCAGAGTAAGTTGGTCCCTAAGTTATCTTCTTATGTGGGTTGAGGGCCTCTACAAATTCTATCAATGGTGCCAATTTTTAACATTAACATGATGAATAAAAAACTTGTTTTCATTGATAGGAGAATCACATTAAAATAATTATACATTAAAGAATAAATTTTAAATCATTATTTTTCCTTCAAAAGGTTTTAAAATTTATATCATTTTTTTCATAATGGCAAGTAGACCTCAATTTTTGCTTGTTATGTCTTCATATGGGTAAAAGGGCTCGACGGATTCTTTTATTTTTTATGGCCCATCATTATTGCTATTGGTCTATCAACACAATTACTTTCACTATACGTTTATGGGAATGTGATGTAGAGAGACGTCTCAAAAATGTTTGTGGTCCAATCAAAATTGTAAAGTTTAACTAGCAAAATAAGCTATGACAGGGCTTTTTTTTTTTAAAAAAATTCTATGACATCATTCTGACCAATTTTTTCGGTTAAAATGTATCCTAATTCATATGAATTTTTCGTAATAGTATGATTACCCTTGATTCTTCTTCTTATCGTCTTAGCAAGTGAGCGGTCTAGCAAGTATTCATACATCTGAATTTGATTACTCGAGCCGTCTCAAATAATTTAGGGATTCCATGGCATTACTAAAATCTGACCCATAAAAAATGAAAGTGACCCTATTAAATAAAATCAAAAAAATTCATGTTAGAATACCGTTCAGACAATCTTCTTGGTTTAAAGGTTTATGAATTCATATCAATTTTTCATGACAGTAAACTGACCCCAAATTCTTATATAGGATCGGGGGTACATGAATTCCATTCTTTAGGCCCCGTCATGATCACAATAGATTTATAAAAAAGTATCATAACTATACATTCATCCAAATTTGATTACTTATGCTGTCTCAAAAAATCTAGGGGTTTTATGATATTGCTAAAAGTATACCCATAAATAATGACAAGTGACCAAATTTTCCAAAAAAAAATATATCCATTTAAGAATATCATTCATACAACTTTCACAACTAAAAGGTTTAGTGATTCATGTCAATATTTCATAACGGTAAGTTGATGCCAAATTCTTCTTGTTATTATCTTATGTGAGTGGGGTTATAGGAATTCAATTCTACGGGCCCTGCCTTGATTACAATAGGTCAAATATATTATTCTCATCCATCGCCAAAATATGATTCCTTGGGCAATAGGAAAAAATTAAGTGGTCTTATGGTAATGGTAATAATTAAAACTTTTATAAAATGAATGATGGCACAATTTGTTAAAAAAGAAATTAACTTCCTCCGTTCCTAAATAAGTGTTAAATTCACTTTTTCACGTAATCGAAATGCCTTCTTAAATCATTAATCTATTTAGTTGCGCGCAAGTAAATAATTATAAATAGTTGATATTTTAAAATTATTCATTGAGACGAATCTAATAATAGACCTCTTAACAATGACTTTCTTTATAAAATAGAGAGAAAATAGGGTCAAAGTTAGTTGATCAATAGTGTCAATTATTCAATATAACACTTATTTTGAAACATTGGAAGTGTTTTATAATATGATACAAACCAATTTTTTCACTCATAAAGTTTGATGATTCTAACCAATTTTTTAACGTTTTCTCTTTAGAGTCTATGATCGATGAAATCAATTAAGACAAATCAAATCGTTTAATAGGAGAAGTAATTTTTTTAACGAATATGATAACATCTTCAAAAATCTATCCTGTTCTAGAGTTGAGATTTTCCACAAGATACAATTTTATTTGACTAATTATTATTTATATTTGAAACATATATTTTTGAAATCCATTGTCTTTATTATATAATTATTGTCATAATATATCCTTATTGTAATTATTCATAATACTAACTCTAGTACAAATAAATAATTAGCATAACATTATTTAAAAAAATGAGTGCACTCATAGCACTCAATCTAACGCTAGCTAAGCTAATTACTATCACATTGTTGCTAGACTGAAAAACCTAGCTACTCTTCAATATTCAATCTTTCCAACTTTGAGCGTCCAGAAGTTATTAATTAAACCAAATATACTATAATACATGATGCAAAATACTTTGTGTGTATCATCAATTAAACTCCTTAGGTTTAGGTCATAATATAATTCATGTTATGTTGTGCCCAAACTCGTGTGCATGTACCGTGTGAGAGCCATATTTTGTATTAAGTTGCATCTTTCATCGGGTCACATGAAATTGAGTTGCAAGATAAGCAAGATTAAATAATATTGTCTAACTAATTATTTTTGAAACATAGGGAGTATCACAAGAGGTATGATTTATGTTTTTGCTGTATAATTGGTTCAAGAAAGAGGGTATATGAAACGTAAAGGAAAAGGAAAACAAAGGAAATCTTCAAGGCAATTAAAAGAGATAATGGAACAAAAATGAAAAGTCAATGCTGCAAAGTCATTGAGTAGTTCCAATTTTGACCTTTTAGTGAAGAAACGAAGTTTGTTATGTTAGTCTTTGGGAGACGTTATCAAATAGACCATCTCAAGTGGTAGAAAAACTGAATTCAGGAAAAGTTTATGGCGAACTTGAATTTGGATCTTCAAAAAGTTAGTTTCTTTTCTCTCTCTATTTTATTATAATTTTTTTGTTTCAATAGTGCTACCATAGGTCTATCAACACAATTACTTTCACTATACATTTATGGGAATGTGATGTAGAGATACGTCTTAAAAATGTTTGTGGTCCAATCAAAATTCTAAAGTTTAACTAGCAAAATAAGCTATGACGGGGCTTTTTTTTTTAAAAAGAATTCTAAGACATCATTCTCACCAATTTTCTTAGTTAAAATATTTCCTAATTCATATGAATTTTTTGTAATAGTATGATGACCCTAAATTCTTCTTTTTATCCTGTTAGCAAGTGAGCGGGAGTAGGATTATGATTTCCTTTTTTCGGGGGCCATTATTGATACAATAGGTATGGTCTACCAAAAGATATTTTAAGTATTCATACATCTGAATTTGATTACTCGAGCCGTCTCAAATAATTTAGGGATTCCATGGCATTACTTAAATTTGACCCATAAAAAATTAAGAGTGACCCAGTTAATTAAATCAAAAAATTCATGTTAGAATACCGTTCAAACAATCTTCTTGGTTTAAAGGTTTATGAATTCATATCAATTTTTCATGACCATAAACTGACCCCAAATTCTTATTGTTATTGACTTATTTAGGTTCGCAGGAATAGATGAATTCATTTCTTTATGCCCCGTCATGATCACAATATGTATATAAAAAAGTATCATAACTATACATTCATCCAAATTTGATTACTTTTGTTGTCTCAAAAAAATATTGGGGTTCTATGATGTTGCTAAAATTATACCCATAAAAAATGATAAGTGACCAAAAATTTTCAAAAAAAAAAACTAAATCCATTTTATAATATGTTTCATACAACTTTCACAACTAAAAGGTTTAGTGATTCATGTCAATATTTCATAATAGTAAGTTGATGCCAAAATTTTCTTCTTATTATCTTATATGTGTGAAGGGTTATAGGAATTCAATTCTACGGGCCCCATCATTATTATAGTAGGTCAAATATATTATCCTCATCCATTCGCCAAAATATGATTCCATGGGCAGTAGGGAAATTTTAGGTGGTCTTATGGTAATGGTAATAATTGAAGCTTTATAAAATGAATGATGGCACAATTTGTTAAAAAAGAAATGAACTTATTCCTCCGTTCCTAAAAAAGTGTTAAATTCACTTTTTTACGTAACTAAAATGCCTTCTTTGATCATTAATCTATTTAATTGCGCGCAAGTAAAAATTTATAAATAGTTGATATTTTGAAATTATTCATTGAGATGAATCTAATAATAAACCTATTGACTAGGGGTGTTCATGGGTGGTTAACCTTCCCGAAATAAATTTTCGGTTCGGTAATCGGAAGTATCGGTACGTCATTTTTGTGAACCGTAACCGTAACCGTTCAAACCAGTAACCGCATAATCGGTTAACCGGTTTTCGGTACGGTTTACCGGTTAACCATTATCCGTTACCCAAGTTTTATCAAATTATTTTACTAAATTAAAAAATTAGATTTCAAAATAGTCTTTGTAATGAAGTATCTCATCTCAGCTCTTCAAAAGCAAAACTATAAAATCATTCACTGGTAGAAGATACACCAACAATAATACTAGCTTCCAGAAGAGTATAGTTGACTACATCCTTTTGCTCAATATTCTACACGCTTTTATAAATTGCACCAGTTTTATAAAAGGAGCAGCGATCACCAAGAAACTGCATTTACTAAAAAACTAATAAATAATTAATATAATTATCATAAAAAAATAAATAATAATAAAATTAAATAAATATATCCGGTTTTTTGGTTAACCGTTTTGCTAAAAATCATAACCGTAAATGTTCCGTTTAACCGTATATTTTAGCGGTTCGGTAACCGAACCGTTTAATCCCAAATTATCCTGTTCGGTAACCGCCCATTTTGACCTTTTCAGTACGGTTTTTCGGTTTCGGTTTTTTGTGAACACCTACTCTTGACTATGACTTTCTTTATAAATTAGCGAGAAAATAGGGTCAATGTTAGTTGATGAATAGTGTCAATTATTCAATATAACACTTATTGTGAAACGTTGGAAGTGTTCTATAATATGATACAAACCAATTTTTTCAGTCACAAAGTTTCATGATTCCTACCAATTTTTTTACTTTTTCTCTTAAGAGTCTATGATCGATGAAATTAATTACGACAAATCAAATCGTTTAATAGGAGAAGTAGTCTTTGTAACGAATATGATAACATCTTCAAAAATCTATCCTCTTCTAGAGTTGAGATTTTCCACATAATACAATTTTATTTGACTAATTATTATTTATATTTGAAACATATTTTTTGGAAATCCTTTGTCTTTATTATATATATTTTATTATCTTAATATATCCTTATTCTAATGATTTATAATACTAACTCTACTACAAATAATTAGGATAATTAAATAATAAGTGCACTCATAGCACTCAAACTAACGCTAGCTAAGCTAATTACTATAACATTGTTGCTAGACTGAAAAACCTAGCTACTCTTTAATATTCAATCTTTCCAACTTTGAGCGTCCAGAAGTTATTAATTAAAATAAATATACTATAATACATGATGCAAAATAGTTTGTGTGTATAATCAACAAAACTCTTTAGGTTTCGGTCAAAATATAATTCGTGTCATGTTGTGCCCAAACTCGTGTGCATATACCGTGTGAGAGCCAAATTTCGTATTAAGTTGCATCTTTTTTCGGGCCACATGAAATCGAGTTGCAAGATAAGCAAGATTATATAATATTGTCAAACTAATTATTTTTATGAAATATAGGGAGTATTACAAGAGGTATGATTTTTGTTTTTCCTGTATAATTGGTTTAAGAAAGAGGGTATATGAAACGTAAAGGAAAAGGAAAACAAAGGAAATCTTCAAGGCAATTAAAAGAGATGATGGAACAAAAATGAAAAGTCAATGCTGCAAAGTCATTGAGTAGTTCCAATTTTGACCTTTCAGTGACCAAACGAAGTTTATTGTGTTAGTCTTTGGGGAGACGTTATCAAATAGACCATCTCAAGTGGTAGAAAAGTTGAATTCATGGAAAGTGTATGGCGAACTTAAATTTGGATATTCAGAAAGTTAGTAATCTTTTCTCTCTTTATTTTATTATATTTTTTTTTTGTTTCAATAGTGCTACCATATCCTAAAATTTCCTACAATCAAATTTTAATTGTGAGTTGTGGCCCACATGAAAGGATCACCAGAATAAAATGGAGAGCCACAAATTTTATTCTAAATTGTTTCATATCAATTTTTTTGTAGAATCTTTAAAAAAGGCTTTCCTTCATAAGTAAGAAAGAAAAAACTTATTGTCTTTGGGATTCGATCGTACACTGCAGTTCATGAAGAATTGTCAGCCGTTATTAGGAAACATCTCAATTGATCCAAACAAAAGAATAAACTTCGTTGTGTTTCTCTCTCGTCTCACTTCTGAGAAATTTAGTTTGAATCCTTAAACTTTTTGACTCAGAAAAATGCTCTGTATGATGTTATCAAATGCATTTCTATTTTCGAATATTCTTCCATCACTAATTTTACGTGGCCAAAAATTCCGTCAATAAAAAAGATATGTCCGAAAATAGTGTCATTTATGGTGCAACAAAGAAAAAGCTAAATTTGTTACACCTTTTAACAAGAAAAAAATTAGGATGATTTGTCAGAACAACCTATTCCAATTTTTTTGGAAAATTGACACATTAATCTTTTTTTTGCGAGAAACAACCTTACCTTATTTAATGGCGTTGACCCACTTATATTTCTCATGTGCTCTACACGTGCATTGGTTTTCAACACTCTATGTAGGAGAAAATGGTTGGGAAAGGGTGGAAAAAGGAAAAATGTGGGGCACATGCACCATTGATTGAAAAAGTGGGATATATATAAAACCATGAAATCAGTGTGTCAATGCTGGAAGCCGGTGGGTCAACGCAAAACCTAGCCTAACACGATATCTCGACCCGAACACAACCCAATAATAGCGGGTTGGGATGCAATTTTCAACCCGTTTAATTAAATGCCTTGAGCAACCTCAACTCTATTAATTAAATTGGTTGGGTTTTGTTGAAATTTTCAATATGATTTTGTAGTAACCAGGAAAAAAAATCTATTATAAATATATTAGTAAGGGATTGAAGGTTAAAGTATTACTAGAAGATAAACTAGTCCATAAGATCTTATATACGTTATTTTGTCGTTTATATGATTATTTTAGGTAAAGTTATGTGTTTCCTTGGCTTTGTGCATTTGCTCATGGCAAGTTATATGTGCATACATATATCATTTATACTAACCTTATAGTTTATAAAGTACTTTAAGGGTCAAAGATTAATAAAATTATCAATTACTAGATTATGAGTTTATAAATATATGTAGTATGATTTTTAGTAAGTAACGCATAAACCTAGAATGCTCCTAACTTATAAACGGTGAAGCTAATGACCAAGGTAATTAGTTTTTGGAATCTTCACTCGTGATTTTACCTAAGATCATACAATCGCTTCCCGCTTAGAAAGAATATGTAGATGCAATTTTTATAACTAAAATTAGAAGGAATAGCTTACATTGGATACTTTATTACAAGTATATCTATATATTATAATCATCCATTTATATGGAATACATGCATACGTGATATAATTCTCTTATGTTTAACTGAAGAACTTGGGCTTAAAAAGAGAATTTTCTTCTCTTATATTTGACGTGTCAAGACTCCATCACAATAAAAATGAAGTGTATGATTTTTGCATATGAGTTGTGTAAAGCCAGTATATGGAGCAAGTCATTTTGCTAACTACTAACCTAAAAAGGTAGTTAACTTATTAAGACATTGATTGGATATGAACCGACACAAATCCCCTATAAAAACATGTAGAAATGCAAACTCAACAACACATCTCAAAATAAAAAATAAAAAAATAGAAAGGATATAAGAGTACGAGAGGAAAGTTAATATGTACAAATTGAGATTACTAAGGTACATTCTTGAATACCCCTTCTTAATGTTGTTTTTCTATGATGTATTGTTATATTAACCTTTTTAGATAAACTATTAGTAATAGTTTTGCCTTAATAGTAAATATATATTGTGATTTGCAAATAATGTGTTTATAATGCAAATGGTATTTGTCACATTATGATTTATATACGAGGTGATTCTAAAAATACTATCATATGTGGTAATAATGATGTTATATAAAGAAGTTACTATGATAAAATGAAATGGAGATTCGTGGTGGAGGAAAGATGTTATTATAAAATGAGATGGAGGTTTGTGTTGAAGGAAGAAATTATATATGGAGTGGCGTACGTCATTGTAGGGGTGTGCACACGGAAGTATCAAGAGAGGCTAAAGGCCTGAAAATATTATCCGGAGTGACGTACGTCGTTGTAGGGGTGTGCACACGAGATTTGTCGGGAGAAACTACAATAAATGATTTTATATAATCATAACTGATTATTTTATATAATTATCTGCAAAGTGTTTTTACATGGTATTGGGAATGTACTGGACCCTTTTGGGTTGACTGTTATAAAATATTTTATTTTCGGGTACCGGTGATGGGAATGGGCAGGAGTGAGAAATATAAAATATTAGGATTAACATACTATATGTTGTTATCATGTTTGTTTTTTTATAATATTAGTATCATGTTTTATTTTGTCTTCGCCTAGTATTTTAATTATTAAGAATACGGCAGTAATGTCCTGTAAACTCTATATTATATAATAATAAATAAAAGATGTAATGTTTGGTTCGATCCTTGTACTATCATGTAATGTTTCATTATTAGAATTATATTAAATTACGGGGCGTTACATATTTCATCTCGCCCAACCCATTTATAGAGTTCTCGTTGGATTGACCACCTTAATCGAAAATTTTATATTCAAATTTATCACTTTTCATGTTGGGCTTTAATCTGCTAATCTTGTAATTTCTATGATATATAAATTGTGCTGTAATTTAGCTTTTAATTAGTTGTTAATTAATCTAGTTTTACCTTTTTGGTAGATATAAGTAAGATAATACTGCTAAAAAGGTTAGTGAGTCATAATCAGGTCCACCCATATACTGGAAGTTGGACTGGATTGAAAATCCAAACCCATTTACTTTATCAGTTTGGGTTTTGGTTGAGGGATTAAAGCTGTTTATCTTCGTGGGTGAGCTTGAAACCAACCTCGGTCAACCTTTTGCCAGCTTACTTGTACCTTGCCAAAAAAATTAAGGTTTTAAGTTGCCAGACTAATTATTAAAGGTTGTTTCTCGCAAAAAACAACCGAAATTTCATAACGTAGTTTCTTGTCAAGTTAATGTTTTTTTAGATAGTGTTTCGTAAAAAAAAGTATTTTATTAGGTAGTCTCTGAAAAAATTTCACATTTTCAACTTCTTTTTTAATACTTATTTGGCCGTTTAAAAAAACATTTAGTATCCCTCATTTTATGGTAATAATCTTCTTTCAATTTTGAGTAATGCATCTATAGTACAACAAAAGGCACTAGATCTAGTCATAAATATGACGCAGGGGGATCATATAATAAAAGTAGGCTAAGTAACCAACAATGAATAATCTCCTATCCGGTTAAAATAACAACATTTTCTTCCTTAGAGGGTTAATTAGTGTATATAGGTTAATTCAAATGGCCTCATTGTATAGAGTTTTTTTTTTTGGAAATATCTAGTCAATTAATTAGTCCGACGAATTTCTACAATTATCACAATTGGTAAAGGGTTGGCGAGGATAGGAAAAAAGATATAGGCACGTATACTCCGTCGAGTAGGCAAAAACATATAATTAGATTCTTGTATTTTAATAGTACATGATGGCATAGGAAACGTGAAAACTAGTGCGGGGATTTAGAATCCATGTTTTATTTAGTTATACTAGCTCTCGAGTAACACTGCACCGAGATTATTTGGGAGCCATCTCAATTAGGTTCAACCCCAAACTACATTGACTTCAATAGAGCCATACTTTCCAGTAATGGGTTTCTTATCACTTTCACCAGCAGATTTGACTAGAAACACGGCCTTACCATTTGCAATTTCATCGTCGGGAGAAATAGTATCATAATCCATCAAGTATGCTGTAATCTCAAGTTCACTC
Source organism: Beta lomatogona (assembly GCA_947646795.1). Classification (NCBI taxonomy): domain Eukaryota; kingdom Viridiplantae; phylum Streptophyta; class Magnoliopsida; order Caryophyllales; family Amaranthaceae; genus Beta; species Beta lomatogona. The sequence continues at coordinate 139,925 of CANSNZ010000860.1, read as the reverse complement.
GCTTTTTGCAGGCACAACCACCTCATCCCTTTCTAAGGGAATGAATTCCCCGTGCCTTACTTCAATACGTTCACTTTGGCTCCTATTAAATAATACAATCTGAAAACTGATGCTGAAACGACCGGTTATGTTTCCATAGACATCCGCTGGATCTTCTCCACCCCCGTTGATGAGCTTCACACTAATCGAAGCTTGAACATTGTTACTGAATTGTACCTTCATCGCTTAACAGTGTTTTAATGCTGGCCATCTTTAATTATAGGGTATATTATATTATATTCTCCTGTGGACCACAAATTAGAAAATATAATGTTAATTATAGATATAGATTAAGATGAACAAGCTAATTATTGAAGCAGATCGATCAGGAATAGGCACTAACTGTCTCACTTGCAAACAATAATGCCATGGTTCCCCACCTTTATATAGAGAAGATATGCATGCAATATTCTTTTTAACGTGGGCCGTAAGGAACAAACGTATTATTCGATGCTCTTCATAATGCATGGTAAACTCATATAGGTTCTTCTTGCTATCATCTAAATAATGGTCACGTGGGTATGTATATATAGATATAAGTGGGTGTGCGGCACCACAAATTCTATTCTTTCAGGCCTATATATCATTGTTCATTCCAATAAGTTTATCAACAAACATTTTGACTATATGTTCATCTGAATATGATTTTTAGGACCGTCTCATGCTACCAATTACAAATTTTAAAGTTCGAAAACCTATCATTAAATGATTTATACCAATTTTCTTTGTCAATAAGTCTAATTGTTAATACCAATCCTCTTAGTCGCATTGACCCAATTTTTTTCAATAAAATTTGATCATATAGTATCATCCGTACCTGTTTTCTCTATCAAAAGGTTGAATTAATTATATTAACTATTATCACATATTCAGAGTAAATTGGTCCCTAAGTTATCTTCTTATGTGGGTTGAGGGCCTCTACAAATTCTATCAATGGGGCCAATTTTTAGCATTAACATGATGAATGAAAAACTTTTTTTTTATTGACAGGAGAATCACATTAAAATAATTATACATTAAAGAATAAATTTTAAATCAATATTTTTTCCTTCAAAAGGTTTTAAAATTTATATCATTTTTTTCATAATGGCAAGTAGACATTAATTTTTGCTTGCTATGTCTTCATATGGGTAAAAGGGTTCTACGGATTCTTTTATTCTTTAGGGCCCATCATTATTGTTATTGGTCTATCAACACAATTACTTTCACTATACGTTTATGGGAATGTGATGCAGAGAGACGTCTCAATTTGTGGTCCAATCAAAATTCTAAAGTTTAACTAGCAAAATAAGCTATGACAGGGCTTTTTTTTAAAAAAAATCTATGACATCATTCTGACCAATTTTTTCGGTTAAAATGTATCCCGATTCATATGAATTTTTCGTAATAGTATGATTACCCTTGATTCTTCTTCTTATCCTCTTAGCAAGTGAGCGGTATACCAAGTATTCATACATCTAAATTTGATTACTCGAGCCGTCTCAAATAATTTAGGGATTCCATGGCATTACTAAAATCTAACCCATAAAAAATGAAGAGTGACCCAATTAAATAAAATCAAAAAAAAATCATGTTAGAATACCGTTCAGAATCTTCTTGGTTTAAAGATTTATGAATTCATATCAATTTTTCATGCCGGTAAACTGACCCCAAATTCTTATTTAGGATCGAGGAATACATGAATTCAATTCTTTAGGCCCCGTCATGATCACAATAGATATATAAAAAAGTATCATAACTATACATTCATCCAAATTTGATTACTTATGTTGTCTCAAAAAACCTAGGGGTTCTATGATATTGCTAAAAGTATACCCATAAATAATGACAAGTGACCAAATTTTCCAAAAAAAATATATCCATTTTAGAATATCATTCATACAACTTTCACAAACAAAAGGTTTAGTGATTCATGTCAATATTTCATAATGGTAAGCTGATGCCAAATTCTTCTTGTTATTATCTTATGTGAGTGGGGTTATAGGAATTCAATTCTACGAGCCCCGCCTTGATTACAATAGGTCAAATAAATTATTCTCATCCATCGCCAAAATGATTCCTTGGGCAGTACGAAAAAATTAAGTGGTCTTATGGTAATGGTAATAATTGAAGCTTTTCTAAAATGAATGATGGCACAATTTGTTAAAAAAGAAATTAACTTCCTCCATTCCTACATAAGTGTTAAATTCATTTTTTCACGTAACCGAAATGCCTTCTTTGATCATTAATCTATTTAGTTGCGCGCAAGTAAATAATTATAAATAGTTGATATTTTGAAATTATTCATTGAGACGGATTTAATAATAGACCTCTTGACTATGACTTTCTTTATAAAATAGAGAGAAAGTAGGGTCAAAGTGACTATGACTTTCTTTATAAAATAGAGAGAAAATAGGGTCAAAGTTAGTTTATCAATAGTGTCAATTATTCAATATAACACTTATTTTGAAACATTTGAAGTGTTTTATAATATGATAAAGACCAATTTTTTCACTCACAAAGTTTCATGATTCTAACCAATTTTTTAACTTTTTTCTCTTTAGAGTCTATGATCGATGAAATCAATTAAGACAAATCAAATCGTTTAATAGGAGCAGTAATTTGTTTAACGAATATGATAACATCTTCAAAAATCTATCTTGTTCAAGAGTTGAGAATTTCCACAAGATACAATTTTATTTGACTAATTATTATTTATTTGAAACATATATTTTTGAAATCCTTTGTCTTTATTATATAATTATTGTCATAATATATCCTTATTGTAATTATTCATAATACTAACTCTAGTACAAATAAATAATTAGAATAACATTATTTTAAATAATAAGTGCACTCATAGCACTCAATCTAATGCTAGCTAAGCTAATTACTATCACATTGTTGCTAGACTGAAAAACCGAGCTACTCTTCAATATTCAATCTTTCCAACTTTGAGCGTCCAGAAGTTATTAATTAAACCAAATATACTATAATACATGATGCAAAATAGGTTGTGTGTATCATCAATTAAACTCCTTAGGTCATAATATAATTCCTGTTATGTCGTGCTCAAACTCGTGTGCATGTACCGTGTGAGAGCCAAATTTCGTATTAAGTTGCATCTTTCATCGGGTCACATGGAATTGAGTTGCAAGATAAGCAAGATTAAATAATATTGTCTAACTAATTATTTTTGAAACATAGGGAGTATTACAAGAGGTATTATTTATGTTTTTGCTGTATAATGTTCAAGAAAGAGGGTATATGAAACGTAAAGGAAAAGAAAAACAAAGGAAATCTTCAAGGCAATTAAAACAGATAATGGAACAAAAATGAAAAGTCAATGCTGCAAAGTCATTGAGTAGTTCCAATTTTGACCTTTCAGTGAAGAAACGAAGTTTGTTATGTTAGTCTTTGGGGAGACGTTATCAAATAGACCATCTCAACTGGTAGAAAAACTGAATTCAGGAAAAGTGTATGGCGAACTTGAATTTGGATCTTCAAAAAGTTAGTTTCATTTCTCTCTTTATTTTATTATAATTTTTTTGTCTTATCCTAAAATTTCCTACAATAAAATTTTAATTGTGAGTTGTCACCCATATTAAAGGACCACTAAAATATAGTGGAGGGCCACAAATTTTATTCTAAATTGTTTCATATAGAAATTTATATACAATCTTTGTAAAAGGCTTTCCTTCATAAGTAAGTAAGAAAAAACTTACTATCTTTGGGATTTGATGCTACACTGCAGCTCAGGAACAATCACATGAAAAATTGTTAGTCGTAGATACGAAACATCTCAATTGATCCAAACAAAAGAATAAACTTAGTTGTGTTTCTCTCTTTTCTCACTTATGAGATAATTAGTTTGAATTATTAAACTTTTTGACTAAGAAAAATGCTTAGTATGATATTATTAAATACATTCTATTTTCAAATATTCTTCCATCACTAATTTTACATGGCCAAAATCCGTCAATAAAAAAGATATGTTCGAGAATAGTGTAATTTATGGTGTACCAAAGAAACAGCTAAATTTGTTTCACCTTTTAACAAGAAAAAAAATTAGGATGATTTGTCAGAACAGCCTTTTACATTATTTCTAGAAACTAGACACATTAATCTTTTTTTTTTTTTTCAAGAAACAACCTTACCTTATTCAATGGGGTTGACCCACCGTCTTCCGGTATTGACGCACTTAAATTCTCATATGCTATACACGTTCATTGGTTTTTAACACTCTATTTAGGAGAAAATGGTTGGGAAAGGGTGGAAAATGGAAAAACGTGACGCACATGCGCCATCGATTGAAAAAGTGGGATGTAAAACCCTGAAAATAGTGGGTCAATGCCAGAGGCCGGTAGGTCAACACAAAACCTGACCTAACACACTATCCCGACCCAAACACAACCCAATAATAGCAGGTTGGGTTGAAATTTTCAACCCGTTTAATTAAATGCCTTGACCAACATCAACTCTATTAATTAAATGGGTTGGGTTTGGTTGAAATTTTCAATCTGATTTCATTTTGCCCAACCCAATTAGTGAGTTCTCGTTGGATTGACCCCCTTAATTGAAAAATTTTATATTCAAATTTATCACTTCTCATGTTGGGCTTTAATCTGTTAACCTTGTAATGTCTATGATATAGAAATTGTGTTGTAATTTTAGTTTTTAATTAGGTGTTAATTAATCTGGTTTTACCGTTTCGGTAGATATAAGTAAGATAATATTGCTAAAAAGGTTAGTGAGTCACAATCAGGTCCACCCATTTACTGAAGGTTGGAGTGGATTGAAAATCCCAACCCATTTATTTATCAACATGGGTTTTGGTTGAGGGACTCAAGCCATTTATCTACGTGGATGAGCTTGAAACCAACCTAGCTTAACCTTTTGTCAACTTACTTGTATCTTGCTAAAAAAATAAAATTTAAGGTCTTAAGTTGCAAGACTAATTATAAAAGGTTGTTTCTCGCAAAAAGCAAGTCGTATATAAAAGCTCTATTTTCACAAATTATCCGAGTTTTCATAACGTAGTTTTTGTCAAATTAAATTTTTTTTTTATTTGAGATAGTGTTTCGCAAAAGATTGTTTTATTAGGTAGTTTCTGAAAAAATTCACATTTTCCACTTCTTTTTTCATACTTGTTTGGTCATATAAAAAAAACATTTAGTATCCCTCATTTTATGGTAATAATGTTCTTTCAATTTTGAGTAATGCATCTATAGTACAACAAAAGGCACTAGATCTTGTTGATGGTCTTGATCTTCTTTCTATTTCCCCTCATAAACAAGTCTGCTTTCTTCTTTTGATTTTGGTGGTGCTTATCCATCATTGATTGGGTATTTCATTTGTTTATTTAGTCGACACATTCATAAGATATATCAACGTAAATGAAACCGTGAAACTGAATACCCTTGTCCGTCATACATAGAAGAAGAAAGACGCAGGGTGATCATATAATAAGTGAATAATCTCATATCCGATAAAAATAATAACATTTTCTTCCTTAGAGGGTTAATTAGTGTATATAGGTTAATTCAAATGGCCTCATTTTATAGAGTTTATTTTTTTGAAAATATCTAGTTAATTAATTAGTCCGACGAATTTCTACGATTATCACAATTGGTAAAGGGTTGGCGAGGATAGGAAAAAAGACATAGGCACGCATACTCCGTCGAGTACGCAAAAACATATAATTAGATTATTGTATTTTAATAGTACATGATGGCATAGGAAACGTGAAAACTAGTGCAGGGATTTAGAATCCATGTTTTATTTAGTTATACTAGCTAGCTAGTAACGCTGCACCGAGATTAATTGGGAGCCATCCCAATTAGGTTCAACCCCAAACTACATTGACTTCAATAGAGCCATGCTTTCCAGTAATGGGTTTCTTATCACTTTCACCAGCAGATTTGACTAGAAACACAGCCTTACCATTTGCAATTTCATCGTCGGCAGAAATAGTATCATAATCCATCAAGTATGCGTCAATCTCAAGTTCACTCGCTTCTGCAGGCACAACCACCTCATCCCTTTCTAAGGGAATGAATTCCCCAGGCCTTACTTCAATACGTTCACTTTGGCTCTTATTAAATAATACAATCTGAGAACTGATGCCGAAGCGACCGGTTATGTTTCCATAGACATCTGTTGGATCTTCTCCATCTCCGTTGATGAGCTTCACACTAATCGTAGCTTGAACATTGTTACTGAACTGTACCTTCATCGCTTGACATTGTTTAATGCTGGCCATCTTTAATTATAGGGTATATTATATTATCTTCTCCTGTGGACCACAAATTAGAAAATATAATGTTAATTATAGGTATAAATTAAGATGAACAGGCTAATTATTCTAGGAGATCGATCAGGAATAGGCACTTACCTTAAGTAGATATCACGTTCTTCTATGCACTCCAACTAACTGTCTCACTTGCAAACAATAATGCCATGGTTTCCCACCTTTATATAGAGAAGATATGCATGCAATATTCTTTTTTATGTGGGCCGCAAGGAACAAACGTATTATTCGATGTTCTTAATAATGCATGGTAAGCTCATATAGGTTATTCTTGCTATCATCTAAATAATTGTCACGTGGGTATGTATATATAGATATAAGTGGGTGTTTCGCACCACAAATTCCATTCTTCCAGGCCTATATATCATTGTTCGTTCCAATAAGTTTATCAACAAACATTTTGACTAAATGTTCTTTCGAATATGATTTCTAGGACCGTCTTAAAAACGTTATGTTGATCCTTTGCTCATGCTACTATTTAAAAATTTTAAAATTAGAAAACCTATCATTATATGATTTATACCAATTTTCTTTGTCAATAAGTTTAATTGTTAATACCAATTCTCTTAGTTGATAGGTTTAATTGCTCATACCAATTTCTCAAACCTTGTTAGACGATAGAGAAACGTACGTAAAGAATGTTTCTTGTTTGTTTAAAGCATCGACCCAAATTTTCTCAATAATATTTGATCATATAGTATCATCCGTACCTAATTTCTCTATCAAAAGGTTTAATTATTTATATTAACTATCATTACATATTCAGAGTAAGTTGGTCCCTAAGTTATCTTCTTAAGTGGGTCAAGGGCCTCTATAAATTCTATCAATTGGGCCCATATTATTCCTAAAGGTCAATCAACTAATGCGATCGTTGTTCTTTTGATTCATCAGGTTAATGCTAAGAATTGGCAAGTCCAATGATTGCTGACCTAAACATTAAAATAATTATACATTAAAGAATAACTTTAAAATAATTATTTTTTCCTTTAAAAGGTTTAAAAATTTATATAATTTTTTTCATAATGGCAATTAGTCCCCAATTTTTGCTTGCTATGTCTTCATATGGGTAAAGAGGCTCTACGAATTCTTTTATTCTTTAGGGCCCATCATTATAGCTATAGCCAGAGGTGGCAAACGGGTCATACGAGTCAAGTACGGGCCGGGTCATTATGGGTCGGGTCATAATCGGATCAACTTTGTGTTTGGGTTACGTTCGGGTCGGGTCCGTTCCGGTACGGGTCAATCTCGGTTATATTAAATTTCGGGTTAGATCGGGTCGTGTTAAATCGGGTTTTTGATCTAGCAAATAAAATAACACATATAAGACCAATAAAACTAAGTGAAATAAAAAATGGGAGGTGGCTAAGTCATATATAGTATTTCATGATAATTTTTTTCCTTAAATTTGTTTAAAAAATAACTAATATAACAACTTTTCGGGTCAGGACGGATCCGTGCCATCATTATCGAGCCAACTTCGGGCCGGGTCACTTTCGGGTCGGGTGGATTCGGGTTCGGGTTATATTTACTTTCGGGTCGGGTTATTTCGGGGTTCGGTTCCATTTGGGTCATTATTTGCGGGTGAAAACGGGTCTCGGGTCGGGTATTTTCGGGTCAACGGGCACGGGTCTATTTTGCCGGCTATAGCTATAGGTCTATCAACACAATTACTTTCACTATACGTTTATGGGAATGTGATGTAGAGAGACGTCTTAAAAATGTTATGACGGGGCTTTTTTTTAAAAAAGAATTCTAAGACATCATTCTCACCAATTTTCTCAATTAAAATATATCCTGATTCATATGAATTTTTCGTAATAGTATGATGACCCTAGATTCTTCTTTTATCCTCTTAGCAAGTGAGCAGGATCAGGTTTATGATTTCCTTTTTTCGGGGGCCATTATTGATACAATAGGTACGGTCTACCAAGTATTCATACATCTGAATTTGATTAGTCGAGTCGTCTCAAATATTTAGGGATTCCATGGCATTACTAAAATCTGACCCATAAAAAATGAAGAGTGACCCAATTAAATAAAATCAAAAAATTCATGTTAGAATACCGTTCAAATAATTTTCTTGGTTTAAAGGTCTATGAATTCATATCAATTTTTCATGAGGTAAACTGACCCCAAATTCTTAGTGTTATTGAATTATATTTAAGTTCGCTGGAATACATGAATTCATTTCTTTAGGCCCCGTCATGATCACAATATGTATATAAAAAAGTATCATAACTATACATTCATCCAAATTTGATTACTTAAGTTGTCTTAAAAAATCTAGGGGTTCTATGATATTGCTAAAATTATAACCATAAAAAATATAAGTGACCAAATTTTTCAAAAAAAAAATAAATCCATTTTAGAATATGATTCATGCAACTTTCACAACTAAAAGGTTTAGTGATTCATGTCAATATTTCATAATGGTAAGTTGATGACAAATTCTTCTTGTTATTATATCTTATGTGAGTGGGGGTTATAGGAATTCAATTCTACGGACCCCATCATGATTACAGTAGGTCAAGTATATTGTTCTCATCCATTCGCCAAAATATGATTCCATGGGCAGTAGGAAAAAATTTAGTGGTCTTATGGTAATGGTAATAATTGAAGCATTATAAAATAAATGATGGCACAATTTGTTAAAAAAGAAATGAACTTCCTCCGTTCCTGAATAAGTATTAAATTCACTTTTTCACGTAACCGAAATGCCTTCTTTGATCATTAATCCGTTTAATTGCGCGCAAGTAAAAACTTATAAATAATTAATATTTTGAAATTATTCATTGAGACGAATCTAATAATAAACCTCTTGACTATGACTTTATTTATAAATTAGCGAGAAAATAGGGTCAAAGTTAGTTGATCAATAGTGTCAATTATTCAATATAACACTTACTTTGAAAAGTTCGAAGTGTTCTATAATATGATACAAACCAATTTTTTCAGTCACAAAGTTGATGATTTCTACCAATTTTTTTAATTTTTCTCTAAAAATTCTATGATCGATGAAATCAATTAAGACAAATCAAATCGTTTAATAGGAGAAGTAATCTTTTTATCGAATATGATAACATCTTCAAAAATCTATCCTCTTCTAGAGTTGAGATTTTCCACATGATACAATTTTATTTGACTAATTATTAATTATATTTGAAACATATTTTTTGTAATCCTTTATTTTTTTGAAATTATTCGTCTTTATTATTATTATTATTATTATTATTATTATTATTATTATTATTATTATTATTATATATATATTATCATAATATATCCTTATTCTAATAATTCATAATACTAACTCTAGTACAAATAAATAATTAGCATAATTAAATAATAAGTGCACTCATAGCACTCAAACTAACACTAGCTAAGCTAATTACTATCACGTTGTTGCTAGACTGAAAAACCTAGCTACTCTTCAATATTCAATCTTTCCAACTTTGAGCATCTAGAAGTTATTAGTTAAAACAAATATACTATAATACATGATGCAAAATAGGTTGTGTGTATCATCAACAAAACTCTTTAGGTTTCGGTCATAATATAATTCGTGTCATGTCGTGCCCAAACTCGTGTGCATGTACCGTGTGAGAGCCAAATTTCGTATTAAGTTGCATCTTCTATCGGGCCACATGAAATCGAGTTGCAAGATAACCAAGATTAAACAATAATGTCTAACTAATTATTTTTGAAACATAGGGAGTATTACAAGAGGTATGATTTATGTTTTTGATGTATAATTGGTTCAAGGAAAAGGGTATATGAAACGTAAAGGAAAAGGAAAACAAAGGAAATCTTCAAGGCAACTAAAAGAGATGATGGAACAAAAATGAAAAGTCAATGTTGCAAAGTCATTGAGTAGTTCCAATTTTGACCTTTCAGTGAACAAATGAAGTTTATTGTGTTAGTCTTTGGGGAGACGTTATCAAATAGACCTTCTCGAGTGGTAGAAAAGTTGAATTCAGGGAAAGTGTATGGCGAACTTGAATTTGGATCTTCAAAAAGTTAGTAATCTTCTCTCTTTATTTTATTATAATATTTTTGTTTCAATAGTGCGACCATATCCTAAAATTTCCTACAATAAAATTTTAATTGTGAGTTGTGACCCACATTAAAGGACCACAAGAAAAAAGTGGAGAGCCACAAATTTTATTCTAAATTGTTGCATATCGAAATTTATATAGAATCTTTGAAAAAGACTTTCCTTCATAAGTAAGAAAGAAAAAATTTATTGTCTTTGGGATTTGATCCTACACTGCTGCTCATGAACAATCACATGAAGAATTGTTAGTCGTTATTAGGAAACATCTCAATTGATCCAAACAAAAGAATAAACTTCGATGTGTTTCTCTCTCGTCTCACTTCTGAGACAATTAGTTTGAATCCTTAAACTTTTTTACTCAGAAAAATGCTCTGTATGATATTATCAAATACATTTCTATTTTCAAATATTCTTGCATCACTAATTTTACATGGCCAAAAAATCCTTTAATAAAAAAGATATGTCATTTATGGTGTACCAAAGAAAAAGCTAAATTTGCTACACCTTTTAACAATAAAAATATCAGGATGATTTGTCAAAACAACCTTTTACAATTTTTCTGGAAACTTGACACATTAATCATTTTTTTGCGAGAAACAACCTTACCTTATTTAGTGGCTTTGATTCACCGTCTTCCAGTGTTGACCCACTCAAATTTCTCATGTGCTCTACACGTGCATTGGTTTTTAACACTCTATTTAAGAGAAAATGGTTAGGAAAGGGTGGAAAAAGGAAAAACGTGAGGAACGTGCACCATTGATTGAGAAAGTGGCATATATATAAAACCCTGAAATCAGTGGGTCAATGCCGGAAGCCGGTGGGTCAACACAAAAACAGACCTAACACAGTATGACGTCCCGAACACAACCCAATAATAGCGGGTTGGGATGAAATTTTCAATCCGTTTAATTAAATGCCTTGACCAACCTCAACTCTATTAATTAAATGGGTTGGGTTTGGTTGAAATTTTCAATCTAATTTCATCTCGCCCAGCCAATTTATAGAGTTCTCGTTGGAATGACCCGCTTAATCGAAAATTTTATATTCAAATTTATCACTTTTCATGTTGGGCTTTAATCTGTTAACCTTGTAATGTCTATGATATAGAAATTGTGTTGTAATTTTAGCTTTTAATTAGTTGTTAATTAATCTAGTTTTACCTTTTTGGTAGATATAAGTAAGATAATACTGCTAAAAAGGTTAGTGAGTCATAATCAGGTCTTCCCATTTACTGAAGGTTGGACTGGATTGAAAATCCAAACCCATTTACTTTATCACCTTGGGTTCTGGTTGTGGGATTAAAGCCATTTATCTTCGTGGGTGAGCTTGAAACCAACGTTGGTCAACCTTTTGCCAGCATACTTGTATCTTATAAAAAAAAATTAAGGTCCTAAGTTGCCAGACTAATTATAAAAGGTTGTTTCTCGCAAAAAGCTAGTAGTATATAAAAGCTTTATTTTAACAAATTATCCGAAATTTCATAACGTAGATTCTTGTCAAGTTAATGTTTTTTTAGATAGTGTTTCGCAAAAAATGTATTTTATTAGGTAGTCTCTGAAAAAATTTCACATTTTCAATTTCTTTTTTAATACTTATTTTGTCGTTTAAAAAAACATTTAATATCCCTCATTTTATCGTAATAATCTTCTTTTAATTTTGAGTAATGCATCTATAATACAACAAATGGCACTGGATCTTGTTGATGGTCTTGATCTTCTTTCTATTTCCCCTCATAAATAAGTCTGCTTCTTCTTTTGATTTTGGTGGTGCTTATCCATCTTCGATTGGGTATTTCATTTGTTTATTTAGTCGACGCATTCATATGATATTTCAACGTAAATAAAACCGTGAAACTGAATATTCTTGTCCGTCATACATAGAAGATGAAAAACGTAGGGTGATCATATAATAAAAGCAGGCTAAGTAGCCAACAATGAATAATCTCATATTTGGTTAAAATAACAACATTTTCTTCCTTAGAGGGTTAATTAGTGTATATAGATGAATTCAAATGGCCTCACTGTATAGAGTTTTTTTTGAAAATGTCTAGTTAATTAGTCCGACGAATTTCTACGATTATCACCATTTGGTAATGGGTTGGCGAGGATAGGAAGAAAGACATAGGCACGCATACTCCGTCGAGTAGGCAAAAGCATATAATTAGATTATTGTATTTTAATAGTACATGATGGCATAGGAAACGTGAAAAATAGTGCAGGGATTTAGAATCCATGTTTTATTTAGTTATACTAACTAGCTAGTAAGACTGTACTGAGATTAATTGGGAGCCATCCTAATTAGGTTCAACCCCAAACTACATTGACTTCAATAGAGCCATACTTTCCATTAATGGGTTTCTTTTCACTTTCACCAGCAGATTTGACTAGAAACACGGCCTTACCATTTGCAATTTCATCGTCGGGAGAAATAGTATCATAATCCATTAAGTATGCTGTAATCTCAAGTTCACTCGCTTCTGCAGGCACAACCACCTCATCCCTTTCTAAGAGAATGAATTCCCCAGGCCTTACTTCAATACGTTCACTTTGGCTCTTATTAAATAATACAATCTGAGAACTGATGCCGAAGCGACCGGTTATGTTTCCATAGACATCTGCTTGATCTTCTCCATCTCCGTTGATGAGCTTCACACTAATCGTAGCTTGAACATTATTATTGAACTGTACCTTCAGCGCTTGACAGTGTTTAATGCTGGCCATCTTTAATTATAAGGTATATTATATTATACTCCTGTGGACCACAAATTAGAAAATAAAATGTTAATTATAGATATAAATTAAGATGAACAAGCTAATTATTCAAGGAGATCGATCAGGAATAGGCACTTACCTTAACTAGATATCACGTTCTTCTATGAACTCCAATTAACTGTCTCACTTGTAAAAATTAATGCCATGGTCTCGCACCTTTATATAGAGAAGATATGCGTGCGATATTCTTTTTTATGTAGGCCGCAAAGAACAAACGTATTATTCGATGCTCTTCATAACGCATGGTAAGCTCATATAGGTTCTTCTTGCTATCATCTAAATAATCGTCACGTGGGTATGTGTGTATGGATCGATATAAGTGGGTGTGGGGCACCACAAATTCTATTCTTTCAGGCTTATATATCATTGTTCATTCCAATAAGTTTATCAACAAACATTTTCACTATATGTTCATACGAATATGATTTCTAGGTCAGTCTTAAAAACGTTATGTTGATCCTTTGCTCATAATAATATAATTAGAAAACCTATCATTATATGATTTATACCAATTTTCTTTGTAAATAAGTTTAATTGTTAATATCAATTCTCTTAATTGATAGGTAATTGCTCATACCAATTTTCTCAAACCTTGTTAGACGATAGAGAAACGTACGTAAAAAATGTTTCTTGTTTGTTTAAAGCATCGACCCAATTTTTTCAATAAAATTTGATCATATAGTATCATCCGTACCTGTTTTCTCTATCAAAAGGTTAAATTATTTATATTAACTATTTTCACACATTCAGAGTAAGTTGGTCCCTAAGTTATCTTATTATGTGGGTCGAGGGCCTCCACAAATTCTATCAATGGGGCCCATATTATTCATAAAGGTCAATCAACTAATGTGATCGTTGTTCTTTCATCCGAATGTGATTCTCAAGTCTATGAAAAAAAGTTTTTGATTCATCATGTTAATGCTAAAAATCGGCAAGTCCAATGACTGATGACCAAAATATTAAAATAATTATACATTAAAGAATAACTTTTAAATCAATATTTTCTCCTTCAAAAGGATTAAAAATTTATATCTTTTTTCTCATAAAGGCAAGTAGACCCCAATTTTTGCTTCTTATGTCTTCATATGGGTAAAAGGGCTCTACGGATTCTTTTATTTTTTAGGGCCCATCATTATTACTATAGGTCTATCAAAACAATTATTTTCACTGTCAAAATTTATATAGAATCCTTGAAAAAGGCTTTCCTTGTATATATGGAACCAAATAAAGAAAAATTTATATACAATTGTATTCTTTATTAAAAAAATGTTTTTCGTTCAACCTAATAGAATATGTAAGTAAGTTTCCTCTCCTTGTTCATTTGAACTGTTATTAATGCAATTCCATTTTCATCATGTTCTCACTTCTATGATAATGAAAATCTATTTTTCTTTTTTAATGAATTGTAGATAATGTGTAAGTTAGTAATACATTTTCCTACGGAACTTTTCATGAGCATTTATTATCCTCATATAGTCATGAGTTCATGACCAGTTTGTATTTAATCTGTGGTAGGAGAAATGATATGGCCTACATGCAAGAATATGCAATGATGAAGGTGAAATTTTCATGACAATGTTCAAGCTACGCTGAATGTTGAGTTGATGCAGACGGACAAGATCCTGCTGAGAATTATGGAAATAGTTACAACCAAAAAACTTGACAAATTTTATATGCTCTATATAATCTATGGGTCAAAAAGAACTTGTTAGAAAAGTATTCGTCGTTAAACCACATGTGAAAGATAGGCCGTACTTGTTTCATACTTCCTCCGTTTTCTATTGAGTTTGAACTTTTGATTTTTCAAGGTTACTAATCCATATATTGAACGTTAATTTCTTTAATTATGTATTAGTAAAAATAAAGTTTTAACAAACAATGTTTTCAAATATATATTGAGATCCTGTCAAAATATATATTGAGATAAATCTATTAATATCTAACATGATACTATATAATAGTATTTATATAATATGAGTAAATATAGTTATGAACAAAGTTTGGAAAGATTGACTTCAAATGACGAATAATCGAATATTGCAAATTTGCAACTGATAAAAAATAAAACAATAAAAGACGTGTTTTGATCTAAATCCTAAAGTGAAAATTTATTAAACTTTTAGAAATGTACGTTTAAAATAACATTCAATGAAAATGGAGGAGTTGATGAATTGATGTTAGAATAATTATCGCGGATGTTAAGGATTTAGCTAATCGAGTGTAGGGTCTATGTAAAAGCAGACAGGGGGAGTGTCGGAGACTCGGAGTGAGAGTTTATGTATCTTTGTACAACCCAAGGAAGACATTACTCTTATTAGTAACATTAAGATTTATGCGCAATATCTAACCATATGCTACTTCATGAAGAATTAATATTGGTCTACTTGGTTAGAGGCTCTCCTTCCATCCTTGTGACAAGGGTTCGATTCTTGCCCCTCACAAAACGAGATTCCCAAATTTTCCTCTCCCACATCCAGAGAAGGCTTTATGAATATTTTAGCTTGTAATTTTTCTATTCCTACTTATTGTGCCGTGTTACCACTAAATTGTTCTCCTTTTGTGGCTTCTTATATTTTTATAGTTTAATACTTCTAATAGATTAGAATCAAGCTGAGAAGTTAAAGCATGCTTTATTTATTTATACAAAACCTTGACTAGTAACATCTCTAAATACAAAACACACACACAATTCTTAAAATTTTGTTTTTGACTATAAATATCTCTTATAATCTGACAACTAATTGTAAAAAATTTGCCATGAGATTTGTCTTAAAAAATACTTACATTATATTATTTTGTTATTTCAATATGAATTGATGAGAGTAATTGACAATTTAAGTTCACCCTTAAATATCTTGTACACCTTATAAAAAGAAATGGATAGAGTACTAGTTAAAACTTAAAAACAATTGATATCTTGAACATATAAATTGAGACTAATCACACAATATTCAACATAACAAAATTTGTGTTTTACAATATTAGTAAAGAATATGGTTAAAGTTAATATACGAATAGTACAAAGGTCAAAATACTACATCTTTAAAAAAAACAGATGAAGTATAGCTTTGGTCATGACAACTCCATGTCTTAGCTTCTTTAGATATACGAACAAGTGAACAACGCTTCAACAAAATTGTCCCCTATTGAACTTAAACGCCTTGAAGTATAGATTGATTTGTAATTGCTAAAGCAGCATTAATAGCGGAATGTCCGGCTCACACATCAATTTCCAACAGAGAAGTGAACACCTGAAGCTCATAAATTATCATAGCATAAAGTAGAATCAATTGACAAGATTTATATAATTTTTATCATCTCATCTTTCAATATCTTGGGCTCCATTTGCCCTCAGACAAGATTATCCTTGACATGATCTATTGTTACTAAATAAAACGATCTCCATTCTTAATTACGTGCAACATTTGACTTTCACATATGTCAATACACCACGTTGACCCCTAAAATCTTTAATCATTGATTAGTGAAATTATAAAACTGATATGTTAAAAATACACATTCAAACTCATCCGACAACAAATTACATGATACCATTTGTTATTTGTGTATTAATAAAGAATTGTGGTCAAATTGAGTAAGAGTTTATAAATAGTAAAATTTCCAATGTTGCATGTATTAAAGAAAAGGAGGTCGTACTAACCTACAAGAAGTGTAGGCATCACATTTCCCATATCAAAAACATAATTCTTATCTCTTTTCACATCACGAAAGAAACGTCACCATTTACAGCTTTTGAAGAGACTAATCAGGGTGACGGGAACATTAATCTACAAAAAAGTTTGTTCTGAGATTTGTAGATGAAAATCAGCGGTGACTACAAGAATAATAAATAAAACTAATCAAATGAGTACAGTTAACTCACCAGTCCTCCAGAGGATAGAGTAGTCTTTCATTCCTCACCAGCATTTGAATTGGAATGCCTTAGACTCTCACAGCCCGGGCAATTATGCAAACTTTCATGAATATAAATGTCACAATCTAGACAGAAGTACTTCTTGCATTTCGGGCAAGTAACACAGTAACAAGATCCAGTCCCTGCATGAACCAAAAAAACATCCCACTTATGAAGACGCTTCAGACTGAGGAAGAGGGTAACAAGCTGCAAAATGCAACTACATATATCATCATAGCATGCTAAAAGATTTTGCATCATCACATTTATTTAATTTCACTTGCAATGCCTACTGCAGTTATGAAAGTGAACTTCATCGCTAACACCAAAGATCCATACTCATCAAGTTCTATTATGCTTACAACGCAGAGCAAAGTCCAGACTCCAGAGGCCCCAATGTTGGCAGACGTCTAATTGGAGATGGTGATTTGATGAAGTGAGTTATACCTAGTTTCTCAAATACCAGTGCTTGATTGGCAAGAGGTGATGGCAACTTAGAAGTTACAATCAACAAGCAGCTTTAATTTACATGCATCGGTGGATGGAAAAGGCTGACAGCCAGAACAGGATTTCAGCTGCTTAGAGCTCTTGCTATAAATGAGCTGAAGTTTCCAAATCAAAAGTATTACACTTGTCTTTTAGAGTTCAGCGATAAGCAACCAGCCAAGATGAAGAACTGATATCCCGGAGAAAGAGATCAAGTAATCAAACTATCCAGACATTAACTCAATGATCTTCTACTACATGGAACTTTAAACTTAATGACAACCAAGAAATGCATCATCACAGAGGCAATTATTCCAAGAACTGAATGAACTTAATGGCGTGATTTTACGGAAAGCCAGATGAATTATCAGGGATAAATACATATATGGCCACTGGTTAAACATTATATTGTGAGATTAAAAGGACACATTCTTCTCCCTTCCCAAGTCATCTCACATGTCCCTGCCACCCAAACTCTGTTGATCACATGAGATTTTTATATTCACTCCTTAGCCAAAGTCACATGCGATATATCTAGTAACCAAATCCAAAATGTATTGAAATGGAAATCAGCCTAACCAGACACCACTCATCAAAGTGAAAAGAAAGAACAAGTTATGTTTGAGAGAAGGGAGGGGGACAGCTAGCCAAAATATTCTCTACTTTGATATTGATTAGAGAAGGGAGGACAACTAGCCAACATTGACTACAATGTTTTGATATTCTACAATTAGTGTTACACTAGAAGGACTTGATTACAAGAATACCCAATACTACCTCTTGATGCAGCAAGCTCTGTGCGAGAAACTGTGCAAGAAATCATACAATAGAAAAAGGTCATTGTCTCATTGCACGAACAGATCTATTGTTGTCCAATGGCTCAGTTTAACATAAGACCTGTATCACCTATTAGAAATTTGGAAATGTTAAAATTCTACTAGAGGTTATAAATAATCATAAAAAAGTTTTTGATAAAGTGGTGCTTAAGGGTAGCCTTTAGAGATGGAGGTAATGTTTTGAAAATGCTAGAGAAAAGCTTTTGGAGGTAGATGTAGCTTCTAGAGGTCAAGAGTAGTCCAACGGCTAAAATTTACCACTTACGTAGCACTCATTCTTTTTTTTCCTTTTTTGAGTCGTACATGATACTAATTCTTTACAGAACTATTTTGACAGCTAGTATCTAGCCACTAACAACAAGTACGACGGCTAGTAATTACTACAGCAACATAGCTCCTAGCCTACCACAATAGCTACTTTTGTGAACAAGTACATAGCCAAGACCACCTTGCACATGTGGATGGCAAGTCATGTCACAAATCACAAAAACTTAGAAGCAACACCTTGTACAAGTTCTTTTCTTGACAGAATATATATTCCAATTATTAGTAATTAATTCATTACGCTTTAAAGACAAACTCAAAATATCATCTATTTTGGTCATCAGTTGGATAATTGCTCATACTGACTCGCTAATATTCTGAAACAAAACTGCAATCAGACAGATTTTATTTTTGAATCACACAGAAAAATGGTCAGGATGTCAGGTTTGAGAAAATAGAGACAATCTCAGTTAGACAGTATGATAATTAAATGCAATAAACTCATTGAAATCTTAACTTCTTCAATAAGGATACTTACCAGAATTTGTCAGATTGTGCATGCATCCAAAACATGTTTCAAGTGATCTCTGTCCAGTGATATTTCCATTTGAAGACGAAACTTCACTGAATGGTGTTATTGGGAAGAGGTGATGATATGACCTCGCTAAATGGGGAGAGGAAACGAGTGTCAGCCCACATATGCGACATTCTGTGGGAAGCTCACAAACACGTGCTTTGCATCTTGGACAAGTGTACCCAGCACCAACCTTAGCCTCTTTATGACATACACAAATTGAGACCACACCTTCTGCTGCTCTTTGTGGAAAGCCCATCTTAATCAGGTTAGCAACTGCATACTCAGCTATGGCAGGAGGAGGTGGCGCATGTTCCAGCAACAATTCTTTCAGATGAAACTGCAAGGGAAGATGTTTCACTGAGAGAACAGTTATATAATTGCATAATATACAGTACTTCTATAATACAATAAGGTCAGCATTCAGCACTAAACGTCACCATAACTTCAGTTCACACAGCTACAAGTAATCTCATAGAATAGACTCTTGCAAAATAACTCACCTCATCTAGAGCAACAGAATATGATCCACCTGTTTCCTGGCATATATGTTTGCAAATAAACATCTCTGCTGAAAGACCCACTATTGAACACCTAATCTTTGACTTCTTGCATTTGTTGATGGTCTCCATAATGTCGCCTGGATCGCAAGAACTAAGAGCAGAATATAGTATCAACACTTCACGGTGACCATATGATGGAACTTGATTCAAGTATTCATGAACAAGTTCTAGGGCATTCTGCAAAGACGCATCTCCTGAACACTCCAGCTTATTCATCAAAGCCTTAATATGAGACTCGGGGCTTCCACCCATATCCGTTAAGCAATGAGCAACGCCGTCTTTAATAGACACAAGACCAATTTGACTTAGAGGATTCTGGTCAAAAAACTCCCTTACAAAAGCCTCTACATGTTTGGCAACAACAGCCATTCTGCTTGGCTTGAAATCCATCTCTCCTGCTGCCTAAGAAGAAAGAGTCAAAGTTTTAGGCATAGAATAATGGAGCGCAAAGCTGCTACAAATATCAAAATGTTATATCAACATTGACTGGATGAGTAGCTACTCAAAAAGGGTTAAAGGGCATCCTCAGATTTCAAGCCTTCATGTCCCTGAACAGTGATCCAAGCATTATTAGTTTTCCCCAGTCATGTACTTAACCAAATAAAGGCTAGTACAAATCCGGACCTTATATTTCTATCAATGACTTAAAACCAAAAGCAAAATTGTCCTAAATGCTTCAAGATTTAAACCTACAGCTTCCTACGAAGTCAGACAACACATTTGCCTCAAAACATTACATGATCCACAAAAGTTATCGCCAGAAAACAGCATTATGCATAAACTTGAGTTTAAATCTGTAAGTAAGCTGCTGCTAAGGCAGCTCACAACTCACCAGATAACTCATAGTTATCCAGTTGGTAGTTAGCTAAGTAAATTATAAGTTAGTTAGATTCTGTTAGTTAGTTTGTTACAAAGCTTCTTGTATACGATTCTAAAGCTTACAGCATACGCTTCCTGATTAGTTGTATATATACTCAATCATCTTAGCTTGTAATAAATAATGAAAACAGAAATAAAGAGTTTTCTATTTTTCTCTCAACATTTCTCTGATATTATCACCTACATCTTTACTTGATTCAACTCTAGGAGGTTGAATTCACATGGTATCAAAGCCGAAAGGTTCTTAAAGGCTCAATTAGTATTCTAATTGAAGATAACTCTCTGCATTCAAATTCAATTCAATCAGTTTTTTTTTACTGATTCAAATTCTCCAGAAATTCTCTTAAATTTTCTTCTCAATCTTCAAATATTCTTCAATGGAAGTTGCTGCAAATTTTGTTCCAAATACTCCTGAAATTCCTGAAAAAACTCCTTTGAATGTTGGATATAGTGATCCATTTTACTTAGGTTCTGGAGATCATCCAGAACAACAACTTGCTGCACATAAATTCAATGGAGAAAACTTCTTGAGCTGGAATCGAGTGATTAGAATGGCACTTGGAGCTAAGAATAAGCTGTGTTTTATTGATGGAACATGTAAGAAACCTGATGTTGAATCATCAGATTTACAGAAGTGGATAAGGAATGATTATATGGTTCAATCATGGATCATTAACTCAATGGAGAAGACAATTTCTGAAGGTTTTCTACTACAACAATCTGCACACCAACTGTATGAAGAAATACTTGAGAGGTATGGCCAGTCTAATGCTCCTCAATTGTTTGAACTACATCAAAAAATGACTTCTATTCAACAAAATGATTCATCTATTGTTGAATATTACTCTAAACTGAAGAGAGTTTGGGATGAAGTTCAGTTGATTGAAGGTTTTCCGGATTGTACTTGTGGTGCATTAGCTAATTGTGCTTGTGGATTACTCAAGAAAGTGCTTGCTGCGATCGAAGCAAAAATTAATCCAGTTCTTCTTGGTTTGAGTTTGAAATATGGATCATCCAAAACTAATATTCTCGAGTATGGATCCCTTACCTACTGTGAATAGAGCCTATTATATTTTGTTGCAAGTTGAAAAACAAAATAAGTTGACTGATCAACAACAAGCTTCATCTGCTCAAATCAGTGCTTTTGCTTCTATGAAGCAGAACTTGAATTCTTCCTACTATAATTCTGGAGAAAGGAGGGATTATAAGAAGTATAAGGTGGATAAAAGTGATAGAAAATGTGATTATTGCAAGAAGATTGGACATACCATGGATCGAGTGTTTCAACCGGTAATGTACCGGATCGGTTCACAAACCTCAAAAACAAGCAATCAGCAGAGGTTCTTCCTCTAGAATGGCAAACTCATGCATCCGAAATTCAAAATGCCGATGATTTTGTGGGCGATAATCCGTTGGATTATGATAATTCTTCTCACAAAGAAGTGGCAAGTAGATGCTTCCTTAGTGAATGCAGTTTACAAAGAAATGATGAAGTTGATGAAGACTCAATCAAACTCGCAGATTATTCTCAATCTTCTCCCTCCATCAACTTTGCGGGTATTTTTAATGCATCAAATAAGTCATTCATTACCTCGTTACGCTCACTTAGACTGGATTGTTGATACGGGGCAACGGATCATATGATCCGTGATAAGAATATCCTACAAAATTTTACCTCAACCTATTAAGGTTGGTTTACCCGATGGTAAAGTTAAATTGGTTGATCATGTTGGCTCGGTTTCCATTACTCCCGATATTGCTATTTCAAATGTGTTCTATCTTCCCGATTTCAAACACAACCTATTATCTCGTTGGTAAGCTTTTAGATGAACACAATCTAACCGCAAAATTCACTTCTACATCATGTGTGTTTCGGGACCTTGTAACTAACAAAGTCAAGGCCCCGCCTTGTGAGACAAGCCGATCTCTACAAGTTTATCTTAGATTTTTCTCATGTTTCTTCTCCAAGTACTGTTTTACATGTTAGTACTTTGCCTTCATATGAAATTTTTCATTCTAGGCTTGGACATCCTTCTGTTCAAAAGATGACTAAGCTGTCTACTTTGTTTGCTTCAAAAATAAATGCAGATTTGGATTGTGAATCTTGTATATATGCCAAAATGCATAAATCCCCTTTTCCTACTTCTTCTTCTTCTCATGCTTCTGAATCTTTTAGTTTGCTTCATGTGGATCTTTGGGGACCTTATAGACGGCCTAGTTTGACCGGGTGCAACATATTTCCTCACACTTCTTGATGACCACGAGTAGAGTCACTTGGACTCATTTAGTTCATTCTAAAACACAAGTTCCCATCATTTTGTCTCAATTTCTCGCTTATATTGAAACACAATTTGGTTTACATTTGAAAAATATAAGGAGTGATAATGGAACTGAGATTATACAGAGTTATTGTACTCGACTTTTTGCTCAAAAAGGTATCATACATCAAAGAAGTCTTCCTAATACTCCCCAACAAAATGGGAGAGTAGAAAGGAAACATAGACATCTATTAGATACTGCTAGAGCAATCGGACTTCATGCACATTTACCTATAAAATTCCGGGCGGATTGCTTATTAGCAAGCCTACGTATCTCATTAATTTAATGCCTACTGCCATACTGGGTTGGAAAACACCTTTTGAAGTCTTAATGAAGAAACAGCCCACATATGATCATTTGAGGACAATTGGATGTTTGTGTTATGTTGAACATAAAAGTTCTGACAAATTTGCTCCAAGAGCTACCAAGTGTATCTTCCTTGGTTATCCTTTTGCTCAGAAAGGATACAAATGTTATGATCTCACCACACACAAAATCATCCTCAGTAGGAATGTCAAATTTCAGGAACACATTTTTCCTTTTACTTCTTCTGTGTCTCATTCACCTTCTGATTCCTTACAACATGATCCACAGCTAGTTAATCCTGCCATTCATGATCCTCAAGACATTCTCTTTTCTCCAGTTGATATACCACCTTTTCCTACTAATTCTTCCTCTTCTAGTTCTTCTACATCTACACAATCACCTATTTCTCTCTCTTCTACTGATACTTCTCACTCATCTCCACATTCTTCTTCTATTTCCTCTCATTCTCCTTCTCCTATTATTTCTCAATCTCTTTCTTCTATTCCTATCATCACTAGAAAATCTTCTAGACATACTCACCCTCCTGCAAAACTAGCAGATTTTATTGTAGATTTACCTAATCTACATCACCCTTCTTATTCTCGGGATACTTCTACATCTCAAAGCTTTAATGTTTCTACCTCTCCCCGTCTTTTCTACCCTACGACCAAGAACATTTAGCTAGTCTTGCTAATGTTCTATCTTACACTGAACTCCGCTAATTACAACCAAGCCAGTCAAGACGGTAGGTGGCTTGAAGCTATGAACACGAGAACTTTCGACTTTGGAAAAAAATGAGACTTGGGATCTTGTTCCTCTTCCTCAAGGACATAAAGCTATTGGTTGTAAATGGGTCTATAAGACCAAATTCAACCCAGATGGTACTTGTTGAAAGATGCAAAGCCGGATTAGTGGCTAGAGGTGATAGGCAAATTGAAGGTAAGGATTTCAAGCATACATTTAGTCCAAGTTGCAAAATTCAAGACAGTAAGAATTCTTATGGCTCTAGCTGCTGCTTGTAATCTTGAGCTCCATCGGTTAGATATATTCGGCATAGAGGTTAAAAGAGATTCATCCGGCATTCTTTTGAACCAACGAAAATATATTCGGATTTGCTTAAAAACCTGTTCAATGGAATCTTGTTCTCCCCGTTGCTTGTCCTCTTCCCGAGGGTCTTAAACTCGGCATCTATGATGGAGACAAACTACCCGATCCAGAGGTATACGGAAGAATCATTGGCAAATTGCTTTATTTGAACATGACTAGACCGACATAAGTTATGATGTTCAAGAACTTAGTCGGTTTCTCTACGATCCCGAAATGCCTCATTTTTTGGTCGCTCAACATGTTCTTAAATATTTGAAAGGCACATTACACCATGGTCTATTCTATTCAAATTCGTAATTCTCTTCAAGTTGCTTGCATATTGTGATGCGATCGGGGTAATTGTCATTATTCAAGCGGATCTCTCATTGGTTACTGTGTTTTTCTTGGATCTTTTCTTATATCCTGGAAAACTAAGAAACAAAAGGTTGTTTCTAAAAGCTCAACCGAGGCGAAATATCGTAGTATGAGTCATACTACAAGTGAGTTTGTTTGGTTAGTTGGGTCTTCTCAATGATCTCAACATTCATCCTACTCTTCCTATTTCTCTATTTTGTGACAACATTGTTTGCCAACACATTGCGGCCAATCCTCGTTTTTCATGATAAAACTAAACATTTGAAGATTGATTGTCATTATGTTAGAGAAAATGTTCAATCAGGTTTCATTGCTACACATCATGTTAGCTCTCAGATGCAAATTGCTAATATCATGACCAAAGCTCTTGGTGCTGTTCAACACAAATTTCTCACTGTCAAGCTTGGAATGATTCTTTCTGACTAAGTAACATTCCAGCTTGAGGAGGGGGTGTAAGTAAGCTGCTACTAAGGCAGCTCACAACTCACCAGATAACTCATAGTTATCCAGTTGGTAGTTAGCTAAGTAAATTATAAGTTAGTTAGATTCTGTTAGTTAGTTTGTTACAAAGCTTCTTGTATACGATTCTAAAGCTTACAGCATACGCTTCCTGATTAGTTGTATATATACTCAATCATCTTAGCTTGTAATAAATAATGAAAATAGAAATAAAGAGTTTTCTATTTTTCTCTCAACATTTCTCTGATATTATCACCTACATCTTTACTTGATTCAACTCTAGGAGGTTGAATTCACAAAATCCCTCCCTCTCCACCCTTATATATAGAAGAAAAAAACCTGTAGTACTTGAAACAATTAGCCTGTTCAAAAACATATAATCCTATTCAGCAGTGAAAATTCAAAATAATACACATTATAAGATTTCATTACCCTTGAGAAATCCATGACGACATATATATACCGAATAAGGCCTTTCTGAATTCGAGCAGTCGTTGAAGTCGATGAAACGGAACGAATGCGCCTACGATACTGAGCATGGTAAAGATTCTTATTGTCAATGGGGCGAAGAAGCCCGGACTCATCTTCTTGCAAAGATTCCCATGATCTCTCATCAGTATAAGCTCTCTCCCACGCAGACATATCATTATCCTCATCTTCATCATCCTCATCTTCGTCTTGTTCCAGTCGTCTTCCTCTCGAATTCCTAACCTCCCTATGTTCAATGCTGTTTATCATCTCTTAATCTAAGTATGAAAAAAACTCAAAATCAGGTTTTTTTTTTTTTTTACAAATATCAATCACCTTGGCCCATTTTCGGCCTTGCAACAAATCTGTCAATACTATCTCAATTCATCTTCCTACAATTCCAACTTTCTCCATTACTTCAACGGCTTCGGTTCAACTAAATACCAAATTATGTACTTTTTTTTTTAAGCTTACCAGTATTAAAAATAAAAAAGACAAACTAAAAGATCCTGAAAGCTTAAATTTATGGGACATTGAAGTTTCTGATCTCAAAGATTACATTAAAACAAAGTAAACAAACCTTAAAAGTTATGGAAGATCCGAGCTTCTGATTTCGTCAAAAAAGCTCTATTCGCTCGAAGTGATTTTGTCTAACTGTTGTATTCTGTGCCTCAAATTGGGGTGAAAATAAATTAGGGATTTGATGGTGGAAATTCGAAAAATTGTGTGTGATAATATGATGAATTGAGAGAGAGAATCAGAGAAAGTTGTAAATGGTCATTTAGGGCTAGACACTGGGGAATAAACCCAGAGCCGAGGCTGATACATGGGTTTTGAATTATTAAACCCATACCCGGTATACCAGGAAAAGTTTGAGTCAAGGGCACAACAAGGACCTGAGCTTTCACATTTTTCACCGCTCAGGACCCATTAGTTTTTTTACACCGTTTACGACCTAGAGTCATATTCCGGTGATAATTTCTAACCATGGTTATACATAGGGCCCATTCTCTCTCCTCTCTCCTCTCTCCTCTCTCCTCTCCTCTCTCTTCTCTCTCCATTTACTCTCAAGCTCAAATTATATTTTCTCTCTCCTCTCTCACTCTTTCTCTCTCCTCTCTCACTCTTTCTCTCATCTTTCTCCTAACATATTCTACTGAAGAACTCAAGAACCCTAACCCAGTTTTTTTTCTCTCTCCTCCGTTACTCTTTCTTCTCATATCTACCTCATTTCTTCACTAATTTCTACCAAAATTTACCTAACAATTCGTTTTATCATATTCGGTTATTTGGGTAGTTTTAACATATTCTGTTTTTAGCACAAATTAATGAGATCGATTAATTTGTGGGTTACAATTTTGATTTTTTTGGGCAAAGACATCCGAAGTTGGAAGAAGAAGATGTTCAAACCCAAAAATCGAATTTTTCGGTTTGAATCTAAAAAATTTTTTGGGTTTTTAGCACAAGATATGTTCAATGTGGACGAATCTCGAAGTTGGTCTTTGTCGTATGGTCTCTCTTTCTCACTCTTGAACTCTCTTTTTCTTGTCGATTTTTTTTGGGTTTGTTGTATTGTTCGAATTTTTCTGGGCATGTTCGATTTTTGTTTTGATTTTTTTGTTGAGGTTGTTCTGATTTTTTTGTTTGAATTGTTATGATTTTTTGGGTTTTCGTATTGTTCGAATTTTTCTGGTCATGTTCGATTTTTGTGGTATGATTTTTGTTTTGATCTTTTTGTTGAGGTTGTTCTGATTTTTTTGTTTAAATTGTTATGATTTTTTGGGTTTTCTTTCGAATTGTTTTGATTTTTTGGATTTTCTTTTGAATTGTTCTGATTTTTTTTTTTTGAATTGTTATGATTTTTTGGGTTTTCTTTCGAATTGTTCTTATTTTTTTTGTTTGAATTGTTCTAATTTTTTGGGTTTTCTTTCGAATTGTTTTGATTTTTTTTGTTTCAATTGTTCTAATTTTTTGGGTTTTCTTTCGAATTGTTTTGATTTTTTTTTTTTTTTTGAATTGTTATGATTTTTTGGGTTTTCTTTCGAATTGTTCTGATTTTTTTTGTTTGAATTGTTCTAATTTTTGGGTCATATTGTTTTGTTTTGCTGTTCGAATTCTTTAGACCTTCAAGAATGGAGCGAAAAAAATGTGAAAGTTATGAGTAGTAAAAAATGTGAAAGTTCAGGTCCTGATTGTGGGCCTTACCTCATTTCTTTATGTTTAGTTGATCTCATTTGAGTTAACGGTGAGTTAACTAGCCTGAAAATCAACCACATGTCCTAAAAGGTGAAGAAAATAGTTATAGGTCCTAAAAGGTGAAGAAAATAGTTATAGGTCCTAAAAGGTGAAAAAGGTGGTAGTTTGGGTCCTTAATGTACCCTTAACTTGGGAAAGTTTTCTCAATTTGCATATAGAAGAACGGGCTTTTAGACCAAAGTTTAGATGGTACACACGCTAGTACATAGAGCATGGTGCGCACATGTATATGAATAACAAGTCAACTATACATAGGCAACTAGTCGAATGAACACATATACATGGATAACAAGTCAAATGAACATATGTACAATGTACATCTTTGTTGGTACATGTTCATTGGTATTGGTCTTTATGTACATAATCTATGTGCTTGATGTTCATCGTGCGTATGATCCTCTTCATACGTACGTGTGTATGTACTAATTTGGGCTTTTAGACCCCTACAAATTGCACTGATTTTTTTTTGTTTTATAAATTTTATTTCTCCTAAAATCATGGTATGAATATTAGCTTGTGATTTGAAATTTTACATCATTTATTAAAAGTATTTTAAACTGGTTTATGACCCGTCTATCTAGCGGTTGATGTGGTTAATGTCATGGATATGGGTGTGCACCGGTCCAGGATCAAACTAGACCTGACCAGAAGTGGTTGGACCGGTGGACCGGAATCTGAAAATTCCATGGGCTGGCACTGAACCGAAAAAATTATGGCTCGATTTTGGACCTGTTGAACCGGAATATGTAGAAAAAAAAACTTTTTGTTTAGATTTAAACATATTTATAAATAAGATACATTAAAATTTTATAATTATAACAACAATAATCCTAAGGAAAAATTGATTCTAATAATCCAACCGTTGGCATATCCGCTGAATTTAATCCCACCTATTGATTATGTTAGAATAATTCCAACTTGGATGATAGGATATTGAAGATGCTTTCCTAGACTATTGATATGCATACACTTCATAATTTCAAAGACATAATGGGATTGTTCCTCTAAAATACTTGATTGATCCGATTAGTAGATATGTGTTTTAATTCCAATTGGCAACGGACTAACAAAGACAAATATGAATGCATGCATATCTAATTAATTGAGTATGTCACAGGTTCACAGCCAGTGCCGGATCTAGGATTTTGTAAATTGTTGGTCACACACAGTGTCACATAGTTCGTGGTTCACTTTGGTACGCGAAACGGGTACGGGAACACGATTTGCTAGTTGTTCAATTTTCGGTTCACTGTGGGGTTTTTTGTACGATTTTCCGGGTCTTAATTCGTTGTAGGACTTGATTCGTTACGCTATTGGATTATTTTGTACTATAAATCAGTAGATGTGTCCATGTATTTGATCTTTAAGGTTTAATTTTATACAGAGTAATATTGAATTTGAGCTCAAACTAAACAAAGAAGGTGTAAGAAAAGCCATTAAATGAGATTACACGCACAAAAAAACTAAAAAAAGAGGATAGTGTTTAATATGGTAGGATTATTAAGCAACATGCATTAAAGAGATTTTACAATAAATAAAGTAAAAACACGTGGTCCCAAGCACAATTTATTGTTCCAACTTTTTTTTTTTTTTTTTTGAGGGGAAACACACAAACAAATATATTAATAATCATCAAAATCCAACTTCGCCAAGGCTAGCACACCTTGAGGGAAGTTGTTTACAAAAACATACTCCCTCCTATTAGGAGGGACTAATCTAGCACAAAGATGAGCAATTGTGTTTCCCACCCTCTTAACATGTGAAAATAAACAAACATTAAAATCATCCCCAAGGAAACATATGTCTTCTATGATGAGATCAACAGGAGTTCGACCCCAACTTCGTCTACGGACAACTTTCACCAGATTAAGAGCCTCCACTTCAATGCTTCGACATCCCAACTCACGAGCCATCTGTAGGCCCCACTTCAATGCCACAGCTTCCTCTAGCGCAGCCGACCAGTGAGCTCCACGCCTTCGCACCTCCACCGCAACAATCTTACCTTCCGCATTGCGAAGCACAACCCCTAGACCCACCCCATTTCCATCACTGTTGTGTCGGTATTGAGCTTCAAATTCCCCTCGGCAGGAGGCAGCCATCCAGCCCTCGACACAACACCACCCTCCACACTAGCCCTTTTGAAAACCGCATGCGCATACTCCTTGTAATCCTCTACCAAGCGAAGGAAACCCACCACCCCTACTTCCATACTCTTCCATGGGTCATTATGAACCACCGCATTTCTAAAAGACTGTAACACCCCCAAAATCCATACACGTCTAAACTACGTTGCATCGACTTTGGGAGTGTTACCGCCGCGGTGAAACGCAAGGCTTATTGAATTTAAAACACTAACTTACTCTTTATTATGAAAACTAAACTGCAGCGGAAATAAAAATACTAACTTAACTACAACTCGGAATCACTATCGACCCCTTTTATTTAAAACCATAAATCATAAACAAATCTCTAGTATGTTCAACCAAAACAATTTAAAAGTTTACAATCAAAAGTATCCCCTGTATGCTCGAACTCATGCAGCATCACCAACATACCTAATCTGCTCCCCATTGAAATATCAATGGTTCATCACAGGTCAACAAACAACACAAATAACAAACAATCAGCTATGCTGAGTACGTACAAAATCAGTTAAATAATACACTAAACATAAACAGAAGAGTAATAACAATTCCTAAACATGATACCACAAAAACATTGAATTTCGTTTTTACAATTTATTTGGCATCGAACGGGCACCGTCATCTTTCTAGAATCATACGGGCTACTTAATCCTTAATAGACAACTTGGTCTATTAGATGAAATGTAAATACGGTTTCGTTCCGTTCCACATCCATCACCTTAGTATGCATACCCCCAAGATCGTACGGAACCTTCCGCCTACTTGAGTTATCAAAATTTATAAGGACACTACCGTCGTCACACAAGGCTCGCGTAGGAGTGTAGAGCAAGTCTCACACTCCCCCCCATTGTTCATCACTTGTAGGGAGTCCAACTACAAGTTTATTGCCAAAATCCTTTCTTAGTATTGACCATTCATACCACATTAAACATGTAATCATTTAACATTCCTTCTTAGATACAATACTCAAATCTTTAATCTTGTAACATCCTTGTCACACCAAAGATCAAAGAATACAAATCCAAAACTTTCATGCTTATGATACGATAGAATTACGCATTACAGTGCTACATACCGCAATCATGCTACCAAACAATCTCAGCAATCACAATCATACAATCGTTCAATCGTTCCCTATCATGATTCTAGGTTCCAATATAATAATTCACAACCTAACATGATACTAGTAATTGCAACTGAACTGGTACGCGTACGTACCTTGTAACGGAGAATCTTTGCTGATTATTAAAACGTTCCGCTTATGAAATTGGGACCTAATCGAAATATAAAATAATTCAGTTAACCAACTTAACTACTGTGTAAAACTTAGTGTTTTGAACAATAAAAAGTAAACGTTCTTGTTGTTTAAACTTTTCTTTCATAAACTTTATTGAACTAACATATTTATTACTTACTAATGAGGTGCTTATAAATCTGATTTTGTTTAACTTTTACACTACTTTGTTTGCAATAACAAAACTTAACTAAATACCTATATAAGAACTATAAAATCGATTTAAAGAACTAAACCAAAGTAATAATTAGTAATATATGTAATAAATCTGATTTTGTTTAGTTCATAATATACTTTTATTTAAAGTCACAAACTTAAACCAATATACATAAGGATGATAAAAACAGGATTAAGAAATATAATTATCATAAGAACTATATACATAATTCTAAATCTGTTTTTTTTTCTTTAATTATATTACCACTATTTTTATACTTTACTTATCATGACAAAACTTAATCAAAGATACAAGAATAACAAATTAGATTATATAACTTAAATTAAATAAGAAAAGAGAGAGAATGACCACCGGAAGAACACCGGCGACCACGGCGGCGCCGACCACCACTCGAACCTCCAACTGGTCGGCTGGCCTGCGCGACACAAGCACGCTCGAACCACCACTCAAACGAACCTAGCCACGAAGCACTCACGCCTCGACGCACGACCCGCAGCACTCGCACACACCCTCGTCCTACGAACCTACTCGACAGCAGCCACACGCACACACCAACGCACAGCACTCGTGCTTCGCAACCCCAACACGCACAACCTTCGCCTCGACCAGCACTTGAACGCTCGCAAACCTCGAGCCCAACGCTCGAACGCTCGCACTCCTTGAGTCTCACACTCGAACACACACGCTCGCACTCGCCTCACCTCGCCTCGCCCAGCACGACCCTCGTATAACTCTCGCTCGACACACCCTCGCCCACCACACTAGCAGCGACCACTCGCAGCATGCCTTGAAGGCCGACGAGAACTCAGGGGAAGGGAGGAGAAGTAGTGCGAAAGAGGAGAAAGAGATGTGACGAGGTGGAATAAGGAAAACAACGCAGGAGGAGAAGAGTGACGAGAGAGAAGAACAGAGGAGAGAGAAGAACAGAGGAGAGAGAAATTTCCTTGAGGGAGGAGGAGAGGAAACGGCTGAGTAGGACTTAGGTTTTTGATTTCTTTTTTTTTTTTTTCTTCCTATTTATAGCACGGTAAACCCTGGTTTAATAGGATTTGTTTTCAACTCAAACTCCGATTTGTTATTTTATTTCGAAAATAAAACGAAACCAAATTATAATATAATTAGGTACAATAGTAAGTTATATAGTTAAATTAAAACACTTTCAACTTTATTCTTTATATTTTCTTATTTATAAAAGAATAACTCCCAAAAAAAATACAGAGTATTACAAAGACCATGTGGCCCACATCAATGCCGTAAAGGATAGCAGGTCATCCTTTTGGAGCCTCTCCTTCATCCATAGCCATCGATCCATACACGAGGTTGTTGGAGCATCAACAAGGTAAGTCATAAAAGGTGAATTTTGCCAGATGGGTGTAACAAGAGTGCAATCAAAGATGGCGTGAATGATAGTTTCATCACCCCCTTGACACCTATCACAACTGCTATCATCTATAATATGCCTATCCTTCAACCTCCCTTTGGTCGCCAAAGACCCACTACACGCCCTCCACAAGAAGTTGTGCAACTTCGGAGGGCCTCCAAAGCTCCATATTGACTCCCACCGCTTGCCATCTTCCCCTAATCTTTGAGCCAACCCCTAATATGCCCTACTGTCACATGATTTTTTTCGAAGTACCTCTTTTCCGCACTAGGAGGTTCCTGTGATGGCGCCTAGACCCGTCTAGACCAGCCTTCCACACTCACGTACTTTGTATATTAGAATTACATAAATAAGAACACACACAATATTACACGAGACTAGAAGGGAGAAAGAGAGCTTTTATTTCTTGAGAGCAATTACAATACAAGGCTAAGAGTTTCCAGGATTCTCTATCAAATGATTACAACAAGTGCTCTATTTATAATATGACAGAGTGGCTACAGCCCAGCCACATAAGCAGGTAACCACCCACTAACATAGATAACCACCCACTAACTTATCCATGATGTTGTACATCCTCAAACGTGGGATAACTTCCCACTAACTTGCTGACTGACTTCTTAATTCAAGGAGAGTGGTGAGGGACGTCGGTGGTTACTCAACCGCCCACTCCTCTCACACCCTAAGTAACCATTGCGAGTAACCGCTCGCCCAACAGCGTACAAGTGTCCGCTACACTTGTCACAACTGTCCAAGGCCACGACCATAACCGTCCAAGGGTAAACGCTCACCAAGTCGAGAGTAACCGTCCATGACATTGACGCAACTGCTCCTAAGCCAAGCGTAACCGGTTATGGCCTTAGACGCAACCGCTCATCGTCAGAAGAAACTACCCGCCATGTCAGCGTAACCGCTTCTGTATGGTGGGAGTGTGTCCACTCACACTCCTGATAATCGCTCCCCTTTTTAAGGAGACATGGGGCAGCGTGGGTGGTTACCATAACCACCCACTACTCATGGTAACTTGCCTTAACCGCCCCTTAAAATAAGGAGTAACCGCCCTTATTTCAAGGAACTAACCACCAGCACTAGGCATACGTTGGTAACTGCCGCCAAGTCACCTAACAACCTAGTTTTATAACCGCTGGGCGGTTACCCACGCATGGTAACCGCGCCTGATTATCCTTTGCTCACTCGTAGCCAGGGTAACTGTCGCCAAGTCACCAAGTCAACTGACGGACGGTTACCATCGCATGATAACCGCTCTCCACGATCCCACGCTAGCCGTAGCCTTGGTAACCGCCACCAAGTCACCAAGCTACTCAGTCTACCATTGTTGGGCGGTTACCAACGCATGGTAACCGTCTCCCACGATCTCACAACGTGGATATTTGTGTAACTGCCATGCTAGGGATCCCTTGACACTGGTTTAACGGATGAAACCATCAACTCCGTGCGTCGTGCCACCATACGAGATTTATCGGAACCATCCTCGAGTTCACTCGCAAGTTTCACTACGTGCACCCATCTCGGATCTTGTCCCATCTCTTAGGGCACTCAACTTGGACACGCAAGGGTCAAGTATAACTCCCTAGTCGCATACATCGCTCGAGAGTTATATACCTTAACCGCCATGGCCTTGTCCGACGTATAGCATTGCGCCTAGAAGTAGTCGGCTTTTAAACAAATGCCGACAAAAGTGACGGTTACAAACCTTCCCCACTAAATGGAGGCTGACGTCCTCGTCAGATTTCACTACTGAGGCATTTGTCGGGAAGGGCCCTCACCCCCATCGCATAAAATTCTCATAAGTAGTCGTCACTTTTCTTACGGACTCGTTTTACTCACAACGAGCCCCCTTGATCCCATGCTCCTCATGATCCTCAACTGATCAATGGCATTCGCACACATGTGGGCCTTGGATCCTAGCCACCTTATGGCCCTTAATCACAAGCCAACGGGATCAATGATATTTCTCATAACCTCTCAGCCATTATTTCCTTCAAAGCCGGCATAGGAATCTATAGCTTACTTCCCACATCAATGGAAGTAATCATCCGAGGTACCTCCCTTTCCACGGAGGAGGGGCATCTTCCCCTTTTTCCAAAAGTCTCCCTTACCACGGATCTCTTTTGGTGCGAATGATGACCTTCTCAGTTCTCCCATCATCCAGTCGCGTGCTTGAGTGCTCATGTGCCCGGGAACCACATGCAAGCTCTTTCCTCAAGACTTAGGTTAACCACCGTTAACCATTGTCGACAACAATCGTCATTGCTGTATTCGACACATCATATTCCGAGGTCAACCAGCCCTTAGATCAGCCTACTCTCCTCACCCGAGAGTATCCGACAGATCCATTACCCTCTCTTAGGGTTTTCCCAAATTACAAGTTCGAGCTGGAACTGTAATTCGGCGAGGCGAGACAACGCCCATGCATGGAAGACCTCACGCGGTTCCGTTCATCAATTGTACTCCCCCAAACTTATCTCTTAGAATAAAAGTTTCACTAGGGCGGGCTTCGGTCCATACGAATAAACGTCAACGTTTATTTCGCTATGATTCCGAAGTCCAATGCATCCCGCTCGAGTTAGGATACACTTGCTCCTCTTTCTCCGTGGGAGGTTAGCCCCTCGCACTTTGCTGGCAGCCAGTAGGTACTCCTCAAATCTTGACGATGCTGCGAAGATAAACTCTCGCACACCTACAAACAGCAGGCAAGTTTTTCATTCCTTATCTTTCGGCTTCCGCCGAACAATCGAGATCAAGTCCCCGTAATCCTACAAACAGTAGGCATGTTCACCCTTGATCCTTCGAACTTCGTCGAAGACTCAAGGTTAAACGCTTTTACTTCCGCTATCCAGTGGTAGATGTTTCAGATTTCGCCAAAGTTACGAGATCGTACACTCGCGGGGATCACCATTAGTCAATCCCTCCATCTCACCTTCTCGGACCATGTTTATGTACTCGTTGGGCCTTGGTTAACACACAAGTTCAATACTTATGATTTCGAGACAACGACCATTGAATCTCATGTCTTGGCTTGGCTAACATGACTCCGTGTTCATGCTCCGTCCCAAGGGACTGGCGTAACCCACAACATAGTTGCCGGGAGAATAGACTTTGTCCATCTTTCCGGAATCCCTTTAGGTTAGAGCCATGAACAAGGTCTACAAGCACCACATTTTACATCAAAGCATTCCTCTGTAATTCATTGCATAGCCCCTTAGACAGAGTCGTGAGTCATCCCAACTTGCGTTGGTTCATATGTGCCCAAGTCTGGTTAGCGTTAAACCCGTGAGCTTGCGGCTCCGAGTCAATCAAACGCTCTTGATAAACGGTAATGCGTTTAAAATTTCGGCTATGTACAGGCAATGAAAAACAACGATAACCAAGCCATCTTCCATAAATGAAAATATAACAATCCTTACAATACAATTCAAATACTACCTCCGTCCCAGAAAGATCTGAACACTTGTTGGGACACGTAGTTTAAGGTGATAAGTTGTAGTGTGGTTATCAAATGTTATTTTATTTAAAAAGTAGATGTGATAGGAGTTGGTGGGGTATTTTTTCATTAGAGGAGAGATAAAGTTAGGTAACTTTTTATTGATAAAAGGTAGAGTGTGGGCCAAAGATGTGTAAAAGAAATAATATATTAATGGTGGGACCATGCCAAAAAAAGAAGTGTTCAAAGTAATTTGGGACAAACATAAAAGGAAAGTGTTCAGACTATTCTGGGACGGAGGTAGTATTAAAAACAAGGAAACAAACCAACGTTCTTAATAACACACAAAAGCAAAACAACATAATTTAAACAACCTAATATGAGGAGGGGAGGCTTCACCAAGCACACCAACTGCCAGACACCTTACGGTCGGAATGGACCGAACTGGAGCTTCGATTGGGATGTAGGAGTGTATCCTTCGTCCTCCTCGCTGTACTTACCACCATAGTAATTTGCGGAGGAGTCCAATTTTGTCCAAGGGTCCTCACTTTCTGATTCATCGTTGGAGATAACGACCACTGGTATGGTCTTCTCGGGCACCACTGGGGTTGATGCTTCCTTGGTCGCTTCGCCGCCCAGCAACTCCGGGACTTCGTCCCAAGCTTTGAATTCATCTTCAACGAGCCATCCTCCTAGGCAACGCCTAACCGGCTTCTTCTCTAGGAGCCCGACTGTAGGACGAGGTGTTGGTAACGGGGTTCCCACAAGATCCGATAGGTCCTCCATTCTTGAGCACCATCCGTTTAGGAGACCTGACAGTTTGTCATCAATCTCGAAAGTACGACCATTAGCGACATTATCATTCCAGTCGCTCCATGGACCAGGTTGATTGATACCAAGACTTCCCTGGTTGTTATACACCAAGGTTTTTAGTCGGCTTAGGGCTTCCAGCGGCTGGTCGGCGTCAAAGATTGATCCGGCCAAGTCGCTCAAGTACTCCATCGTTTTGGAATATTCTACATCTTCCTCTTTGAGGATAAAGTCAAGTTCCGCCCCATCAGTAGAGGGAGAATTCCGTTTCGAAACAGAAGAAGGAGAATTGACATTCAAAATACCTTTCCCGTATCTCTTCGGTGTCCTCATTGCAAAACCGCCTTAGATTTTTCCGGCAGGTCGGACCAAATTGTCACAGGATTTTTTTCGAAGTACCTCTTTTCCGCACTAGGAGGTTCCTATGATGGCGCCTAGACCCCGTCTAGACCAGCCTTCCACACTCACGTACTTTGTATATTAGAATTACATAAATAAGAACACACACAATATTACACGAGACTAGAAGGGAGAAGGAGAGCTTATATTTCTTGAGAGCAATTACAATACAAGGCTAAGAGTTTCCAGAATTCTCTATCAAATGATTACAGCAAGTGCTCTATTTATAATACAACAGAGTGGCTACAACCCAGCCACATAAGCAAGTAACCACCCACTAACTTATCCATGATGCTTCTCAAACGTGGGATAACTTCCCACTAACTTGCTGACTGGCTCCTTAATTAAAGGAGAGTGGTGAGGGACGTGGGTGGTTACTCAACCGCCCACTCCTTTCACACCCTAAGTAACCGCTGCGAGTAACCGCTCGCCCAACAGCGTACAAGTGTCCGCTACACTTGTCACAACTGTCCAACGCCACGACCATAACCGCCCATGGGTAACCGCTCACCAAGTCGAGAGTAACCGTCCATGACATTGACGCAACTGCTCCTAAGCCAAGCGTAACCGCTTATGGCCTTAGACGCAACCGCTCATCGTCAGACGAAACTACCCGCCATGTCAGCGTAACCGCTTCTGTATAGTGGGAGTGTATCCTCTCACACTCCTGATAACCGCTCCCCTTTTTAAGGATACATGGGGGAGCGTGGGTGGTTACTATAACCACCCACTACTCATGGTAACTTGCCTTAACCGCCCCTTAAAATAAGGAGTAACCGCCCTTATTTCAAGGAACTAACCACCAGCACTAGGCATACGTTGGTAACTGCTGCCAAGTCACCCAACAGCCTAGTTTTATAACCGTTGGGCGGTTACCCACGCATGGCAACCGCCCCTGATTATCCTTTGCTCACTCGTAGCCTAGGTAACTGTCGCCAAGTCACCAAGCCACGCCCTTTAATAACTGACGGACGGTTACCATCGCATGATAACCGCTCTCCACGATCCCACGCTAGCCGTAGCCTTGGTAACCACCACCAAGTCACCAAGCTACTCAGTCTACCATTGCTGGGCGGTTATCAACGCATGGTAACCGTCTCCCACGATCTCACAACGTGGATATTTGTGTAACTGCCATGCTAGGGATCCGTTGACGCTGGTTTAACGGATGAAACCATCAACACCGTGCGTCGTGCCACCATACGAGATTTATCGGAACCATCCTCGGGTTCACTCGCACGTTTCACTACGTGCACCCATCTCGGATCTTGTCCCATCTCTTAGGGCACTCAACTTGGACACGCAAGGGTCAAGTATAACTCCCTAGTCGCGTACAACACTCGAGAGTTATATACCTTAACACCATGGCCTTGTCCGACGTCTAGCATTGCGCCTAGACGTAGTCGGCTCTTAAACAAGTGCCGACAAAAGTGACGGTTACACCTACTCTCTCCAACCAATAGCATGATTTGGTAGAGAAGAGCCCGTTAGTGGCTGGCCACCAAACCAACACATCCTTTGGGCATCTTTCACTCAATGGGATCTCCCTTATCAACTCAATTCTTCAGGCATAAAATGAGTATGCAAGGCTTGCTCATTCCATATCATCCTCTCACTATCAATAACATCCGCCACTCTTAACTCAACCGTGCTTTCTAAGTTTGGAGTAGGCACCCTAACCGCATTATCCCCTGGTAACCATGCATCACCCCTACTTCCTAGAGAGTAATTGAGTTGCAAAGGTATTATTTATATAAAAAAAACTAAAAAAAGCAAGCATTGAATAGCTGTACTCGGTAAATGCTACGGAGTATGAGAGAAGGCAAAGAAAAAGAAAGAGAGTTTACTCCCCCTTCCTTATAATGTGTTCTTTACAACTTCCAACACCCTTCTTCCTCTACCACCATTTCCTAGCCGGGAAAGCAACACTACTCTCATGGCCGACTAAGAGGTGAGAATTCCACCCCC
Organism: Beta lomatogona; assembly: GCA_947646795.1. Taxonomy (NCBI): domain Eukaryota; kingdom Viridiplantae; phylum Streptophyta; class Magnoliopsida; order Caryophyllales; family Amaranthaceae; genus Beta; species Beta lomatogona. The sequence goes on along the minus strand of CANSNZ010000860.1, from coordinate 100,369 downwards.
CCAACAAAAAAAATAATGGTTGGTCACATGACAAACTGGGACAACAACTGCTTCCACCACTAGTCACAACATACACCCTTCGTTTCCCTAAATTCTGTTTACAGAAGGATCTAGAATTTCGATCTTGGAAACGAGGTCCCGGCTGAAATCAATCAACCTAATAGTATACAAGAACTCAAAAAAAAAAATCAAAAAATGCTTAAATTTATCAACTGTTATTGATGATTCTAATTTGATATTCTTATGGTATTATTGAGTTTACTAACAAATTTAGTACTCCTTATGTTTTTTATCTTCCTTACTTGAAATATTGACAGTATTATTCATACTTAGAGAGAATTTTCTAAAATTTTCTCAATTTATAAGAAAAAATATAGTCATGTGGGGTCTTAATTGTTTGATTAGTCTCAATTAGTACTTTATTAATATTCAATCGTTATAATTTTTACTAATATATAATGAAAGATATTTAAGTTGAAAGACGTGCATAGGGAGACGTACACAGGGAAGTGAGAATGATAAAAAACAAAGGAAGTATTTGAATAATATTACATAATAATAAAAATCTACATGAAGTAATGAACAATGTGATCTAAAAGAACATCAATTGATAAACAACAAAAAATGAAAAAAAAACAGTCATAATTGCTTTTGGAATTTTTTTTTTTTTTTTGCAAATGATTATGATTAAAAAACTGACTTAACGTCAACTCATTGTTCACTTGACTTCAAGCAAGAAGTAGACCCTTACTTGTGATGGATTCTCCCTGCCAATGTGAAAGACGTAAGTGAAATGGTCAAAACCTGCTATATGTGCTACACGATTGGCTGGTGCACTGCTGACACGCCTGTGCAGCTAGTCCAAGAAAGGCCCCACCCGCTGGCCATAGAGGTACTAATTGTTTTGGGCTTGGCTAAGCCTCGAGCCAACTTTTTCGTGCCAAAACTTGCTATTTCAAGCTGGGTCAAGTGAGCTTTTTGGGACATGCCAAGATTAACCTAAATTTTCAGATTTGTGTTGTTCATGGTTCGTCTTTATTGCCGAAAAATCATATCTGGCCCAAATGACGGGCTAAGATATCATGCCAAAACCCCCTAACTTTTTGGTCCGGTAGGGCCGCAAGCCGAGTCAATGTTGATCACTTTTAAATCCTAGTTTTGACAATTGGGAGATCTAAATCATTTAATTAAGTTATTGGCAGAGCGGAGGGTTGTGGTATGCTGCACACAAGTGACGCGAACAACCTTTCTTTACATTTATTTTGACACCAAAAAATATAATGATGGGGCTCTAGGGCTCGCGAGTTCACCTACAGCTCCACCATTGTATGAAACTGCATGTCCGCTTTAGGCCAAACCTGCACGATTATTTTTGGGCTCTTTCCCAAAAGGCCTCATACTAATGTAGTTGTGAACTCTTATAAACTAGGTAACTTCCTCTTATCTCTCTGATGTGGGACTTGTGATGTATACCAAACAATCCTCCCCTCAGACTAAGGACTACAAGCCTCCCCTCCAGCGATAATCCGTCTAATCATCTTGTACCGCTGCCAACCCGTAGAACACGCCGCCTGACCACCACAATATCAGGATGACTTTCGACACAATGCCGTAAGCACATATTTTCCGTCGCGAGGTCACATTGAGAGCCTCCACATCTACTTATATCTCTCCACAAATTAAAGTTAATTAACGGTCACTATTTAGAATCAACAAATAGAATTTCCAGCATCTAGAATTTTGCAAAATATAGGGTCTCCGTCTAGAATTTTTCTTCCAATAAATACTTCAGTTCACCTACGATCTAATAATTTTAGTTGTCCAATGATTCATCTTCCATAAATTAGATCTAATTCAATAGGTTCAGTTCAGTGCAAATACGACCTTGTTTACTTCACCAAGTTACGTGAATTGAACTTATATTGGTTGAACTGAACTTATTTTTAGTGGTTCATTTTATAATTGTTACACATCTCAGTGAATAATATTACTTTTACGTGAGCGGAAAATTACTATATATAAGTATTGAGTTTAGTAAGTTAATATATCGATTCTTTTAAAAAAAAAAAAGTTAATATATCGATTTCAAGGCTAGCTTAATAGAACAAACCCTAAGTATTAATTAGTTAAGATGAGCTACATTTAATTAAATAAAAACGGAAGGGAGGTAATACCATAATCACGATATACTAAGACCTCCTTATACCTTTTGTTTACCTTATCGTAAAATGACCTAGATCGTCTAAAGCGAAAATTAACAATCCTTGCCTCCTTAAAAGATTGATTAGCGTATATACAGTAATAATTCTAATGCCGCCCTCGCTCATATTAAAATTTGAGAATTGAGATCAAATTTCAAGAAATATCTAGTTAGTAATACGATAAATTTCTATGAATATCGCCCTTGGCAACGGTTGCAAAGACAAGAATAAAGGCATGCATATCCAATCAATTTAGGCAAAAACATATAATTAGATTATTGTATATACTTCATGTCTTCATATCTAGTACATGAGCGCATAGGCAACATGAATAAGAACTAGTGCAGCGATTGGAAAAGCATGTTTTATTTATTAGTTATACTAATTAGTAACACAGTGACACATACACTAGGTTCTACCCCAAACTACGTTGACTTCAATCGAACCATATTTTCCGACAATGTTTTTCTTATCAGTTTCACCAGCAGCTTTGACTAGAAAGACAACTTTGCCGTTTGCAATTTCGTCATCGAAAGAAAAAAAATCATAATCCATCAAGTATGCTTTAATCTCGAGGCTAGTAGTTTTTTCAGGCAGAAGCACCTCTGATATACTTAAAGGAATGTTTGCCCCAGGCTTTACGTCGATATAATGTCTAGCAGGCCTGTAAAATAATATGTATTCGGAATGGATGCCGTAGCGACCAGATATTAGTCCATAAACATCTGCAGGATTTTCATCATCTCCGTTGATGAGCTTAACACTTATCTTAGCTCGACCACTTTCGAGGATAAACTGATAGACAACAAGCATAAACTCATAAATATGTCTTATATAATTATATGAGAAGTCCAGATAAAATATCTGTATAAAATGATAAATAAGGTATATTTTTGTATCTCCTTTAACGGATAACCATGTATCTTTATAAACTGGTAAGGTAAGTCCATAAATTGATGAGAACTCTCCAAAAATTGAGATAAAAAATATATAATTAACCAGAGATAAAATGTTTATAAACTTATATAGGGAGTATGTCCTAAAAATGAAATGGTGTGGATATGAACTTAACTTAAATATACATAAACTGATGAAATGAAAAGTTCACACTGAAAACTTAGAAAATAATTTGATTGACACGGTGCATCTATCTTTGTAACATGGCACTCAATGTTTGAAAATGACATGTTTATGTGGAAAAATGAATGTCAAGGAAAGTAATAATACTAAAGACAAGCAAGTTTTCAAAATGATACTACTTGATAAAGAATATATTATCACTGCTTAGTTTGCAGAAAATAAAAAGAAACCAACGCAACAATGAAAAGTGAACTCAAGGAGAGCAACGAATCAAACAAAGTGAGAAAAACTAACAAACTGGAATGAGAAAGAGATAGAGTCGAGGACTGTCAAGAAAACAAAATTACCAAAATGAATGAGAGTACTAATTAAGAGCAAGGGTCTGATAGAAAACAAAACAAAAGGCTAAGAGCATATGTGATTTAAGTCCTGGAATGGTAAGGGAACATAATCAAATAGAGGAGTGGGTCTGAGTGACATGTTTGCGTAACTTGTTATCTTTATTAGCGTTTGGTTCAAGCATTAATTAATTGGACTAGAAAGGGAATAGTAATCAATGCCACCAAGGAATTGATCTTGTTACTTGAGGCCAGAAAAGGCAAGGAACTAGAGCAGCCCATTACCACCTCCTACCAAGTCATAGTAACAGATTTAAGAGTTGAACTGAACAAAAGAAGAGCAATATATAGTTAATTGATTCCGTTGCTTAATACCCAAAGATATTGCAACAAATATGCTCGAAAGTTCAAAAAGAAAAACAAATATGCAACAAATATACAGTTAATTGATAAATGAGTGTTGTTGCTATTATTGCTAATGAAAATACTTGGCCAAAAAATCATTTGGAGCTAATTCTGATATAGTATACTTTACAACAAAAAATCTTACATGAGTTCCAGGTTGTCGTTGAGTAGAGTTAGGCTTCAATTTTGAAGCATAATCTTTTCTCAGCCGTGTCATTTTGAGGAATTTATCTTTGGTCCATCTCTTAATGGGTACAGTTCCCACAGGGCAACCTCTATCTTGTAACTTCATACTGTCTACGAGTACCTCATCACCTTGGTGAACTGTTCTATCTTTCACCAATTCTGAAGAAAAATTAGGTCTCATCTAAACACATCACAAAAAATATTAGAACAAGGGAATTATATAAAAAGGCCATATGCTCCATTTGATTGATAATGGCCGCTAAGGATGACCACATATACACAAACATGCAACTTTTATTTATCAAAATGTGCATCTTATTTACCAAGAGCATATACTTACAATTCAAAAAATTGTAATATGTTATATGTACATCCAGTTCAAAAAATATTTTGATAAATCCTTCTTACCGCATACCCTTCTCACCATAAGATCATTCTCATTGAACCTTTATTACTCTGCAAAGTTTTTGTACTCAATGTACATATTGAGTTTTCGAACTGTAAATATATACTCTTAAAAAATAAGAAGCGCATTTAGTGTTAGAAAATAATAATGGGTTTGACAAAGATGATTACAAGATGAACAATGAATCTTCTAGGCGTGTTGGGACACTTTCCCAAAAGCAATATTCCTACCCTACACTGAGCACGGGTTACAAGGAATTCACTTCCGAGATACAAAGAAGAACAACGAAGATCACGCTCGTTATGAAATTCGTAGAATGAGAGTAAGAAAATAAGAATTTGATGCAATGAAGAGAACTTGTGCTTATGGAACTTTGAGAGAGTTTCTCTGGTTTCTTTTCATTCACATATGTTAGATTATCATCATTAGAGCCTTTGCAACGTATTAAAAGAAGCAAAAACACGGCAATAACCGTCACTCGAAAGGCCGCAAACAAGCGAAGGCAAGCAGGAGCTTGCGCTCCTCAAAGGAGCGAGCGCTCCTCCACCCTTTCCTTCTTTCGCGTTTGAAAAACCGAGTTCCTGCCTATTTTGTGCGAACGCTCCATCCGAGCGCGCGCTCTCCCATTAATGTATCACGTACATTAAGCAACTCTAATTTACACGTTACTCCAAGTCACGACACCTTATCCTATATGACTTAATGTAACGAAACATGAAAACCAACACTCCGATACTCTAAATATCCAACATTTAGTTCATAATAAATGCACATGAGAAAAAAGTTGCACATCTAGTTCAAAAAACATGCAAAAAAGTTATTCTCATCCTTCTCGTTAAAAATGTTCCCATATATGTGGCTTTCTTTATTGCATGTTACTACCTAACTAACTAAATCAAAAGTAAAAGATAAGACCTGAGTATGGGAAGAATGATTCTTCAATAATGGATGATCAGATTCAGGTCGTTTATTAAAAACCACACAATCGTATAGATCTCCGTGCTTTGTCTGCAAATGATGCAACTATTAATTACTGTACAAATCTATTGAGTACGAAAAAGTTAAACTAATAGTTTGATAGTGAAATAATGGTGTTTGCACCACGAAGATGTGTTATCAGGTATTCAACCTCGAATTCAAAGGCCTAGCCCACGATTCGAGCCTTCATTCTTGAGGGGGAAGGGAATCGGGTAAGAGATGTTTGTAATTGTTGACCTTTGGGTTGCAAGATAGGGCTGTCCTGTCCAAAGGGCTTCTTGTAGTGGTAAAAAAAAAAATTGTGCTTGCATAGGTTCAGATAGACGACTATAAAATATCTCATTTGCCAATGGCGCATCTTGAGCCGAAAAGTTAATAGAGCCAAGTTTTGAATATCCAACCTCTATATCAAAACTTGAATCTCTAATCATTACGTTACAAGATTATGTATTTCCCTGCTCACATCAGCTCAACGGTGTGCTTGCATTTTGTTCATTTATGCTCATTTTACTATATACCCCTTAGGAAACGAAATTGATGGATATATCATATATGTGCGTATGTGTTTTAGATTTTAATAAAAGAAAATTATAGAACACAATTAAATTGGGGTGAAAGTGGTAAGTAATTTCTTTAAAAATTACTCCTCAATAAGTAGATGAAATGGAAGGTTGCTTTGTTCACCAAAAAAAAAAAAAAAAAAAAAAAAAAAGTAGATGAAATTAGCATGAAACATAAAACAAACACAAAAGAAATAGTTAACCTTGATTGTCTTGACACTTGGCTTATTCATGAGCTTAAATTGCTCGTCCCATTGAAGTTCTTGTTTAAAATATTCCCTGCCTCTTATTGTATGATGTACTCCCAGAGATGAGCACAAAACCATGATAAAAGCTATTGTCTTCGTACCCATTGTTCTGCTGCTGCATATAATAACCGTATTCATATAATTTATTTCCACAAATATATTGTACTATTGGAAATGAAATACACTACCTATGGCCTGCTAGTTGATATTAGTAATAGAAATTAACTCTATTTGATCAAAAGAAAATTTGAACATATATTTCTCATACGGTATTATAAAAAAAATTATCACATGAAAAAGTTAAAAAATTATCACATATAAATCAGTCAAAAATGTGTATTGACCAATGTACAAATCAGACTAGGAACATCAATAAGAATGAAAAGAGTAGCATTAAATTAATTTTGTGTTACGGAATCGGAAACATGAAGCACATAGAAGGGAAAATATAATTTTCAAGATTTGGGAACATGGCTATGTTAATTTTTTATTTATGTTAATAACTTTTCTTTTAATGTTCTTGACAAGAAACAAACCATTGAAATTGTGTTTCTCCAAATGCGAAAAGCTCCAAGGTTTCATACTGTTTCCCAACAATCAATTTGCACACTATTAAACCAAAAATTATTGGAAGTCAAATTTAAATGGGTTTCTTTCTCTGCCGAAGGTTTTCGTGATGGATTTTTCAAAGATCCAATTTTCGAAATATCAGCCTAAAACAAGATTTCCATTTAACAGAGGCACTTTTAACTTGTATTTTTTTTGTAATGAATGAATTAAGTAACTGGACAAGAAGAAAAAAAGAAGTACGAGGGAGAATATATGCAACATAACATTTTGTAGCAAGGGTTGACTCACCTATGCGGACTGCGATTTTGCAAACAGTGCCTGACTGAGAAATGCAATAATACTGATCCATTGATCCTGATATAAGTATAGACAGCATTGATTTCTCCTCAAAAAGAAGAAAAAGTATAGATAGCATTGAAGTCAATCATATTAAAATTTTCAATAATATTAAAAATCACATTAATGCATATGTATAACAGTCTAACAGAATCAAGGACGGTTAATCGGTTACATCACGAAAAAGTATAAACAATTGTAGACATTTGAATTGTAGTACCATGCATCTTGATCGCATTAAATATATAATGCCTTTTTTAAATATTTGCTTCATCTCGTCAAAAAATTTTTTTTGCTTCATTATTATTTATTATTGTAAAATGTCTTACATATTGAAATAGTTTTTTTTAGCTAAAATACCTTGTAATTTGAAGTAGATGGAGTATCTAGCAAATAATATGAAACTTACATAGAAAGAAAGTTTACACATAATAATAAAATAAAGGAAGTTTATAGAAATAATATAATTTATAGTCTTTACAAAATCCATACAGGGTCTATGAAAAGATAAACAAAAAATAATATATGTGTCCTTCCCGTATAATGTCTTCTTATTTTTCACTTTGATTAAATAATAACGAGTGCGTCTGGTGTGTAACATGCTACACCATAACTTATTGTGTAGCGCAGTCTCATCTAGGGCTGACAATCAGTCGGAGATGGAACGGGTGGACCTCAACCCACCTTATCACCCGCGAACAGATCCCCATCCACACCATCCATCATCTGCCAAAAATTTCACCTATATCCGCCCCATCCATCAACCACGGATGGAGAGGGTGGGGTGGGTGAGAAATGGATGATACTAGAAAAAATTATTTGTATACTTAACAATTAAAAAAAATTAATAAATGAAAATTTAGCCATCAATTAATAAAAAAACGACTAGATATCAATTATCAATTCTTAATACATGCATGTCACAAGCTAATACTATATATATATATATACATATATATATATATACATATACATATATATATATATATATGACATGGGTGGATGGATGGACGGGCCGAGTGGTGGGTCAAAAAAATCTCACCTGTCTCCAACCTCCCCGCCACCCACTCCACCCGCCACCAGTCTGTCACCCACCTCATTGCAAATTTTACCCATTTATGAGAGGCGGGTGGGTGGATAATCCAATCACCTATGGATACTTGTTAATTATAGTCTCATCAGACCTACATATGACACATAATCCAAAAAAATGACATGGACTAACAAATAATAACATGCATCTGATGTCATTTTGTCATTTATATTTCATGTCATTTGAGTTTTTTTAATAAAAGAAACAATGGCTTGTAACTGACGACCACGAACTGGCTTGAAAAGATAGACCCCATCACACGGCATCCCCACTCCAATCAGGTTCCTCAAAGTGCGGTCCTGAATAGTACAAAACTTGTCAGAGAAAACAATAATAAATTTCTGAATATCAAAAAGTTGCATCACAGACAACAAGTTACATTCGAGTTCGGGGACATAGAGAACATTATCCAGAACTAAATCTTTTGATAAAACAACACAACATTCCTTTGATGCCGTAGTACTTTGCCCATTAGGCAAACGAACAGGAGAAGAGATAGTACGCAAATTAGAAAATAAAGACAAGTTACCAGACATGTGGTTGGAAGCACCGGAGTCAACTATCCAAGCATTAGAAGCATACATACCCGATAACTTTTCCGAAGAAGATGAAGGAGTGGAGCCCTTGAGAGCCGCAATAAGCTGCCCCCATTGTTCAGTACTTAAAGTTGGAGCACCGGAACGATCACTGTCATCAACAACCGAAGTCGAAGTGGGACGAGCATTAGACCCCATGCTGCCCGCAAAATTGCGATCAGAACCACGCCCAGCAGAGGAACATCCACGATCACCACGAGCCTGCCTACCAGTACTACGACCTCCACGATCTGCTGGCCAACCATGCAGCTCATAGCGACGGTCCTGCTCATGCCCATGACGCCCACAGTGAGCACAAACACGCAAATCAGACCCACCAGCACCCTTACTGATGCGACCAGTAGCACTACCACCTGCAGCAAAACCAACGGCAGTGGCACGAGAAGAATCCTGTGCCTCGGAAACGGTCTGCTTACGCTCATCAGAGATGATTTTAGCGTAGGCGACATTAAGAGAGGGCAAAGGATCAAGCATCAAGAGACCCGAAACAAGGGTACCAAACTTTTTCGAATCAAGACCAATACAAAACTGATGTAGTTGCTCAATTTCACGAAGCCGAACATACTCAGACGCAGCACTACAAGTACAAGCAGGTAATTTGCAATAGCTAAACAACTCATCTTGCAAACGACATAGTTCACCAAAATAAACAGCCACAGGACGATTGTTTTGACTACAATCACGAATCTGATTTTTTAATTCTAAAATACGTGGACCATTACCAAGAGAATAACGATCTCGCAAGTCATCCCACAAAGATTTCACATGATCAGGAAAACGCATAGTGGATCTAACAGAAATATCAAGAGTATTAAAAATCCAAGCAACAAGCATAGAGTTTACAATACCCCATTGTGCGTAATCTGGAGACTTTGCATCTGGAACATCAATAGTACCGTCAATGAACCCAAGTTTATTCTTGGCACGCAGATTATTGCGAAGAGAACGGGACCATTCTTCATAGTTATCACCTTTGAGTAAGATAGGACTGATTACAGCTCCGGTCCCCTCACTTGGATGAAGATAATATGGGGTGAAGGGCTCATAACGAGAGGAGGATGGGACTGACTTTTCCTGATCAGGCATGATGAGATGGAAAACAAACAGAAAGGAAGAACACAGGAAGCAAAACGAATAAACAGAAACACAATGGATCGAAAAAAAACTCAGAACTAGAGTAGCTCCGATACCATGTTAAGATTTGACAGATTTGTGGAGAAAACGGCTTACCTTTCATTAGCATAATTACAGAATATATAATACAAGGGAACAACCCTAACTTGCCTAAAACTCCTCAACCGAAAACATATCAGAATATACACAAAAATAGGAAACTATAACAAACTAGGAAATCCTACTAACAACCGGATTTCCTAACACAACACAAAGCTGGATCTTATTTATGGACTATGGTTAATGGTACGGTGCAAATCTTCTTCCTTCTTTTAATTTGGATGGTCCTGATCTTCTTCTTTTGATATGCATGCTGGTGATCCATATAATTAATGCATTTACGACAGATTTCAGCGTAAATAATAACCATGCAATTGAAGGAATGTTTTTATCCGTTATATAAGAAACACTAGTTTTTGGATTCATGCATAATGCACGGGATATTTTTCTTATTTCATATCTTATTACATATATATATTTTTCAGATCAATTAAATACATTTTCTCAAGGTTGAAATAGTCTAATGTAATAAAATACATGATGAATTATTTTATACTTAAAGCTTTAGTCCAACAATTAATTCCTGTGCAAATTTCTGGATATCTAGTCTAAAATGATTACATATATTTTTTTATATGAACTGAAGTGAAATAAGTTCTAGGTTCGATACTTATCTTGTTTGCAAAAATGTTATTAAAGTGCTTTTTATTTGATTAAATAATTAAACTATAAATTTTCACATATGTTTTGGAGTTATTTAGCCATTACAAAATGTTAGATAATAGACTGTTTCCACGCAATCTAAGTATTTAACATTGTAAAACTTTCTAGTATACCTACAACCTTTTTCAATTAAATTGTTATAAGGAAAATTTGTTTAATAGTTGTTTTTTTTTACCAAGGAAAGAAAAACTAGGCCAACCTCCTAACGTGGAGGCCAACCTAATTGTTTAATAGTTGTAAAAGCATTGAGTAAATTACAAAGTCAATTCAGTATATAAATAGCATTAATAAGATGCATCTTATAAAATTATTTTGGTTTTATTTTTATGTTTTAATTTCCTAATAAAAGCATTGATATGATATAATTAGTTTTGTAAATGTATTGCGTTGGGTTCATGCATGTATTGCTGATATTGTCTTTCATCGGCCCACTATGTAGCCACTAATTATTCAATCTAATTGCTTTGAATGGGCTCACTTATAACCCAGCCCTAAACTCATTTCTTCATCCCACATATGTTTTCCCTAAAACTTCCACTTTGACTATTCTCCTTCTCTTTCAAACCAAAACTTACCAAAGTATGAACTTCAATTGGAAAAAAAATCCTTAACTTAATTTAAATTAGAAAAATATTAATATTTGATACTTAAGGGAAAACTACATATCTCAATTCCCTTTTTTTTTATTTTACATAATTTATAAGATTTTACAAATAAATAGGAGTATATTTCATATAAGTCCTTTTTAGACATAAGAATTCCCTATGGATATAACTCTTATTTGAACAAAGAATGAGTCTTTGCATGTTGATTTTTTGGAGAAATCTGCAATTGAAGCTTCAATTCATGATGTAACTGATGTTATTTTAGAGAACACGTATAGATTCTTTTGCTCTGAAGATTTTAAAAGATTGGCCTTGTCTTTTGCATATTTTTTATTTGACTTTTAATGCTATTGGACAGAAAAAAAAAGCGACGACCATGTTATGGAACCATAATTATGAGATTTTGAGAGCATAATTTATGCACATGATATAAGATTTTGAGTGTATTTGAACATGAAATTGATAAAGTATTATGATATTGGATTTGTAAGGGGAAGATTCTGCGAAAGCAGTGATAAACAACATTATATGAATATGTATATGTGATTATGTTGGGACATGTCCTGAAAGTCTTATAAGCATAATATAAAATGGTGGAGAGACCCTCTAAATTCTATAGAATCTAATACTAGCCCCTCTCTAGTAATGTTCTCTTCTCCTGTATGTGATCATGTTTGATTGTCGTAATAAAAAGAAAATTGTGGATTTCATTTTTAACTTGTTTAACAGAAGGGTGATGAAACCTTGTTGTTCGAGTAATATTTGATTATACATGCAAGATGGTTAGGAAGGTATTGTGTAAGAAACCTATATGGAGTTTTATACTTCCTCCGTTCTATAATAATTGCAACATACCATATTGACACATTATTTAAAAATCCTATGTGAAGGGGAGAGAGATAAAGATAGATAAAAAGTAGGTACCATGTGATAGGAGAGATATAGAGAGAAGATAAACCAAATAAGGATATATTACAATTAATATGAACTTTCCAAAAAAGAGAAATGTTGTAATTTAAAAAGAACGTAGGAGGTATGTATCAAGAAAAAGGTTATTTTGGAAACGGTTGAATGAGAACTAGTTTTTTTTTGAAAGAAAATGAGAACTAGTTTTGAAACACCAATAATTTATTGCACCAGAAACTCTTAAATACGCTTTGGTATCAAAAGAGATTTTGGCTATGTGAAGTTATATCCAGAAGAATATATGTTTGACTTCAAACTTAAGTCCGCACGAAGTAAATGTTGATAGCTAGCGTGAGTGAATAAGATTATGTATTGGTTACTAGGCTTGTGCAAAGACCAGGGTCGGATCGGAAACTGGAATGAACCGGATCGGAATTTGGACCGGACCGAAAATTCCGGTCCGGTCCTCGGTCCAATGAAAATCCCGATTTCGGATTTTCGGTCCGATTCGGTCCAAACTCAAAAAATTCCGGTCCAAACCAGTGGACCGGAATTTCTGATTTTTTAATAAATAGAAAATAGTTTATATATCAAAAAAGTTTAGAAGGTAGAAAGTTACAAAGTTAAAAACCTACTATTTATTACCTTTAGGAATAATGTTATTAAAATTATTAAATTTTAATTGTATCTGATTTATAAATATGTTTAAATCAAATAATTTTTTTTTTACAAAAATATAGATTACGGTCCAACAGGTCCAAAACCGGACCGGACCGGAAAAATTCAGGTCCAGACTTCCGGTCCGGTCCAGGTCCAATTTTTTTTTTCGGACTCCGGTCCACCGGTCCGGTCCTGGACTGGTGAACACCCCTAAATGGTGACATCGAAGTTACTATTTTTGCTTCGAAAGACGTTTCATCAATTTAGGAATCTTAAGGTCTTATGAAGGATTATACTACATCCGTTTCATAATACATGCATTATTTTTCTTTTTTAGATGTTTCACAATACATGTACCATTTTCCTCTTTTGGATGTTTCACAATACATCCCTTCCTTTAAAACATAATCACATGGGTTTGAAATGCAATCACAACCATCTCTCTCCTCACCCTTGGTTTGTGTGCCATATAGAAATAGTGCATGTATTGTGAAACGGATGTAGTATATTCTAAAATACCTGGTGAGATCTTCGTAAAATTATTCCTTGAGTTATGCGAGATTTTTAGTTAAGCTATTTCTACACCATGTATTATATTCCTATAAATTTGATTATGTAAAAACGTAAAAATACAAATTAGTTTAAAGCCATTAAAGTATTTTATCTGTTGGACAGCGGAGGGGGCAGCACAACTTTCATGATGGGGGCAGTGTTCATGGTTAGTGGGAGCAGTATTCGCTAATTTATTGGTTGGAACCTGTCCTGGTGGGGTAATGTTCATGGTTAGTGATTTTGTAAGCATTATAAGAGTTCTAGAATTGGTAGGAATCATAAGTGTCAAAAGAGAATCGTGTGGATGAGCTATGGTGGATATTATATAGTTTCGCTTGAAAATTTTATTATGGTATATCATTGTAACATCTTGGAGATTGCTTTAGATTAATTTATTTAAAAGATTCTCTCCAATTGTGAATAGTATCAAGATTTCAAGTGAACAAATAAAGTAAAAAAAAAAATATCGAAGGAATATATACATATATATCTATATATTCAAGTGTCACGATCAATGTCGAAGAAAATATATTTTTCTAACATGTACAAGATCTCCTCCATGTGCATTGATGAGCTTAACACTTATCGTAGCTTATCAGCTTAAACATTGTCACTGGATGGATAATTTGATGAATTGAGAGAGAGAAAGTTGTGAATCATAATTTAGGGCTAGACACTGGGGCATAAACCCAGAGCCGAGGCTAATAGTACTTGGGATTTGTGAATGATTGTTGGTGCAAAATCAGTTGGTTGACTTTGTAAACAAGTCAATGCACACCCAGTATTTTGGTACTGAATGTCTCGGGAGACTTAGCCCCTGGGGGTTACCGGTTTTAATTAGATAAAACCTTGCTAATGTACTTTGTTGCAATTTAATTTAGGATTAAACCATAACGCCTAATGAATTCAGGTGAAATGCAATAAATAGAGCAAACAATAATTAATCCATTAATTATAACACAACATTCCCATACATGCCACAACTTTAAGAAAGAATTTTACAACACATAGGGGGATAAGCCAGGCTGGACAACTAAAGGGAAGACACGAAGGCTGTTACCTCCATGGTTCCTTGCTTCAATCGGAGAATTATAGAATCCGTCGCCAGAACATGTTCTATATCTAAGGAGCTAAACTATAACCCAGGAATGGGGTTGGCTAGGCTAGAGCTAGGCTATGCTAGGAAAAGAGTAATTGCAAGTTGTTTTGTGTGTGTTGTCGTTTGTTTGATGATTGCTCCTCTATTTATAGAGAAACATGTTGTATAACTTCCGCGCTACTTGGAGGGAAAACATTTGAATCATCTTTGAATCAGATATTAACCGTTCTTCTGGCGCTAAATAACCGTAGCTCTGCACGTTCTTCCTTAAGTGAATCTGTCTAATAACTGCTTTTTAACCGCCTGCACGTTCGTTGTTCTTAACTCTCGTCGCCTGATAGTCTTGATGATTTTCTCATATTGACTTTGACTTGTATTGGGCTTCATATCCCTATTGGGCCTTCATGTTAAGACGAAATTAAACCTTTTGAGGTCTAATACCATGTACCATAATAAATGCGACTATACATCTAAAAATGGTGGTAACAAATTGCCCCCCTGATTTGTGGAGTGATGTACTCAACACCCACAAATTATGAGCAGAGAAGGATTTTCAATGATTGTAGCCAATATCATCCAGTAGCATCCTGAATGCGACTCCCTCCATTGTTCTAAGATGGTCGATGAATTTTCTTTTAGGATGGCTGAATTTGGTCGAAAAGAATAGCCTTTCGTGTATTCCTTCACCTTTCTTTCTAGCCATCGTGAAATCCATTAAGAAATTTTCTCAAGATGCGAACTTGTAGGATTATTTGAAGATAATCAACAAGGATTTATATCATAGGTCATGAGATCGTACCAAATTTGACATGCGCATTTGTATTGTACCACATCTCTTGATGATGACCCGTCTACCAATCTACTGACTTTTATTTTCTTTGTAGTACCCTTGACAAAGAGCCTCTTCAGATATTTCCAAGGCATGTTAGGTTTCCATATTTCTTATGTAATGATTTTTCCCCATGACTTGCAAACCAAAAGAGATGTAATCTGATCATTCCTTTCGAGCTTAGGAAATATCCATTTTTGTACGAGATCTAAATTGGACCCTATTTGAAGGCCTTAGATCCGCCTTTATCTCCCGGATTTTGTTGTATGACAGGATTATCTCCAAAATATTTTCGTTAGAAGAAACCCATTTGGTGGATTCATTCTTAATAAATTCATCTTTATCTCTATATATGACATTTAATGCCTTGTAATGATTTGGGCATTTTGATGGATATGGCATAGGTTCTGGAGCAGCTTGACGAAAGATGGGGTTATATGTGCAATCCATTTTAATTAAAATTTTGAGTTTTTTAGAGGTTACACGTATATAGCACTTTGATGCCTTAACCGTTCAATGATTCTCCCTAACCGCTTAACTTTATTGGAGAAGATTTTTAAGGGATGCGAGTTTTAACTGGACACGTGTTTGTTTTTATTTCACTTTGATGTACCAAAAACTGATGTCAAAGCAATTAAGTCATTGCAAATATATGGAAATATATTTAACAAGATTACCATTTGAGGTAATTTCATAACATTGACATAATGACTTATCTTTATGAAGATAAAATCATTAATTACATTTAATTAAAAATGCTTGGGTCTAGAGACAACATTTGGAAGTGATTGTTACACATTATTTTTATCATAGCATTACATTAGTTGATTTCTAACTCGTGCCCTGCACTACTCCTGATAACTGCAAAATAGTAGTCTTCTTCAGGGGGGTTGTTGAACCTTACCTTGAAAATAATCCTGTGGTAGCTGTTGTCCCAGGCGTATCTCCTGTCGATCAGTGCAATATACTTTTAAGGAAGGAAATATTCTTGGGCTAACAGTTCCCACAGTTTGCAGACGCACTTAAAAAGTACTATCCTCCCTTGATTTTCGTCTTGACCCTCTTCTATCCTCACCACTTTGCGGGAGGTCTGAGTGCAGGAAAGAATTAGACTCTTAGCGTAGACCCAATTCATCCTTTGAGGTCTTGGGAAATTTAAGATAGTGGAAACCTCCTTGCCCCACTTCTTGCAAATTGTTAGCAGTTTGTCTTGTGATTTCCCATCTAATTTGGACCATAGGTGGGTGGACAGGAGATCGATATTTGTACCGACCTTCGTAGCGCTTGATTCCACTAGCCCAGGGTCCTCTGGTCCCATCACAGGTGCATCGCCAAAGATGCGCGCCATTTGCTCTACCCATTTGGCCCTTTCATTTGTGATGAAGGCTTCTTTGTCTTCATTTATGATATCGAGGGCGAAGCGATGATTGAAACAATCATTGTCAAACTCGGATGCCAAGTTTGCATATGCTTCGTAGTCCATTTTAATTTTTTGAGATGAAAATAGGATGATGGGATGCTATGGCCAAGTCCCTTTAAATAACCAAGTCATTTTATTCAACGACTATTTTCATAATACTTCTAGGGTCAGTGAGTAATTGAGTACTTTGACCTCTTTTTTCGAGAAGTTTATGGATTTTTAATTGATTATTATTTATTTTAAGATTACCAATTTATTGATAAGTCTTAAAATTAATATGTCACTTTTTAGGCATTTGGGCCTAAAATTACTTCCTTAGATTCATTATTCATTTTATTAACAACCACCAAGTCTGCAATTGGTACATGATATGGAAGTAGAAAGAAATGACATAAATCATAATTATTGTACTTATTGAAATAAGATATTTTACTGATGTAACATCTTTAAAAAGATGTTTCTTGATTCAGAGATAAGTACATAATTCCTATGACGGATTCAAGACATGTACTACCTATTAAAATATCTTACACAATACTTGATCTATTTAGCAAGGAGATAAGTAAAACTAATGATGATTTAAGGTTCTCCCCCTTCATCAACATCAGGGACATTGTCATTTGGATGACCTTCTAGGAATAAAGGGATGTTATCCTCCCTAATTTCTAGGCGTTCTTGCCATCTAGGACAAAGATATTTATACTGTATGAGTTTCTTCCAACTTATATCCTCATACTGGATCAATCTGGATTTTCTATTGAAAACACTCAAACTACCCTCATAGATCAGAGATCTATTATACTTTGATTCGATCTCAGGAGAGAAGTGTTGTTTTGCAATACATTTCCCCCATGCCTTGCAAATACTTAATTGCTTCAGCAATTCTTCCTTTCCCACTTTTGGCCAGAAATTCAGTGCTAAGAAATCCATGTCATTCCCTATAGTAGCAGCACTGGACCCTTGCTCTTTTAAATCTCTAGGTTGGACCTTTGGATCCGTTCCAAAGAGTTTAATGAGTTTGAAATTTCGTTTTTTCATTTCTTCCTCCTTGAACTCTTCCCAGTCTTCTTTTGACATATCTATAACACATCTATGCTCCTTGCATTCTCCTGGATAGAGTGATGGAGTAACAATTTGTTGATTCGCCATACTCAAGATCTTTCTTAAGGTTTTAACTATGGACTAGAGTTTTTGAAATGAAAGGTTTCTGAGTTAAATGAAGTATTTATAATACTGCTTATGATAACTGTCATTTTTATATATTAGGGATAAATGAAGCCCTTGATATTATCTTTTTAGGTAATATATCATGTTATTTTGATAACTGATTTTTAGTTGCCTCGAGTTATGGCCCCAATGGGTAAGAATGGGTTTGCCCATCTAGTTCCCTAATGTGTCATGTCACCACTAGGAGTTGGTCATTAGTGGCGTAAGCAGTTAGGTGGTAATTATTACTCCCTATGAGTAACTTTTTCTTGTTCCATTAATATACGTAAAGACTTTGGTATCCCAAGAGACATTTTATTTTTCTCAACCGTGGATTTTGCATTGTTTGATTTGACAGTTATTTTTGAATAACATAATATAATTTAGTTTGCACAACTTGGATTGAACAAAAGAAATATATAATGCAACCGAAATAAAAAGAACTTGGACTAAATTTAAGGAAAATTTTAAATTTCATTAGTGAAAATAAAATTTACAGCATAGGGTTGGAATTTCTATTTTAGAATAAAAATTACAACCTATTTAGAATTTTGACATTCTAAGTCCTAGGCCGAAGTTAATCCTTTGGAGAACGAGGCTTGAAGGCATCAGAGTCCAATGAGGACTCATCGTCGTCTCCAGCAGCACCCTCGCTGGAGCCATCTCCAGAAGAGTAAGGACGGTCTTTACCGCTGGAGACCTCCTCTGAAAAGTAATCAATCCTCCTCCTTTGAGCAGGGGGTTCATCATCTTCATCCTCATCATCATTACCATCAGATTCTTCTTCTTCTTCTTCTTCTTCTTCTTCTTCTTCTTCTTCTTCTTCTTCTTCTTCTTCTTCTTCTTCTTCCTCCTCCTCCTCCTCCTCCTCCTCCTCCTCCTTCATCCTCATCATCATTACCATCAGATTCTTCTTCTTCTTCTTCTTCTTCTTCTTCTTCTTCTTCTTCTTCTTCTTCTTCTTCTTCTTCTTCTTCTTCTTCTTCTTCTTCTTCTTCTTCCTCCCTCCTCCTCCTCCTCCTCCTCCTCCTCCTCCTCCTCCTCTTCTTACCTCTCTCTCCCTCTAGAATTTATGGAGAGGGAAGGAAAGGTTGGTCAACCTCTTGGGGGTTGACCTCCTGGGTCCCGATGACACCAGACTCGGCAGATGGCTGAGACGCATCCATGTTTAGCAAAGGAGGCTTTTTGGGAAGGTTAGGAGATGAGAGGGTTTTTTTGGAGATGATGTTTCAGGAGATGAGTAGTGTGAAGATTTCATTACACTTGCCCCTTTTTATAAAGAGATTTACCATCTCTTGAAAAACGAAAAGTTACGCCCTTTGGAAATGGGCTCTTGAGTACACACCCCCTAGACATGGGCTTTCAAATTACGCGCCCTTTGAAAATGGGCTTTTTAGATGACTTCAGGACCTCAAGTATTAATTTTTAAAACTAGGCCTTAACATGACCCAATTGTATATGACCCAAAATAAAACATATCACGCATTGTGCACGTGTTCTCTTTTATTGCTTTATTTTGGTTGTCTTCTCCATTAATACCCTTTTCAAGGATTTTAGGAAGATCAGAGAGTTTTCAGACAAATTTAATTCTCTTTCTAAAAATTCACAGCCATCACCAAATTTCAATTCATCTTTCAATTCACCATGCCTAATGAAAGAATTCGTGAGGATGAAATTCGTGAAGCACTTGCCAAGAAACGTGATGCCATGCAATCTGAGGCAGCTCGTCAATTATGCAACGCCATTAGAGTGAATCTTGGGACTTATAAGTCTCAAGTGTTCTGGCATGTGAACAAAAGCTCTGACTCTAATACTCCTTTGAAGGAGAGGATAGCCACTATTTTGATTGGTCCTTGTTTTCCTTTCAAGATTCAAAAACCAAAGCGCCAACTTGTCTTAGAGCAACAGTGCTACCCATTCTTGGACCATATTATTCTAGAAGTAATAAGCCTAGAATGCTTCCGTTTGCCCCAAAATCCCTCCAACATTTGCATTGGCCTTTGACCAGCGAACCTTTTAAGGGTTGGATTCCAAGAGTGGATGCAAGAGCATGGTTTTTGCGAGTGAAACCTTTTCATGACAAATGGTCCAAAAACAAAATATTGCCCTTCTTAAGACTAGCTTCTTATGAAGCCATCCCTTTTGACGGAGCTACATCTACTGCCTTGTTAGCATGTTGGAACCCTGCCATCAACTGCTTCTTGTTCCAATGGGGACCAATGACTATGACATTAGCTGATATTGCCTTTTATTACTGGGACTTCTCCAACAGGTAAATATGAAATTGAACTTCCTATCTTTCACCATGTTAAAGAACATAATCAGCTATACAATCAATGCTTATCAACTTTTCGCCAGATTGCTAGTCCTTCTGCTAGTGCTAGCAAGTGTGGCTTTCAGAAGTTTGTTGATTTCTTCCTTGATAAGGATACTAGTGAGGAAGTTACTAATCAAGAGGAAGTACTTTTTCTTACTTTTGCTTTCTCCAAATTGATGATGTCTAGAGCTAGAGGAGTAGTAACATTATGGCTATCTTTAGCTGTTAACATCTCCTCTACTTCTAAAGAAGTAGCTTTGACTCCTGTTCTATTAAGACAACTTTATAGATGTCTTTTCAGGAGTAGAGAATCTTTCAAAGGTTTTGGAATTCATACCTCTGAATCTCCCATATTCTCTACTGACAAGGGATTCAGACCCCTTTGGCTCTTGAATTGTTGGGGCCATATGTATCTACCTTGTCTAATGGTTATCAAGCCCTTTTTCTGCTTTTAAAGCATCTAAGGGTTCAGAGGAGGAAAATCTTTCTTTTGAACCCCTTTTGTTCCTCTCAAGTCTTGATGATTGTAGCTGTTATAGTGAAGTCAGCTTTAATCTTATATCTCTAGACGAGGCTTGGCATCCAAGTTTGATCTTTTCATACTTCTTGGTTTCTAAGTCCAACCCTGGTGTCTGGAATATTTTTCCGGATAAGATGGTTGTTTATGTTGCAGATGAAACTTGGCGCCATCAAACAATGCCTTCTTGGTTACAATCCCTGAACATCCACTCTAGTTCCTTAGGGAGTGGGAATTTTTGGAGCAGTGTTCTTAGGTCTTGGGATTTAATAGCTGCTGAGCCTGAATATTTTGGCTTTGAGGCTTATAATCCACAGCTGGTGGCTAGACAATTTGGATTGGTCCAAACACTAGCTATTCCTTACTTCTTGACCCGTAATGATCCTTGGACTTCAAGGGGTCGTTTTGAAGAAGGTAGAGCCCTTCAGAGCAGAAGTCTTGGCCTTACTTCCATGTCCATATCTCCTTGGAAATGGATTACTAAAGCTGTTAGAGGCTTCCATCTGTGATGGGATCATGTATTCCCAAATGACTCAATGTCTTCTGATGCTTTGGCGAACTTTGAGGATCAGCTCTTCTTAGGCTGTAAGTAATTTTCTCTCCTTAGTTATTTTATAATTTTTTGTAGGAGTGAATATTACTAAACCTTCTTTGTGCTCTGCTTCTGACTTTTTAGCAAAATCTGGCAAGAAGAAGCTAAGGGTGCCTAATGGTATGACAACAGAGTCTAGATATGACAAGCTCTATTGGAATACCATAGACAAAAGGGTTCCTCCTCATACCTCTTCAGAGTATGAAGATGATGCTGCTTATGAACAAGGGATCTCCTATGGAGATGTTCTGACTGTGGAGGACATCCAAGCCATGGGACCACTGGAGTAGATTGACCCTTTCAAAAGAGCTGTAAGGCAAAGAGATTACAATTGTCTCTCTGCTTCCAAGGACACCCAACCCGACGGGTCAATGAAGCAACCTGAGCCTCTTAAGAAGGCTTCTAAGAAGAGAGATCATGGCTGTATTTCTGCCTCCAGGCCTTTAAGGCATTCCTACAGGAAACGTCCTAAGTTAGAGGTTTATTTAGAGATACCACAGTATACCATCTCCTCTGATGAAGATGATGACAAGACCATATCTCAAATTTTCAAAAGGAAAGCAGGAGTTAAAGCAAGTATGAATCTGACTTTTACTCCTTGTATGAGAAGTTTCACTTTTTTGGAATACTGATTAATCTTATTCCAGGTTCCTCTGGTGCTAATGACGTTGAGCCTAAGATTATTAGTGACCCTTCTTTTAAGAAGTCATCACCTCTTGGCTCTGTCAGCCATACTTCAGGAGATGCTCCCCAAGTAGCTGTTCCAGAGTTAGTTTCAAAGGGTGGTCATGTTGATGAATTTGTCATCAATTATCCCATCTCAAGTGGTGCTGCCCCCAGTTGGAAAATGTGGCTACCCTTCCAAAGGAAGGGTATGCTGCCCCCCAGTTGGAAGAGATTGAGCATTTTCACGTGGATTCTCCTGAAGAGGAATTGCTTCATCAACTTGACGAAGATCCCTTGGAGTCAAGTCCTTTAAATATTGAAATTCCCGGCTTTCATGCTGCAACCACTATTGTCATAGCGATTCCTTTTATCGCTAGAGATGAAGTTCCAAAAGATGTTATCCCTTTAGAGGTTACACCTTTACAGAGCAGTACTGACCTTGTGATTACCTCTGTTTGCAAAGGCTCTTCATCAACTTCAGCATCTACTTCAGGGACTGGTCTACCTCTCTTTCCTCATGAATTCATTTTAGATTTCCTCTATATGGGTTCATGTCCTCATAATACCAGACTTCACTCTCTTGCTAACTTGGCTTCTCTTTTTTATGATGCAGAGGGAAGCGTTCAAGAAGCAAGTGTGATGAAAGAGTCTGATAAGAAATTAGTCTGCAAACAGCTATCATTGTAAGGGATCAACCTATAAGGGATCAACCCAATTCTGTCAACAGTGATCATTCCATTGATGGATCATCGGAGCACATAAAACAAGAAGATAAAATCTGGGATCTCTAATTGACCTTAACCAGCAACCCTTATGATCAGGCTTCTGCACAGGCCCTTAAGCAAATTTTGGAATCCCTGATTTCTCAAGGCTTTGAGTACTGGATGCTTGTTCTTGATTATGTTAAGGAAACTCTTCTTCTTCAACAATGCAATGCTGAATCAAGAGTCCAACCTCCAAAATTCTCAGCTCAGAAACTTCAGGAAGAGGAGACTTCTTTGGAAGTTCAGGCTAAATCCTTCAAAAAATTTAGTAGGCAGATCCAAGATTCCTTGAGTTCTTTAGATCAGAAACTGAAACTTCTTTCTGAGCAGAGACAATTTTTACAAAATCGCTTGGCTGAGATAAATAAAGAGGAGGTTGATATCATTAATGAAAAGTCTTCCCTCCAAAGCTCTATTGTAACTAAAGAGAAGAAACTACACCAAGGGCGAACAAACTTTGCTCATTTAAGGCAAGAGATGTTCAAAGATATGGCGGTACAGCAAAGCTTGATTCTTCAAAAGGAAAAACTCTGTAATGCTTGGTCTGCCATAAAACACCTTAGTTTAGCAGTTAGAAAATGTTGGAATGTCTAGTAACATTATTATTAATGTTGTAATTTTAATGATCCCTTGCTGTTTGAAACAATTCTGCATATTTCTGTTGAAACACAAGATCATGTTGTTCCCATATAGATGGGTGATATTTCTTTAGAAATTTGCCATTCAAGGCTCTATCTTTTATGTTGCCATCTATATCTTTTAATAGATATGCATTTCCATACATTTTCTTATGAACGATGAAAGGACCCTGCCACTTAGGTGACCATTTCCCTAACTATGGATCTTTGTAAGCTGCTTCTAGCAGGAACATTTTCCACACCTTATCATTCTCCTGGAATTCTTTAGGCACTACTTTTTTTGTTGTAGGCCCTAGAAACTTTTTCTTTTTGGATTCTCATTTTGACTAAGGCTCTTCCTTAGCTTTTAGAGCATCCATAATTTCGATATTCATCGCCTGTGAATAGTCATCTCCTGATAATCCCATTTGTTGGGCTACCCTTGATGATCTTACATTCACTTCAACTGGGATCACTGGAGTATGTCCATAAACTAAGTTAAAAGGCGTAACCCCTGTTGCTTCCCTTTTAGAGGTCCTGTAGGTCCATAGAGCATATAGCAACAACTCATCCCATTTTCTTGGGTTATTGTCTATGAGTTTTGAGATCCTCTTTACTATTATCTTATTAGTAGCTTCAGCTTGACCATTTGCTTGAGCATAGTAAGGCGTTGAATGCAATTTAGTACCCCTAAACTGGTTAAGATATTCCAGTAGATCAGGATTTCTAAAAACCGTGGCTTGATCAAAGGTTATAGTTTCTGGAATTCCAAACCATGTAAAGATTTTTTTTTCCAAGAAATTTATGAGAACCTGAGTATTGAGCCTGTTGAAAGCCTGAGCCTCCACCCATTTCGTGAAGTAATCAGTTACCACTAGGATGTATGAAGGCTTCTTAGAGGATGCAGGATTGATTTCCCCTATGGCATCCACTGCCCATCCTCTGAAGGGCCAAGGTTTAATAATGGACTTAAGTTCTGAAGCTGGTGCCCTGCTGATAGGCCCAAACTTTTGACATCGTTTGCAGCCTTTAGCATAGTCTATACAATCCTTTCTCATAGTAGGCCAATAGAAGCCATGTTCGTGCAACAACCATCTCATTTTTAGGCCATTTTGATGAGCACCACATAACCCTTGGTGAATTTCTGCCATGAGGGTCAAAGCCTCTCCAGCATCTACACATTTCAAAAGTAGTCCTTCAGGATCCTTTCTATGTAATTCACCGAATTGAATGCAAAACTTAGTTGCTGCTATTTTGACTCTATTTGGCACTTTTGTCCTAGTTGGGTCCTGGAGATAATGAATTATTTCGTTTCTCCAATCCCTTTCCTCCCTTAATATTGAAATTCTATAGATTTCCAATATATTCTCTGATCTTTTTTGATCAAGTTCAATGAGAGGTTCTAAGATTTTCTCTTGGAGAATAATATCTTCATTTTGTGAAGGTATCTCTTCTCTAGCAGAAGCTATTTGGGATAGCTGGTCTGCTACCTTGTTTTCTTCTCTAGGAACGTATATGAAGGTGATTTCCTTAAATTGTTTAGACAACTTTTGTACTTTCTTACCATATTCCTGAGATACTAGCGATATACTTTTGAATTTCTCATTTATTTGATAAATGACTAATTGAGAATCTCCATATACCTTTGCTTTCTTAGCTCCTAATTCTAGCAACATGTCTAGTCCAATTAATAAAGCTTCATATCCAGCTCTATTATTGGTGCATGGACCCTTTAGGGCTACTGCTAGTTTAGTTGGAATCCTATCAGGAGATAAAATATATATTCAAGCTCCTGCCGTTTCTCTGGTGTTGGATTCATCAAAGAACAAGACCCATGGAAGGATATCTTCATCAATGATTCCTTAGTCACAACACGGATGGGTTGCTAAAAAGTCAGCTAAAGCTTGACCTTTTACTGCCTTTTGTGGCACGTATATTAGGTCGAACTGTAGTAAATGTAAACTCCATTTACTTAGCCTTCCTTTTATAAAAGGCTGGGATATCATATACTTTTTCTGACATATGTTGGAGATATTACTTCCACAGTAAAGGCCATGAAATAGTGTATGAGCTTGATTGACGCATCATATAAGCATAAACACCATTTTTCTGCCATGGTATACCTTTTCTCAGTGTCATGCAGGATTCTACTTAAATACAATATGGCCTGCTCATGTCCCTTCTCATTTTCTTGAGTAAGGAGACTACCAATGGAATCTTCACAAGCAGACAGATATAACCTTAATGGCTTCCCATTCTGCCTTGGAGGTATCAATACGGGAGGGCTTGCCAAATCTTGTTTGATTTGATCAAAGGCCATTTGATGCTCCTCGTTCCATTTAAATTCTGATTCGTGCTTTAATCTTAGCAAAGGTGAAAACTTTTTAGTTTTGCCTGCTAAGTTGGCCATGAATCTTCTAACATAATTAACCTGCCCAAGGAATCTTTGCAGTTCCTTCTTATTAGAGAATGGCTTAGCGACCAACACTGCTTTTGCCTTGTTTTGCTCAATTTCCACTCCATTTTTATGAATGAGGAATCCTAAAAAGTTACTAGCTTTAACTCCAAATGCACATTTGAGTGGATTCATTTTTAGGTGATATTCTCTCATTCTAGTGAATGACTTAATCAAATGTTCTTTATGTTTTAAAAAATCATTTGACTTTACCAGGATGTCATCCACATATACCTCCATGATTTTACCAATCATGTCCTTAAAAATGGAACCATTGCTCGTTGGTATGTGGCCCCAACATTTTTCAATCCAAATGGCATGGCTATATATTCAAACAAGCCTAATGATTTTGGACATCTGAAGGCTGTTTTATTACAGTCTTCGTGTGCAATCCTTAACTAGAGATATCCTGCATACCCATCCATGGAAGATATGTATTCATATCTTGACGCTGCATCTTTTAGGAGATCAGCGACTGGCATAGGGTATTGATCTTTAGGAGTAGCTTTGTTTAAATCCCTAAAATCAATGCAGATTCATATCTTGCCATTTTTCTTCATCACTGGAACTATATTGGAGATCCAGTAAGCATATTGGCAAGGCTTTATGAACTCTGCCTTGAGGAGTTTGTTTATTTCCTCTTGTATAGGCTCTGTTAGTTCAGGTGCCAACCTTCTAGGACTCTGGGCCACAGGCTTGAATCCTTCTTTGATAGGTAGTTTATGCTCTACTATTTTCCTATCAATTCCAGCATTTCGTGATGTTCCCAAGCCAAAC
This sequence comes from Beta lomatogona, assembly GCA_947646795.1. Lineage (NCBI taxonomy): Eukaryota > Viridiplantae > Streptophyta > Magnoliopsida > Caryophyllales > Amaranthaceae > Beta > Beta lomatogona. The sequence goes on along the minus strand of CANSNZ010000860.1, from coordinate 73,494 downwards.
AGTCCTTAAATTCTTTTAGAATTTTTATGATTTCCTGCTTTTCTTGGTTAGTGAGGAGCTTACTTATGTAAGTAACTTGTGGATTTTCATCATCCCCTAAATTTATTTCCTCTAATGGATCATGAACTTCTTGTTTAATATCCTCACTTTTAGCCCATACTTTCTCCTCCTCCTCCTCTAAGGATTCAGTTTCGTGTAAAGTTGAGCAACATGCATTAGAGTTTATAAGAAAATCCTCTTGGTATTTTCTAAAAACTAAATCTTTCATTACTTGATCAACAATAGGGGTAAACCCATTACAACATTCTTCCTGGTCTATAAACATAATAAACTTTTATAAGGAAAATACATCCTAAACTCTACAAACTAATGAGAGCTAAGGGTTGATCATAGTCTGGCGCCTGTTGAATATATTCACATTTTGATTGAATGTCTTCAACTTCTGGGGCGTCATTGACTTCTTCGATGAGAATTGCACCTGAGTTTTCTACTTCTTGGTGAGTTTGTGACTCAAGTTGTAGAGCAACCTCAATTTTGATGGTAGGAACTGACTTTAGAGAGTCCCTAACAAAGACAAAATCAGGAGATGTAATTAGACAAACTTCCTCATTTGCTTGAACCATCTCATAAGTGTCACCATTCCACAAAATTAAAACTTGATGGAGTGATGACGGAATAGCATAATTATGATGTAACCAATCTCTTCCTTGTATGGCATTATAGTGAGTACCATTTTCAACTATGAAGAAACCGGTATAAGTGGTTTTAGTTCCTACTCTTATCTTTAAGATAGCCATTCCTTCCACTTTTTCCAATAAACCAGAAAAACCAGTTATGTTGATTTGTATGTTATGCAAATCTTTTCTCATTTTTCCTAGTTTTCTGAATACAGATAGTGGCATGATATTAACAGTAGCTTCTGTGACTACCAATACTTTGCCTAATCGGACTCCCTCAAAGTCAACATTTAGGAATAATGCTTTAGTGTGCTTATTATTGACATCAACTGACCTACAGATTTTATCTATGATTAACTTCTCTAGGTTAGCTTTTAGAGATGTTTTGTTAGGCACTTTTTTATGAGGTGCATTCAAATAAGATGACAAGCTTCGAGAAGAAGTAATTTAAAATTACCTGCCCTTTCTTCCTTATCAACTTCATCTGCCCATGACGTGGTATTGGTCTGGAATTCTGGTAGGTCTTCTGACTTCTTGAACTCTGTTAGTAGCATGACCACATTGCACTGCGCGTCTTACTCCTCTCCCATTTCCGTTTGAGGCTCGCTCATCAGTGGCTATCCATCCAAAATTAAGTCACTATCAGAAACCAATAAGTCCAAATCCTTAGATCCAAACTCCGAATCATAGTCCTCAATAAAGCCATTTCCCAGCTTCTCTTTCATAAGAGAGTCGTTTCCCTGATGCTGCTGGTCACCACTCTTTGTAGGTGGTGAGTCATATTGTTCCTTTTACAAAGGCAACAACTTAGTGATTCCAGCTTGTAACGCCTTCTCTTCAATCCTGATGTTTGCTATAAGGGATTCTTGCACATTTTGAGTGCTGATTTGAGCCCTTGCTGCAGCAGCTTTCATACTCAACTCCTTCATCTTTACTGTCCTACTTTTAGGAAAGTTTTGGACGTCTGATAATGGCCATGGCTTAACTGCTGACTTGATCTTTGGCTTCACTTGGTCCCCATGGGAATTCACCCTTCTTTTAAGAATTTTAGGCACAGGAGTCTGACTTGACTCCCTTTCCTTCCCTTTTAAGAGAGGGCCTCGAACCTGGGCCGTCTCCGTTTCCTAGGTCCTTGACTTCTGGACCTTTTCTGGAATGGACGCTGGTATGCAGGCACATAGGTAGGATCATTTGGGATGATCTGAGTTCTAACCATTTCGAAGGTTAGCCTATCTGCACATGGTGAACACATACCATTTCTTAGGGCCTTCAACCCTTCTATTGCCCTAGTCTGCAATGGGGATTTCTGAGCAGTCTCTTTGTAGGTTTTAGCTCTTTCCTCAAGCATCATCGGTCTTGGAGCTGGGTTGGAATTAACATGCATCTTAGCTTTGGCTAAGTTGGCCTTGTAGGCTTCTAGCTCCATGGCATGATGTTCCATTTCTGAGACAACTAGTCTTTTCACTAGAGGAAAAAAGCCCAAGGGCTACGGTCAAAAGGGGCCCAAGGGCTGCGTCTTTTGATCGCAGCCATTGGACTAGTAGCCCTTGGCATTTAGAAAGGGCTGCGGTTTTTAACCGCATCCCTTAGCGTGTTAAGGGCTGCGGTCGAGGCAAAAACCGCAGCCCTTGGTGGGTTAAGGGCTGCGGTTGAGGGCCAAAACCGCAGCCCTTGGTGGTTTAAGGGTTGCGGTTTTGGCCCTTAACCCACCAAGGGCTGCGGTTTTTGCCCCGACCGCAACCCTTGTGATTTTTTTTTTTTTTGCATTTTTTTGTCCTAAATGTTCCCAAACAGTTATATATATAAGTATCATTTTTCATTGCAAATTATGTTTTTTACATAAATATAGATTAAATTACATGTGTACAGAACATACTGCAAAAAATATTGACAAAAATTTTACTAACATTCTAATTATTGTTATACAAACATGAACTTGTCTTACATTAAGCAGAGTGATACACCACATGCATAAGATGCAAAGGATCTTGCTATGCCTCGCAAGAAATGGTTCCCATTGAGCACAATAGCTAGCAGCACAGTTGGACAAGTACACCAACCTTGTCTTCCTTACCTTCACATGTTCTCCACTGCAAGTTTTTATGAGAAACAGCATCAAACATCATCAGTCTTTGTATAACTCAGTTATGAGAGCTTCAAATTTTCTAATGTAGTGGCAAAGGCACCTAATAATAACCCTTAAAAGAAAATAAAATTTACAAATTACACCACATAACATACCAATTGAAAGCATTTGACCCTTATTGCCTCACAATTGGAAAATTCCCAGCACCAAGAAATGTAGAAATGTATAGGAACATGTGGGTGGCAGTAACTAACTCACTATACAGTGAAGACTATTTTAATGCTAATTAATAGTATGTGTATGTTTAGTCTGGATTCAATTGGTACAAAATCTTGGCTATATGATGACTTATTAAAGGTCGATATTATATTTAATGCTGCATTGTTATATAAAAATTAGCAACTGCAGAAAGAAAGGTTTGTGATGTGCGTTTGTAGATACGTGCCTGTAGCTTTCAAAAGTCCAGACTCTTTAAACTGAAGCAACCACTCTTTCTGCACAGCTCACTTTGTATCAGGCATATTTGCTGGACTCATACCATACATCTCATAGGTAACTTCACATATTTGCTTGTTAATTCATCCCTTTTATAGACGTACAATTACAAATTTGTAGTATATATCCTGGAGGTTTAAGGCATTTAAGTATCCTCACTGGTAATTCTGTATGTGCTTACTTTTCTATAATTTTGTGGTTTAGAGACACAGCTGGTCTATCAAGTGAAAACACAGAACTCAAGCTTCGATTACAGGCCATGGAACAACAAGCTCAGTTGCGAGATGGTGAGTCTCATGCCCTGTTTGATCTGTATAGTATATCTTTAAACAGGGATAAGAGCAAACTAAGGTTTGAACAGCTGATTCAGTATCGAGGCAATATTAAACTCTCTCAAGTATCTTGATTCCATTTAAAAACAAGAAATTTTCACAAGAATACCCACGTTAATTGCGACTCTGGGGAGTGTCTTTCCCCTTTCTAGATAGTTAGAGGTTGATACATCAACATTTGACCTTCTAAATCGTTTCTAAGGTCACTGAATCATTTGCGGATTTATATTCAGCCCTGAATGAAGCGTTAAAGCATGAAGTGGAGAGACTTAGAATCGCGACAGGCGAGATGATGGAGCCTTCAGAATCATTCAACTTAGGGATTTCTCATTTTCTGTACAAATTTTTAGGCTAGTTAGAGTGCTAGTGAGACATTCTTAGCTTTTATTTAGTGTGATTGTTCAATTGAAAATTTTCTAATGCTTTTGGGGGTCCTCAATGTGTTACGCAAATGCAACATTTGCAAGAAAAGTTGAAAGAAAAAGAGAGAGCGCTTCGAAAGAGAAAGGAAAAGGATGAACAAGAGATGGAAATAGTAAGATTGAAGGTTCGTAAAAAGGAAGCAGCTGCATCATATCAAGCATTACTAGTTGAGAAAATAAAAAGTTCTGAGGTAAAATTTGGGTTACCAGATTGCTGTTTAGTGTTGTCATTTATGTTCCTTGTCCGCCCATTTCAGAAGTGCAAGACTAACCACCAAATAGAAAGTATTGGAGTTACATAGCACCATATATTAATCATGGTTCAGTGGTTCATTGCACAATCTGTGCACCTTTTTTTTTATAAAGATTGTCACCTTGAAGTAATTGTGTGCTAAATTATGTGGATGTTTTTATCTTACGAATTAACATCTCGACTTCTCATATGTTTTATCTATATCCCTTTGATTGTGTATTTGCATTCTAGTTGTTTAAATTGAGTTTTTCTAGCACTCTCATTAGATCAGTGGCGTGTTCATGTTAACTATATATTGACTGCAATTCCTATTACTAGGCATCTTGGACCGAGTTAAAACCTAGACTTGAGAAAGATCCGGAAGGGCGTGCATCCAATCATGATTTGGAAGAATCTGACTTGGAGAAACTCTTTCGAGAACATGTGAAGATGCTTTATGAGGTATGCAAATATCCTTCGAGTAGTGAGAGAGCATGACAAGACAACTTATAAAATAGGGCCAAGATGATAGTTAAATGACATGCCAAATCAGACACTAACTAAATTCACGAACTTTAAGCATAAAAGCAAGCAATAAGTGCAAAAAAAAAAAATTGAACAAAACCAGCACCATGATCCCAAAGGGGGCTACAATGACCATACTAATTCCTCGAACAATCATCTTCAACTAAGAGGGAAAGTGGATACATAAGGTTCATCCTCGAACAATCAACTTCGGATTAAGGGTTCTAATTTCTAAAACAAAACTCGATAAAAAGAATGAGAATAAGACATACCTTTTCTCATACTTAAGAGATACATAAAAAGTGAATATGCAACAATTCTCTCCTCTTCGCTTCATATGTAGAGTCCCTCATTATCAATCTTCAAAAGTTCGTACGATTTCCATTTAAAGCATAATCAATCATACTCTATACACAAATAAACACTATATCATACACATAAAAATATCAACAATCACCTCCCAAAACCATCCACTCTCATATTTTTGACCAATCCAATTCCACATACCTAATTGACCAATTGAGCATTCTAATTCAAACTACCACATATATACCTAATTGATTAGTTTCATCCAAATGACTACTTTACAATGAATAATCCAATAATCTATAAACGTTATCATTTATATACATAAAAACAACCCGTAAGACAACACGACAATGGTTATATATAGCAAACTAACAAAGAAACCTAAAACGAAATCTAGAATGCAGAAGTGTCTGCTCTAAGTTGCACCATCTGTTGAATTTGGTAGTTAACTCTTTTAGTAGATAAATTCTGTTTAATTGTCAAACTAACCTACCAAAATCTAAAATGCAGAAGACAATCAAGAATTAAAAGACATGGAATCAAAATCCCAAAATTATCAAGAACAAATAAAAACACATCAACTACTGACACACCTCATTTCAACAATTTTACAGTAATTCTAGGGTTTCACTCAAATAACAAAATGAAAATAATCAAATCACAGCAAAAAACAAGGAGAATGTAGGCTAACAAAAGGCAATAGGAAGAAACAGCTAGTCTCTTAGTTAAAACATAAACCAGGTATAGATTTCATTGTCTCACATTATATCCATCACATCAAGAGTCTCTATGATAATCTAAAACTATCATTTCTACAGTTTGTATCAAAGAATTCCACCTTACTATGTAGTAACTACAAAAACAGCTGTAATATCAGTTGCGTATAGGACAATTAACAAGGTAATCTCAGAGACGGAGAACATCTTGGTTTAACGCAATGAACATAACACATCAGGGAATTTGAAGAGGGGGAGGGGAGACAAAAACGAAACTAGTTGGTCAACATTTGCTTGTCTTTGTTGATGTTGCAATATCAAATTACTGCAGTCTGCACAACACCTTAGAGACTAAGAAAATAACATAAAAAGACTAGTAAAACAGAGCCAAAGAAACTACAATAGCAACTGGCCCACACGGATATCCCTTCTGAACTTGAGCATAATTCTTTGTCAAATCCAAAAGAACATGAAAGAGAACAAAAACTCACGAAAATAGGGACTCTTTTTCTCACATCAAAGTTCCACATACTCTTAAACAAAGGAGTAGTTAAGTTCATAGATAGGTACATCATAATCAAAACTCTAAATCAATAATATCAGGCAACAAATTCAATATGGGAAGCTTAATCACCAGAAAATATGCTATAACATAAGCTCAACTAAAAATCAAGACCTAGAATCATCAATCACCAAAATCAGGAAACATTAAACACAAAAATCAGCATCAATTCGTCAATCGACACAAAATTTAAACATAACTCAAACTCAATCACAAAAATTGCACTAACAGTTTAGTTATGTGTCTAAACAATAATACCAACTTAAATAAATGCATCGATCCATTGCCAAATTAACGAAGAAAAATAATGAGTAAATAGACAGTAAAAGCAGAGAATTCACCAAATTGATTAATGGGCAGTTTTTTGCTACAATGATGAAGAATTGAAGAGATGAAAAATGGAGTTTTCTGCTCAGCAGTGCGTTGTTGATAAAATGATCTAGTTGGTGATGGTGAAACAAAAGGCGGTGGAGAAGGCGAAAGGAGAAGGAAGGCTTCGCTGCATCCGCCATTTTTCTGCTCTCACACGCTGCTTCAGATGGAGAAGGAAGGTGTTGAAGAAACGAACCCAATTAGCGAAGAAACGAACCCAAAATACTTCACCTGAAAACCCTAGGATAGAGGGAAAATTGGAGAGATTATGATGATGATTGAACAATAAGAGTGAAGAAGATGAAGGAGCCGAATGGGGAAGGAGAGGAGACAGCGAATGGGAAGCGAAAATTAAGACTGAAATTGAAAATCAGAGAGAAGAAATTCGCTACGGTTTTCGGCACCTGTGTTGCTTGGTTCCGGTTCCATGATTGAGGGAAGATTGCGAATGAAACCCTAGGAGAGAAAAATTTGTTTTGACGACGCAAAAGATGGAAACTTGGGGGAGGAAACTTGATAGATTGAGTTCACTTAGATTCTATCAGAATTTTTTGAGTTCAGGATTGTGGGGAGAGAGTATGAGAGAAAGAAACAGGGTGGGGAAGAAGAAGAGCGGTAGGGTTTGGGTTAGAGCGCGAGAGAGATAATGAGAGAGGTGAGTAACGTGGACTGGTGCTGGGAGAATAAACGTGGATTAATAAGGCCCAAGGGCTGCAGTTAGCCTAAAAACCGCAACCCTTTAGTGTGAAGGGCTGCGATTTTTGCCTAACCGCAACCCTTTAGTGTGAAGGGTTGCGGTTTTTGGGCTAACCGCAGCCCTTTAGTGTGAAGGGCTACGATTTTCAGATAACCGCAGCCCTTTAGTGTGAAGGGCTACGATTTTCAGATAACAGCAGCCCTTGTATCGCAGCCCTTGCCTTTTTTTCCACTAGTGTTTGAGACTTAACTGCCTAGTTAGGAACCCTCTGAAAACTTGGCATTGATTTGTAGTATGCGATCCATTCATATGCCATCTGCACATATCCTCCAATCCCTCTTCATTGGCTATCTTTGGCATAACCAAGATTCCTTCGTCAAGCAATGTGTTAAAGAGTTGGTTACCTATTTCGGTAGCTTGAGATGCCTGCAAAGTAACAGTAAAAACATTATTAGTCTCTACCATACCACAGAATAGTTCAAATGATTCGTCCATCCCAATTATATTAACAACTTCTTCATCAGGAAACATAATATTTTTCTTATCAATTTCATCCTGAATTTTATTTCTAAAAACAAAGCATTCAGAAGTGTCATGAGTTACTGCATCATGCCATTTACAGTATTTTTTACCCTTAACTTCCTTAGTAGTTCTTACTTTATGCCTTCTTATCAGTTTTATCTTTTTGTTAGATAATAACCAGTCCAAAATAGCATTAGATTTCTTAGCATCAAAAGTATATTTCCTCTTTTGTTCAGACTTCATATCTTTTGGCACCAGAAATTCTTTCTTCTCTAGAGGAGCACACTTATAAGATACTCCTTGAATGATTTCTGCCACCTACACTTCCTGTGCAGTTTCAAAGTGGAAGGACTCTTCATTATGAGCAAAGAAGTTATGGTGTCTTGCTGCGCTTTCAGCCTGTAGGTTCCTTTCATACCTCACAGCCAATTCTACTAATTCAACAAAATCGCCAAAAGCATGACCATCGAACCTTTTTCGAAACTGAATTAACATTCCCTGTTGAGCCATTTGTACAAATTCTCTTTCAGGAATGCTAACATGACACCTGATTTTGGCCATTTTGAATCTAGATAGGTAGTCCTCTAAAGACTCTCCTAACTTTTGTTGGATTCTAGCCAGATCACTCAAAGTCACTTCGGGCTCAGTGCGTGCAAAATGATTTGTAAATTGCACCTCCATGTCTTGCCATGAGTGAATGAAATTTGGGGGTAAATTAGTGTACCATCAAAGAGCAGTCTCGGTAAGAGACATGGAGAACATTCTAAGTTTTAAGAAATCATTGTCAGCACCCTCCCTGCATTGACAATTGAACCGAACGAAATGCTCCTCGGCAGAAACTATATCGTTGCCTGAGAACAAGGTAAAGTCAGGTATCTTAAATGTTCTAGGAAATGGGTTGGCTCTATCAATCCATTCAAGGTAAGGTTTTTGACCTATTTGCCTCTGATTTTTCCTAGAAGGAACCCCTACTAGTCTTTGGACTAGTGCCTCAACTTGTGCTGCCAATTGATCCTGATGCGTTCGTGTTCCTGGATACCCCATGTTCCCGTTTCCCATGTTTCCAATGTGATCAAATACAGGTGTAGGGTTACGATTGAAAGGTTGATTTTGATAACCTCCCATACGAATCTCATGGTGTTGCATAAAAGCAGGATTGGCTACACCTTGCGCCATTTGCGGTGGGAATGTATGTCCGTTTGTGGGCATCCTCTGTTGATAAGCGCCAGTTGCTTGGGTAAATGGAGCTTGGGGTTGATTATACCCTGGGATATTCCCCTGATGAGACGTACCAGCTAGCCATAGTTGGTTGGCTATGAAGCATGTAAACATAGGGTAAAGAAGGACTTCCAACCACGTTTGGCTGGTTGAAGGGCGTAACAAAAGCATCTTGCCTCTGTCCTCCTTGTGATGGTCTAGATTGATGTGTGTTGTCATCAACTTGCCCACCACCCATAGAAAACGAAGGTTGGTGATGTCCTGACGCCTGGTGCCAGCCTGGCTCCACGCCCGCTGCCATTTCACCACTTCTCCTAACGTTCCCATGATTACCCTCTCCATGACTCAAGGGTATGGCCCTTGTTTGGTGTGCATGAGAGGAAGTCTGTGGATCGCCTAAAACTAGTGTATTTCTAGTTTCAGGGTGGGAGAAATGTACCTTCGGAGGGTAACCTAGTGGAGGAACGTCTGGCTCTATACCAGAATTTCCTCTTGAACTATTCAATGGGACCTCTTCTAAGGCCTTAACTAGTTTCTCATTTAACTGATAATGTTTTTCGACTAGTGGTTCTAGACGAGTAACTACTTCAGTGGCAAGAGACGTCGACATTGCCGTGAAAGTTGCACTCATAGTATCATTGATATCTACAAGTATCATGTCAATCTGCCTAGAGTTGATCTCTCTATTCTCTTCACTTATCCTTTGGAGGATGTCTGTGAAGACCCTGGCAGACTCGTGGGCTAGAGTCCTATAATTGGAGTCAAATTGTTGTCTCTGACTTTCTCTGGCTTCTAACAGTAAATTATTTACTATTTCTGTGATCTTTCCATACATTTGTTGTATAAGTCCACGACCAGTATTACTTGGAAATGAGCCTTCGCTTTGTGGGGTCTCTCCATTTGACTCTTCATGAGTATAGTGAATTGATTCATCATTGTTACCCTGCGCCCTATTTTCTGGAGGGGTTGAATAACTTATTTCCATGTTTTGGAAACTTGTTTCCTCCTGAGCAACTTCCTTATTCTTTTTAGAACGTGTATCCGACATTTTCGTAAAAGCAACCGTTTTTATCTAACAATTGGTTTTTTTTTCTTTGTTAAAAGTATGAAGAAGAAAGTTCACAATTTGTTTATGAATCTTCTTCTCACACTGTGGTCGCCAAAAAACTTGTTGGTGCAAAATCAGTTGGTTGACTTTGCAAACAAGTCAATGCACACCCAGTAGTTTGGTACTGAATGTCTCGGGAGACTTAGCCCCAGGGGTTACCGGTTTTAATTAGATAAAACCTTGCTAACGTACATTGTTGCAATTTAATTTAGGATTAAACCACAACGCCTAATGAATTCAGGCGAAATGCAATAAACAGAGCAAACAATAATTAATCTATTAATTATAGCACAACATTCTCATACATGCCACAAACTTTAAGAAAGAATTTTACAACACATAGGGGGATAAGCCAGGCTGGACAACTAAAGGGAAGACACGAAGGCTGTTACCTCCATGGTTCCTTGCTTCAATCGGAGAATTATAGAATCCGTCGCCAGAACATGTTCTATATCTAAGGAACTAAACTATAACCCCAGAATAAGGGGGGTGGCTAGGCTAGAGCTAAGCTATGCTAGGAAAAGAGCAATTGCAAGTTGTTTTGTGTGTGTTGTCGTTTGTTTGATGATTGCTCCTCTATTTATAGAGAAACATGTTGTATAACTTACGTGCTACTTGGAGGGAAAACATTTGAATCATCTTTGAATCAAATATTAACCGTTTTTCTGGCGCTAAATAATCGTAGCTCTGCACGTTCTTCCTTATGTGAATCTATCTAATAACTGCTTTTTAACCACCTGCACGTTTGTTGTTCTTGACTCTCGTCTCTTGATAGTCTTGATGATTTCCTCATATTGACTTTGACTTGTATTGGGCTTCATATCCCTATTGGGCCTTCATGTTAAGACGAAATTAAACCTTTTCAGGTCTAATACCATGTACCATAATAAATGCGACTATACATCTAAAAATGGTGGTAACAATGATAAACCCATACCCGAGGCTAATACTTGGGTTTGGGAATTGGGAGTATTAAACCCATAAAGGAATAAACGGTATACCGGGGAAAGTTTTTTCAATTTCCATAAAGAAAAATGCTTGTAAAAAAGAGAAGTAATAATTCAATAAAGGAAAAAAAAGGGTAAAACTAGCCTCAACAACACCAACTATAGTTTGTGACTTTGTGTGCAGCCAACATCATGAGCTTTTGAGGGTGCATCTCACATCATAAACTATGAGTTTGGGTACAAAAAATGTCAAAATGACATAAATGACACTGAAGGTGAATTACAATCACATACTATGTCCTTTAGTCTCTGTTATTTGTTGCACTCAAACTCATATAGTTCATGGAAACGACATATATTATTTGATATGAAATAAATAATACTTCCTCTGTTTCTTTTTAAGTGCAACACTTTGACTTTTGCACTATTCACATACTCCACTTTGATCGTATTTTTTCGCTAATATATAAAAACAAAAATGATTATATAAAATGTTGTTGGATTTGTTTCAATGAATATTTTCATATTATCAACTTTCGATAACTTTTACAAATACATAATTACAGATATTAATGGTCAAAGTTGTGTGTTGGTAAGCATGAAAGTCAAACTGTTGCACTTATTTAGAAACGAAGGTTAGTAGATTATGTCATTTCATCTATGTCCTTTATTGCAAATTTGCAACCAAACTCATAGTTTATGTTGTGAGATGCAACCAATCTCATAATTCATGTTGTGGGTTGCACCCGCTTAAGGTCGTGTAGTCGGTTGCACCCAAACAATAGTTGGTGCTATTGAGGCCAATTTTGCCAAAAAAAAAAGGGACGAAGTATATTCAAAGTTTAAGTATTATTACATATTTTGAGGGGGGTTTCAAGTGTACTTACCACAAGTTTAATTTGCATTTATCTAGCTAAAACACTCTATATATTTTATGCTCTATTTCAAAACCTCCCTATTTTCCCTTAAGTTCTCGTAAAAATATTATTTAAATATAATTAGTAATTGTAATAAATTTATTCATAACAATTATATTTAACAAATAAATAATTACAACACTAAAATATATTTTAAATAAAATAATTAGTCTTTTATATAATTTTGGTCCGTTTATAGAGTCATTATTGTCTTAGTATCTTAAATGAATTTTTTTTACCTTACTCAACCACTCAATAATCCATGTAATGTAGGTCCATCAACTATTACCAAGTTTGGCTTGGCTCACTTGGTAGGGATTTCATCTCATAACCTCAAGGTCCATCAACTATCTCTCTTTCACACTTTCACTTCATATTCATGTAATGTGGACCCTGCACTAAGTTTCTTTTTTACTCAATATTTTTTTATTTATTTTTACTTATACTTTATCTATTCAAAAAGCCTACCTTAGCTTTCATAATATTTACGTCTAAAACTTACACGATAATAGTAATAATTTAAAAACGGAGGGAACATATTGGAGCTTATTGAAATTAATCTAATCTTATTAATTGGAATTTACATGTATATTAGTTTAATTTGAACTTATTTTAACTTATTTGCATTTATCAATTTTGAAATAAGTTAAAATAACTTGAAAATAAAAACTAGCTATTGGAATACTCCCTTTGTTTTTAAAACTTCTTCCTACTTTCTTTTTAAGATCCTTCCCTAAAGTTCAATCTACTTTTATTTTGTTCCTTATGATATGTTTTTGTTCTTTTTCCACCCTATCTTACTTATTAGACCGAGTTAATTTCACATTCTGTCATAACAACATTCTTTCTCATATTTAATAAATAAAACGACTCAGTTCTACACTCTTTTTCTTCTCCTTACCTTGTTTCTTTTACCATAGTAAATGGGAATGTCCTAATGAGGGAGTACGAACTTAGAAACTGTTTTTGAAATTAAGAGATCAAACAAGGATATGAAAAGTAAAGAATCAAAGATATTTAAAACTAACTAGACCATGTAAAATGAAATTAAAGGACCCACCTGATTCAAGTGATCCTAATTAATTGACCTATGATACCTAGCTCGAAAACAACTCGATACCTAACATTGACAAGAATCAATATATCCCTGAATATTAGTTTTTTGCTAATTTATGGATATTTATATCTGTTATTGTAATATATACTTGTATTCATCAAAGCAATAAAATAGGTAGTAACAACACAAATTATTGGGTATAACAAACCAAAACCACCGTTTCTCTTGCAAAAAGGGCTTAAATGACATGAAATAAATGACACATGCACATGAGATTCATGTAATTATTTGTATAATCCATGTCATTTTTGTTAAATTTTATGTCATTATGCATGTTTATGGTGTAACATATTACACCTAAGACACACTCTAGTAACAGATATAAACATGAAAGCCAATTATCTTGCGAAGCAAAAGATTATTGTACTTCCTTCGTCCCATAATAGTGTGAATACTTTTTTTTATCCTTAATTAGTTTGAACATTTCAATTTTTGACATGGTCCCACAATTATTATATTAATTTTCTTACACGTCGATCTATGACCACATTCTATTTCTATCGATTAATAAAAACTCCCTCTGTCCCAAAAAGATCTGAGCACTTATTAGGACACTGTAGTGTGGTTATCAAATATCTATATTAATATATTAAAAGGCGTGCCTAAATAAAAAACGGTGCCACGTGACGCTCTCCCTAAGGGAGTTTTACTCCATGCAATATAATCTACAACAATAAAAAAGTTTAGAAATTGCCTAGTATAGGGTTTGATCCCAGGACCTCAAGAACATATACTAAAGTATTAACCACTAGACTAAATAACATTTAGTGTTATCATCTTAAAGTATAATATTAATAAATGAAAATTTTCCTTACCCGGGGCGTAGCCCGGGCCTAATAACTAGTTATTTTATTAAAAGTAGAGGTGATAAGAATTGGTGGAGTATATTTTTATTGAAGGAAATATAAAGTTGAGCATTTTTTGTTCATAGTGATGTGGTAGGGATAAAGAGGGTGTTAGCAGACTAATACTTCATAATACAATGGGGCCATGTAAAAAATGTACGCAAGTGTTCAAATTACTTTGGGACAAACAAAAAAAGAAAGTGTTTAGACTATTATGGGACGAAGTGCAGAATATTTGATAGCTACACTACAACATGTCACTTTAAACTGCATGTTCCAAAAAGTGTTCAGATCTTCATGGAACAGATGGGGTAACAATTACAAATAAGATGGCAAACAAAGTATAAGAATCTTTGTGAATGAATCAAGTGTTGTTTGTAAGAAGTTCATATGCATATACTTTGATAACACATGAAATAACTCAATAAGTGCCTGTCGATACAAGTTGCGGTAATCGCTTTGACGGTAAATTTAAGAAATGGAATTAAGATTAAGCATTTAATTTGGTGCTCTAATGCATATTTTGTACATATGAATAATATCTACTTTTTGAGCAGCAAGTTATAGTCTAGTGGTGTTAGTATCACCTGCAATTCCAAAGATCCTGGAATCGAGTCTCATCCCATGCAAAAATAATCCCTAATTTTCCCCCCTACTTATATAAAACTTTATCTTACCTTATGAAAAAATAATATCTGCTTTTCAACCTTCTTTTTCTTTTTCCCCCTCGAAGGAGGACGGTTTGACTTTAGTATCAAAATATAGTTGTATATTCTCACAATCTTGCCTCGTGAGTACTCTTCCTCTGCACATATTTCCCACATATCCTGTGCTCCTTGCCTCCTTTAAGATATTCTATAACTTTGGATCAATATCATGTTACAAATTTTCCCTTTATCAAATTTATTTTGATGTAAATTTCTTACATTGGTAGTTTGATGCTAAGCTTGTCTTCCAAGTTCTGCACTTTCAACAAATTATATCTGTCTTTTTCATACTTTTTAATCTGCTTATCTTTTGATTGCTCCCACTTGTTTTATATATATTCCCTTTCCAATGTCTCTTCAGTCTTCACGAGTCCATTTAATTGACCTCGTTACCTTTTTTTTGATGAATTATTGATAATAGTACTATATCATTAGCTCGTCTAATATGTGTTGCTTTAGTCCGAGAATCTATCTTTGTGCATTGTGTCCCCATATTACCGAATTTGTGAATCACAATTACTCTTTCTTTTGGACCAACAGTTGGATCAACTAACAACAACGGAATGCATATGCAAAAAAATTATTGTAAAATTTATTTATATCAAAGTTAGTTACGTTGTTGACTCTATCATTATGACATACTCCCTCTGTATTTTTTTATCTTTCTCACTTAGAATCTTGATACTATTCACAACTAGAGAGAATCTTTGAAAATTTTCTCAATATATAAGAAAAAATATAGTCATGTGGGGTCTTGTTTGATTAGTCTAAATGAGTAGTTTATTTATATTCAATTATTATAATTTTTACTAATATGTAATGAAAGATATTTAAGGTAGAATAAGTGCATTGGCAAACGTGCAAAGTCAAAGTAGGAAAGATAAAAAAATACAGAGGGAGTATTGGCTAGTAAACAAAAAACAGTATATTTTATAGAAAATCGATAAAAAATTAGGGCTAATTCTCAAATGAGATGGTCTCACCATGAGACTGTGTCATTATATACTTATCTCAAAGGGTTCACTTTTTATTTACGCTACTTTTCAAGTGACTTTGGCCTTAACTCAAATATTAAGTTAAAACAATTTTTGTAGACCAAATAAAAGTTAATTTATGAAAAAGGACCCTAAAACTTTAAAAATCATTAAAATAATACCTATAAGTTTACTTAAAAATTAGTGATCTAATAGGTCAAACGTCAGATAAGAGACCAACTTAATTAATTAATAGTTGAAAGTTATATCATATTTACAAATCAAATTCATTCAACCAAGTCTAAATATTAAACAACAACCTAATGCTTTAGCTCAAAAGCAATTAACTGGAGATGTATTTTAGGAAGTTATATATTGATGCAATAATATTTGTAAATAAGATCCTTAGATGAGACTAAGAATTCTTTAGATGGTTTTTTTATAAAGGTAAGATGAAATAAAATTTAACGTACCTTCTGAAAGATCTGTTATATAGAGGTTGATGTTACCAGACAATTATACTTAAATATTGCACCTGTATTTTTAGGGAAATCAATATTGCACTTTCAGGTAATATATAAAATTATCTTACAAAAAGTTGGCGACAGCGATCAAAGTTATATCAACAAATAATAGACCGAAAGAAAAAGCACTTTAAATCAAATAATTAGTGAGACATGATTTTTGAAAACTTCTTTTTGGCCAATCGAGAGGTATACCATGGAGGAAAATAGAAATATTGAACCTCTCCGCGCGATGGGAGGCTTAGGGCAGCATTAATGGTGAAAATAAAAAAAAGATCATGTACTTAATCTTAAATGGAATGGCTTAATGGTGAAAAAAAATAAGATTGTGTGTTGATTGGGAAAAAAAATTTGCATCCCACGAGTGAAATTATGATCAGGCATGGGAGTGGGACCCACTGCCTGATCCGAGTTTTTTAAATATTTTTTGCTTTTCTTCCAGTCAAAACGCGGCGTTTTGGCTGGAGATTAGCCAAAACGTAGCGTTTTGGCTTGAAAAAAAGCAAAAAAAAAAAACATTTGCCGGATTTCTGACGCGCGCGTCAGAATTTGACACTTGTCAAATTCTCAAGGAGAGAGAAATAATGCAATTTACAAATATTAAAAATGCAATATCTTTAAAAATACAAAGCCAAAAAAAATAAACAAATTACCAATGACTCTATTTTTCCGAGATCTACAAATACAGACCCATTTTGTAATATTTTGGACATTTTTTTTTTCTAGCTATTTACTAATTTTCTATTATTTTTCTTATTTTATATGAAATATCTTTCACTTGTACCCTCTAAAAAAAAAATTTTTTTTTGTGCATTTAATTTATTTAATGCTAAAAAACTAATTATGTATTTATTTAATTAATTTTTTATCAATTAGTAATGAATATTTAAAATTATTAAAAAGTAAATAACAAAAAATATTGTATAATGGTGGTGGGGTGATGAGAGAGAAAAAATAGTTGGGTAGGGTAAAAAAGGTAGTTGGGTAGGCAAAAGTAGTTGGGATGATCTTTTTTTTGAATTTTTTCCTTCAATAATGCTAAAATGGGTATTAATTCCTGAAATGTGCCGAAGTTTAAATTAATTCCCAGGGTACCGTCCACGTAGGACGGCACGCGAGAATTTTTTTTTTTAACAAAACCGCTACTCCAAGTAGCGGTTAATACCAATAATGTAAAGTTGACCGCTACTTCAAATAGCGGTTATATGATGTCCCTAAGACAAGTTATAAAAGGCATGCATATAAACCGCTACTTCAAGTAGCGGTTAATACCAATAATGTAAAGTTGACCGCTACTTCAAATAGCGGTTATATGATGTCCCTGAGACAAGTTATAAAAGGGATGCATATAAACCGCTACTTCAAGTAGCGGTTTACTATGAAACAAAAAAAAAAAAAAAAAAAAAAAAAAAAAAAAATCAAGTAGCGGTTTTGCCTAGTAAACCGCTACCCCCAGTAGCGGTTTTACCCATATACTGTTTTCAAATAACTTGAAGTTAACCGCTACTCTGAGTAGCGGTTTGCTTTGAAAAAAACAAATTTCTGGCGTGCCGTCCTACGTGGACGGTATTCATGGAATTAATTTGAACTTGGGCACATTTCAGGAATTAATACTCATTTTAGCATTATTCAAAGAAAAAGTGGAAAAAGATTGTGAGATGTAATTTTTTAGAGAAAGAAAGTTTGATTTTTTTTTTCATTCACCAATAATGATGCTCTTAGCCTCTTAGGTATCAGGAGTGTTGCGAACTTTAATAAAGCATTTCTCATGAAACAAGTCTGGCTGATTTATTAACACTCTCAGCTTCTCAACTCTAAGATTTATGGGACCGCTGGGTTATCGACACGACTATACAACTCTCGGGTTAACAAATCTTGGGGTACTCGCAGACTTGACTTCTGAAGCTTCTCTCCTAGCTCACTCTGCTTGGAAAATAGGCAATGGTAGACAGCTTCTAGCTTCCTCAACCAAATGGGTTAATTGTACCATTCCCTTTCTCAGAGATGATATCACTCACCAAATCAAGTCCATTGAACTCCTGACGACCAATTCCTCCAACAACCTTCTCTACTAATCCCCCTCTTCCTCAGGCTCTTACACCACCAAGTCAGGATACTACGCTCTATCCCAACAATCGAAAATCTGTAGCATGAAACACACGAAATTCTTTCATATAATATAGGGTATGAACATCATGCAAAAATGAAAATTGTTCATCGGGAAAAAGATAGCATAACAGCTTAGATGTCGCCTGTCAGCTGCCAACTTAGCAAGGTGGGACATTTTTCTACAAGCTCGACAAGCCCTGTGTGCAGGAATGACGAGGAACGCCTCAACCCCTTTCAGGTTCAACACATTTGCACAGGGTGTTTGGCTCTCCGACCTCTCGGTATCACCTCCCAAATCAACCATCATATTCCCCTAAGAGAATGGATCATAGCTTGGATTCTTCGTTTTCAACAGGAGGACGGTCCAGGTAGCTGCCGAATATCAACATTCATAGCCACTCTTTTGGAATATGGTGTACACGGAACAATCAGATATTCCGGAGTACATCAACTACTTTAGTTCACGCTCGACAGCATATAGATACTACCTCTATTGGCCAAGACCCCCTCCTCCCCCCTGAATTCAAAGTTGCAAACACTGGGCGATAGATGCACAGCATGCCTCAAGTTTTTGTTCAGATTGATGGGTCTTGGATCAAGGATACCAACCTTGCCAGCTTTCGCCTGGATTGCATGGGGTCGAGACCATGCTTGAATTGTTGGGCAAGGAAAGTGTGAACTTGCTAATTCTGCCTTAATTGCTGAAATTCATGCTCGTTTTCATGCACTACTTTGGGCTCAACAACAGGGCTACACCTGTGTGGACATCAAATAAAACAGACTCCGAACTTCTCATCCAATATCTCAATTCAGACTTTACATAGGATATCATAGTTAAATGGGATATTGAAGATGTTCGACGTACACCGCAATCTCTTCACTGGTGCCGAGTCACAAAAGTTTCAAGGAACCAAATCCAACAAGTA
This sequence comes from Beta lomatogona, assembly GCA_947646795.1. Taxonomy (NCBI): domain Eukaryota; kingdom Viridiplantae; phylum Streptophyta; class Magnoliopsida; order Caryophyllales; family Amaranthaceae; genus Beta; species Beta lomatogona. Next base: position 54,155 of record CANSNZ010000860.1, on the reverse strand, counting down.
GGGGTGAAAATGCGGTGTGCGGTTTGGATTTGAGACTAATCCAATCTGATTCGAACAAAATTGGATTTCAATTTTCCAATCCAAATCCGAACCAATTAGATTTTGAATCCGATCCAATCCAATCCGAATTTTCAAACTCTATATTGGATCTGATCCGAAAATCCGATTTTTTAAACCTCTGTTTTTTAATGAAATAAATTAGGTGCGACAAGCCGACAACAGCAGCCCAATAGATTTACAATTATCAAATTCATAATTCGTTACAAACCTCATAGTCCATTAATAAACTAATAACAAACCCATAGGCCATAATTCATTACAACAGAACGTAACAGAATACATGACGTTCAGTCCAACAACACAGAATACAGCAGGTTCGGTTCAACAAACAGCAGGTTCGGTTCAACAATAAAGAATACAGCAGTAGCACTTAAGCATTGGGCTTTATTTTAAAATAAATCAGTTAAGCACTTAAAACTAATCCAGAATACATAATACAAGGCATATTACTATTCGGTTATGTTGGATTTTCGAATCCAATTACCCCCAATCCAATCCGATCCGAAAATCCAATTTTTGAAAAAATTTCAATCTTAATCCAATTCGAACACAGTTCGAATCCGATCCGAATTACTAATTCGGATTGGATTTGATTGGATTTCGATCTTTATCCGAATAACTTTCACCCCTACCAACTAGCACATGACCTGGCGAAGCTCTGTCACCTTCATCAGCTGCCTTTCTTTAGTTTTTAATTGCTTTTGCTTCAGTATATTTCTCCGATGTCCAAAAACAATATATATAGTTAGCGAGGTGAATTATCAAATAAGCTGCCAATTAGTTACATTTAAATCAACAACAAAAAATGTAAAAAGAGACAACACCACAAAGAATGGGTAGAAATCACTGCATTCACATCAAAATATTAAGGTAAAGCGTAAAAGAAATTGTTGTGCTCATCAATGAGATATTCTATGAGCAATTTATTTTTTCTTTAATTTGCAGGCTGCCTATGAAAGTTAGCTACCTAGATTCTTAACGAGGAGTCGAGGACCACGTTATTATTTCATTATTTGATGGCTTCATGTCACTAATCAGTATCTTTGTCAAATGTCACCAACATTTTCGCTGTTTCCTTCTTCATACATACAGTAGGAGAAAAATAAAAATCAACAAATGTGAACCCACAGCTGATCTTCTGAACCCAACCATTATTGAGAGATTAAATCCAATACCCACAAACTTTTGAGCAATTAGTTCATTTTGTTGAGAAGCAAGGAGTGTTATATATTTGCCTTTGTTATCCACATATATATAGTGTTTATATTATTATATATGTTTCGATATATAGAGTTTGTGCTGCTAATATATCCTGTAGCTCAATTGTATTCGATGTCCATGCCCTAAGTTTAATACACCACTCTTATACCATAGACATTTTTGGGTGAGAGGTTAGAGTCACATGAACTTGCGCCCAAAAAGTAGAAGAGAGAAAAAATATCATAGGAAAAAAGGCACTCGCTCCGAATAAAAAAACAAATCATAAAGATGACTTAGGAACAAGAAGCAAAAGAATCATCACCAAGAATAGAGATAATCAATTGTTATTTCAACAAAAACACTAGAGGGGAGATGAATTGTAATGATGGAAACTTTGAGTACTTTTTGCGGAATTTAAACACTAACAAAAGGAACAAGGGAGCCTCAAACTAATACTATATGTAAATATGATGCTAATTAATTTAATTATGATAACGATTTCGCACGCATAGCGTGCATATAAGGCTAGTTACATACTCCATCCGTTTCATTTTAATTGTTACACTTTGACATTTTACACTATTCACAAGTTGCACTTTGACCCTTATTTGTGATTTAGGCCCTGTTCTTTTGGACTTATTTTCAAGAAAAATAAGTAAAAATAAGTTCGGTTCGAAGAAAAATAAGTAAAAATAAGTTCGTTCGGCAAAAATAAGTTCGGTTCAGCAAAAAATAAGTAAAAATAAGTTCAGTTCAGCAAAAATAAGTAAAAATAAGTTCGGTTCAAAAAAATAAGTTCGATTCAAAGAAAAATAAGTACGATCTTTATCTAATGTTGTAATTATTATTTTTATTTTCAATATTACTATTAATATTGTTATTATTATTAATATTATAATTATAATAATGATGAATTTCTATTTTTTATTTTTTATTTTTTTTACTTTCTTTATTTTTTTATTTTTTTTTATTTTTTTATTTTTTTATTTTTTTTTTTTTTTTTATTTTTTTTATTTTTTTATTTTTTTTATTTTTTTTATTTTTTATTTTTTATTTTTTATTTTTTATTTTTTTTAATTCTTTTATTCTTTTATTTTTTTTTATTTTTTTATTTTTTTATTTTTTATTTTTTATTTATTATTATTATTTATTATTTATTATTATTATTATTTATTATTTATTATTTATTATTATTTATTATTTATTATTTATTATTATTACTATTATTTATTATTGTTATTATTATTATTATTTATTATTATTTATTATTATTTATTATTTATTATTTATTATTTATTATTTATTATTTATTATTTATTATTTATTATTTATTATTTATTATTTATTATTTATTATTTATTATTTATTATTTATTATTTATTATTTATTATTTATTATTTATTATTTATTATTTATTATTTATTATTTATTATTTATTATTTATTATTTATTATTTATTATTTATTATTTATTATTTATTATTTATTATTTATTATTTATTATTTATTATTTATTATTTATTATTATTACTATTATTTATTATTATTATTATTATTATTATTATTATTATTATTATTTATTATTATTATTATTATTTATTATTATTATTATTATTTATTATTTATTATTTATTATTTATTATTTATTATATTTATTATTTATTATTTATTATTTATTATTATTTATTATTTATTATTTATTATTATTTATTATTATTATTTATTATTTATTATTATAAAATAATAAAAAAATAATAATAATAAGTATTGATAATATTATGTTAATATTTATTGACTATTATAATAATGAGTATTGATAATATTATGTTAATACGATTTAGTTCGAGAAAAATAAGTTCAGTTCAGCCAAAATAAGTTCAGTTCGGCAAAAATAAGTAAAAATAAGTTCAGTTCAACAAAAAATAAGTAAAAATAAGTTCGGTTCAAGAAAAATAAGTTCGGTTCGGCAAAAAATAAGTTCGGTTCAAGAAAAATAAAATAAGTTCAGTTCAGTTCAGCCAAAATAAGTTCAAAAGAACAGGGCCTTATACATGAATAAAAACATAGTCATGTGGGATCTTGTTAGATTCGTCTTAGTATGTATTTTATTAATATGTATTTTTTATAATTGTTACAAATAGAAAACTAGAGATATATATCCTCAAAGTTTTGCATTGGCATGCGTGAAAAGTGTAAGTGTAACCATTAAAAAGAAACGGATGGAGTATAAGCTAAGAAAATTAGCTTTAACTCGAAAAGATAATTTTCCAAAAGATAAGTTATTATCTTGATAAAACAAATTTAGAGATAAAAGATAAGATGTTATCTTATTTATACATAAAGATATAATCTTTTACTTATATTAAAACTTATCACGCTTAACTTGATCCCAAAATCAGTTTACTTTATAACTAGTTCCTTTTAGACTCGTGTCAGTTCAGTTCCCAAAAGGTCGCTTTTCCTGTTCCTTGATGAGAGAAACTACTATGTTCCTCAACTCAAGGAGCAAACGAATTGTTCCATGCTGCTGTCTGCTTGTTCCTTACATCATGAAGCCTAGCTATAAACTCATACATATAAACTTCATCTCTTCTGAAGTTCCCCTTCATGAACTTCTCCTCTTCGAACTTGGAGTTCCAGCTTTGTAACTTCAACCCTTCTTGGACTTTCCATTAGGAACTTCCTTCATTAGGCACCATTATTGATATATGAATCTTGCACACATTAATCTCACAACCATGTTAAGTAATGACTTTAGTTTGTCATCATCAAAACCATTTGCATCAACATCTATCTATAAGAAAATGCAACTATTTATCAGAAATTATTACATTTCAGGAATTTTAAAATATTGAGTTGTCATATTTAAAAAACCAAAGTAATAATGGAGTGCTAAAGTTAAGAAAATTGGGGGAGTGATCCAATTACTATAAAGGTATTCTAGTAATATTACTTTTAATCCGATTATTAGTGGTTGACACAATGATAAAATTATATATATTGAGACAACTATTTTTTTTTTCTTTTTGAAAGGATAGGGCCATCAATTCAGTCGGAATCCAAAACCACTATATTATTTTATATATATATCACATATTCACATGCATGCTGACAATTACGTTGATTAATTAAAAAGTATTAAAAATTTGAGTACGAATAGACATCCATTGTGAAATGCATACAGCATTTTCCATAAACTCGTGTTTAAAATGAAGGCTATCCATAATTCCATATAGTTCAAACTTCATATCACACACTACCTGTAACCTACTTTAAGGAATTGAGGTTTGGTTTGAGTGGTGAAATTTCCCAATTTTCGTAGGGTTTTATTTTTACCTCAAGCATTTGCTTGGAATTTGAGTAGGGGAGGAGGGTTGGGGGTGTCTGACTTGTAATGGGCATCTGAGTGGGGGCCTTGTACGAGGGCAGTCTAGAGGATATCTTCTTAGTTTTTTTTTTAAGCATACACTGCCGGCCCGTTTAGTTGAGGTTAATATATAATGTTAATGGGAATAAATTGAGTGTAAGGTTACAAGGGAAGCACCCTAAAAATCTCCATGGGGAGGCAACTTCGACCCCCAAGTTTGTGTTTTTTTCTCCATGGGGAACCAATCTAACCCTTAAACTTGTGTTTTTTTCTCTAAGGGAAGCAATTTTCATTACCACTCATTACCACCTACAAGGTGGTATTGGATGAGATTGAAAATTTAAGATTAAAAGTAGACATTTTAGGATAAATTAAGCATTACCATGGGAATAAACAATGATTTTCTTCACAAATTTACATACAAATTCATTCCCATTACCACTATTTATAACCAACTACCAAAAGGACCGTACCTACTTTATAAGCACATGAAATTAAAATTATAAGTTGCACTCAATCAAAAGTCTCTATAGTGCTTCCTGAACCACCAGAATTAGATGCTCTCTTTCACATATTTTGCACATTTTATATTTTGCTCATTAAACAAAAATATGTGACAAATATGCAAAAAAATGTATTATAGGAGCACATAGTTTTTTGTGCTCTTAGGAGCACATAAAAATTTGGATGTACTCCTATCTACCTATATATATATTCGGACAACTTTTAAAGAATTTGGAAAAATAAACTTATGTTCATCATTTATTGTATTAGATTGCTAGCTACCTCATAAATCTAGATATATAGATCAAAATGATTACAAATTAATTGGTAAATTTTTTGGAGGTAGTACTTAGAACTAGAGAACAAATCTCATCAACATCATTATTTTTTATGATTTTCTAAATGCTAATAAATAAGTGTAATCTACAGTTTTAGTAGAAATTAATTTTTTCAGGTAACCTAATGTCTCATGGTACCTTTGATTCTAAAATATTGTTACACTTTTACTTTTCACGCATGCTAAGGTAAAACTTTGAGTACTAATATCTCTAATTACGCATTTGTAAGAATTACAAAAAATAGATATTTATAAAATATATTTTAAGACGAATCTAACAAGATCTCACATAACTATATTTTTTCTTACGTATAAATCACAAACGATGATCAAAGTGGAATTTGTGAATAGTGAAAAACGTCAAAGTGTAATAATCTTTCAGAAACAGAGATAGCAATGTGTTACTATTATCTCACTTAAAACTTAAATAAATATGCATCTAATTCTTATGTAATAATGATGTCACATACTCCCTCCGTCCCAATTTAGTTGCTACATTTGCTTTTTCACAGTTTACGAGATGCAACTTCAAACGTCAATATCTTGAATTACATATATGAAAAAATTATAAAAATTATATATTTGGAAAATACAAATTGGGATGAATCAAACAAGATCTCACATGACTATGCTTTTTCTTATGTATATAAACTAAAAGACAGTCAAAGTTATGACGTGAATAGTGCCAATGGTCAAAATGTAGCAACTAATGGGACGGATGTAGTAGTAGTTATTTTGGTCAAGGCACACATGGACAAGTAATATAAGGAGATACTTCGCACGAAAAGCGTGAAAGGAAATCACAATCATTTTGACAAAGTAAAAAGAGATTAAATCGCACTTGTTTTCCAACTCAAAAGAAAGCCAAAGTGCCGTGCCCTCCCAATGCCGCACTGCCATATAGGTTCTCCCTTATTCCATATGTTTACTCTTTTAGTCTTTTTTAACCTTTTTGGAGACAATTTGTCCTTTCAGAGCAAAAGGATGAGATATGAAAGAGGTTGGCAAAGGAAAAAAAAAACACTTTATCCGCCATAAAATAAATGGAACATTTATTAATTTAGGTCGTTTTAAAAATAAATAAAATATTACTTTATTTGATATTTACTTTTTTTTATCTCTCTCCTTATCACATATATATATCCCTGTTTTTATTTTCTTTCTTAGATACTCCATATTAGAGAGGAAGTTTATAATGTATGTGCCTTGAGTATAGTAAACGTTTGTAGGTGGGTCATGAGAAGATGAAGAAAAGGACATGAGTTAAAGTAGTTTCTAGTGTTATCACATTCTAAATTTCTACTCCCTTTATTTCATAATATAGTTTATGTTTTTTTTAGATGTCCCAAAAAATTATTCCTATTTTAAAATTTTATACTTTAATTATCTATTTTATTATAATCCTATTGATCATTATTATTCATTTAAGTTAATTTTATTAGTTGAAAAAACCAGCACAATCCAAAAGCTTTATTTCATTTGTTTTGCTTTTTTGTTAAAAAAAAAATTATTTACTTACCCATACAAGTACAACATTAAACACTGATTATGATATAGTCCACTTTCCTTAATTTCCATGAAAAATGAAAAACAAACGCTATATTATGTGACGAGGGAAGTTATAATAAAGAGAAATTATTGATTCAAGTATCATTTATTTACTTAAAGTAATGTTATACACTAGTGTATAATTAGTTAGGGGATGATTCTTAGGTGGTCAAATTAAATATGGCCAATGAAATCTTGGGGTTTAGAATGTTCATGAATCAACATTTCAAATTTTAATAATCATATTGGACCACTAGAATTTCCATGACCGTTTTTAGGAAATCCAAAGGATACTAACTTTGATATTAATCAAAACCATACATTATTTACAATGAATATTCATTAAAAATGAAAACATATGTAACAAAGGTAGTAAAAAAAAATCCATCTTTTTTAAAAAATAAAACAAAGAATTCGGAATATAAGTTTGACAATTCCGCACATTTCAAATAGTTGTTTCAATAAAACTTTCTACAAGCAGATCCATTGTTCCAATAATTTGAAAAAAAAAATCGTGTATAAATTGTAGACAAATTATTTATTATCATTGTAGAAGCGCATAAATATAACAAACCATCTATAAACCATTAATATCCATTATTTGTATAATCAGGGATCTTGAGACTCCTATCAAAAAAGATAAAATTGACCAATATAAATGGAACAAAAGACTCTTGTGAAGAGAAAGACTTAAACATAAATAAACAAAATATTGGGCTTACCATCACTAAAAATAGTGGATGGCAGCTCTTAGAATAAGAATAAGGTTAGATTTATAATTTATTATAAGGGAATTTATATATATACATGAATTATTTTATAAAGATTGTATTTAAAAAGTGAAAGTGACAATTAATGTAGAATGAAGGGTTTTTCTTTCTTGTAACAAAAAAAAATGTAGAATGAAGGAAAAACATACATGGTGTTTTTATATTGTTTTTTCTTATATTTTAGTGAAATTTATGGTCTAAAATTTGGCTCTTTAACAAATGATGGTAATTTGATTCAACTGTTAACGGATTTATCTGAGGTTATTCAACTTATTCTTGATTGTGGATCCTCAAATAATATATTGCTCAAACGGACAACACAATATATCATTTCACTGGGCGGAACTTTTCCTATGTGTTGCATTTCTAAAGTTCCTCATCAGCAAGTTCGTCAAGCTCATGTTCTAGCTAACTCTTTTAGATACTTTGTTTAGTTTTGGTTGCTTTGTTCGTTTTAGTTTAAATGAAGCAGGTGTAAAAAAAAATTGTAATCTACTCAATGATCGTGGTTTTGTCATATTAAATTATATTTCTTTCAATTTAATATATACTCCCTCCGTCCTATAATATAGTGCTCACATTCCTTTTTGGGTGTCCCAAAATGTTGTGCTTGTTTTCTTTTTTATTAATTTACTTTGACTAAATTATGCTCAATTTCTACACAAACTTTCCAAAAAACCCCTACATGTCTTTCAAAATATGTGCCCCTATTTATTGTTTTACACCATTCCAAGAAACATTCATTGCTTTTTATTTTTTTTAAAAGGAAAAATAAAATTAAGGGCTAGTTCTAAGACAAAAGTACCAAATAAACACTTTCTTAAATATTTTTTTGAGAAATCCTATTACTCCTTCTATTTTCCTTAATTCTCGTGAAAAAATGAGAAGTGAGCATTATATTATGGGACGGAGGGAGTATTTATTAGATTTTGAGTTCTATAATAGATGTAATATAACTCCAGGTCAATGAATGACTTTTCAGTTACAGAAATAAGCACTATCTTGGAAGACCCCAGGGGATTGTTAAACGTCGTCCCAAAATTACTTAAAATCGCCCCAACTATTTTTTTTTTTCTATTGTACCCTTCTCTTCTTTACACCACCCCCTGCACCGCCTGCCACCACTTGCACCACCAGCCACCACCCATCACCTCTACCTCCCACCGCCAACAGCCACCTCCACCGCCGGATTGACCGCAATTTTTTTTTTAAGTGGGCGCTGGAAGGATAACGTCTGCCAGGACGTTCCTTCCATGGCCCTAACGTCCGGCCTGGACATTAGGGCCATGGAAGGACGTTAGGGCCATGGAAGGAACGTCCCGGCCAGACGTTATCCTTCCAGCGCCCACAAAAAAAAAAAAAATTCTCTCCGGGGTGGTGTTCGATGGTGGTGTAGTGAGGTGGCAGGAGATAAATGGTTGTGGAGTGAGTGGCAGGGGATGGATGGTGGTGGGTGGTGGTTTAGGGAAAAAGAAAGAAAATAATAGAAATGTAATTTCAACTTTTTTTGGGGCGATTTTAAGTAATTTTTGGGCGACGTTTAGAAGTTCAGTTCTTTTATTCTCCAAATACTGTAAATATTTAATTTCTCCAAGATGAGTACTCATCTGGAGTACATTGAGAAAGTTTACATATACGCGCCGGCCGTACACTTTGTTTTTTGTTGTGTTAATGGAAAAGACATTTTAGACTCAACAACTGCATGATATAAAAAGCATATTTTACTTGTCTTCCATCATGGGACAATGGGACATACCGAATGTCCGGTGCCCTCCTCCTTTTGGTTCCGAGTCATACATCAGACATGGTGTGATATAAGTTTAGCATTGGCATGAATCATCACTACATACATTCCGACGATCATTTTCCATCGTATACCACTTGTATACTCCCTTAGTTTTTTTTATTACTATATTATGTATTACACAAGAGTTTAAACAATGTAACTTTCAAGTTTTTTGGAGGATATTTTTTGACCTATTTAATGTAAAGTAAGAGGGGAAAGTGAAAAAAATAATGTTTTTTGATCGAAAAAGAGAAAAACAAATATAATATTATTACTTTTTGATGGGCCAAGTACTACAATAAGGAAAGTTTAAAGAATGTAGCAATTAATCATTTAAAGAAAACGTAGCAATTAAAAAAAAAAAAAGAGGGAATATATATTAATATATATATATATCCTTAGCTTAATGAATACATGTATTATAATATGTACATAGCACATATATATATTAATCATTAACAAATTAAACGAAAATGTGCATATATATCATAATCATTAACATTTAATCATCACGCAATGTACCATGATATGTTCATTATTTATGATACATGTATTTTTTTTACAATCGGTATACAGAAAAGGATAATCAGCTTTTCATGTCTTTCCTAGCGTTAATTGCTAAAGAATGAGCTTGGGAGACTTCTTCTCTACTACTGTTAAGGTGTTAACCCATATGTGAGCTTGTCCTACATTGAAGAAAAAGAGAGAGAGTGACTAACATATAAGCTTAATGGGCTACTCCTCATATTGCCAATTGGTTTTAGGATGGAACCTTATCTGGGCTTGTGTGTGGTCACTCTCTTCTCCGGTGTGGACCTGTGTGTGCAGGTCCCATGATGAATTTGTCATGGTATCAAGAGCGATTCAAGAACAGGAGACCTAAAACACATCGACCAATTTTTTTTCCGATCCACAAATCCATTTCTTCCATATTACCATGGGTGACGACAAAATCAATACTGATGCCACCAAACAAACAAAAGCACTCGACATCACCTCTCCATACTACATTCATCCCACTGACGGACCACATATTACAATTTGCCCTACTGTGTTACATGGTGATAATTACGACGAATGGGTGCGCTCGATGCGTAATAACTTTTGTGCTAAGAACAAACTTGTCTTCCTCGATGGAACCATAACCAAACCGATAACGGGGACTCCAGAGGAGTCTCTTTGGGTAACAGTGAATTCAACATTCCTGGGATGGATCCATAATACTCTAGATCTAGTCCTACAATCGTCTGTTCCCCAACCAGATGATGTGAAGGATATGTGGGACGATTTACGACACCGTTTCTCGGTTGGAAACGGACCCAAAATTAATGAACTCAAATCTCTCTTGAGTGATTGCAAGCAGCGAGGCCAACCTATGGTTACCTATTACAACAACTTGCGTAAGATATGGGATGAACTTGGGGGATACTCCAAGGTCTCAGCATGTACGTGTGCCTGTGCTAGTGAAATTCTCAAGGAGAAGCAGGATGAGAAGGTACATGATTTCTTGATTGGCCTAGATCCTAGTCTTTATAAAAATGCAGTGTCGAACATTTTGATGATGGACCCTTTGCCAAGTCTCAACACGGTTTTTGCTAAAGCCATATCTATAGAACGTCACCAAAGTGTTGTTCGTGCCCACGAAACAAAACCTGATATTGTAGGCTTTGCTGCACAAGGGGGTGCAAGAGGAAGGTGTGATAATGATCGAACCCGCCATAATGGAATTTTTTCTCATTGTGCTAAGTTTGGGCATGACAAAGATAGTTGTTTTCAACTGATCGGGTTCTTGGAGTGGTGGTATTCTGAAAACCATGAAGCAGCAGCACAAGGGAGAGGAGGTGACCGTACTGGCCGTGGAGGTGGCAGGGGTGGTCGCGGTAGCCGCGTGGTTGCCAATGCAGCAGCCACCTCAAAGTCTGCCGCAACAGGAAGTTCTCAGACTGCTATTAAAGAAAAAGACCGCACTGGATGATCAATGGGCAGCACTGGTAAACATGTTTAACTCCTCTAAAGGGGAGTCTTCCTCAAATGAAAAGTTAAATGGTAAGTTTGCTTCCCCAGATTGTTGGATTATTGACACCGGATGCTCGAATCATATGACTGGTAATGCTAAATTATTTACCAAATTATTTGATGTTACTCCCACTTTCGTCGGCTTGCCTAATGGAAAAACTACTTCTGCTAGTAAAGAAGGGTCGGTTGTCTTAAATGAAAACTTGGTATTACACAATGTATTATTTGTTCCTGAACTCACATGTAGCTTGCTGTCAGTGTCTCATCTTCTTGAAATTTGCCTTTATCTGTCACTTTTACTAATAAGCTATGCTTAATTCAGGACCACACTTTGAGGACTCTGATTGGAACGGGTGAACAACGGATGTGGTCTATTGGTTTCAGCCTTGCTTCAACTAAGATAGTCAGTGCTGGGCATGACTTGGCTAGTGATGATGTAGTTAACAATATACTGGCAGGGGTCACAGAATCAAGAAACCATCATCCAAGCTTCGAGACTACATCACCAATACTGTGCGTATTTTAGACCCCGTCTCTTCACCTATGCCCGCTTCAATGACGACGTCCTCAGGTACTCCTTTTCCAATTGCTTGTTATGTAAACTGTGACAAGTTTTCTGTGAGACACAACAATTTTTTGGCAGCAATTACTACAGGAACAGAACCAAAATCTTTCAGGGAGGTTGTTAAGGACCCGGGTTGGCGCAAAGCTATGCAAGAGGAGATAGATGCTCTTGAACGGAATGAAACTTGGACTATAGAAGATTTACCTGCGGAAAAGAAGGCCATTGGTTGCAAGTGGGTTTACAAAGTAAAATATCGTTCAGATGGTACTATTAAACGCTTGAAGGGACGTTGGTTGTATATGGAAATCGGCAGGTCGAAGGCATTGACTTCAATGAGACCTTTTCTCCAGTTGCAAAAATGGTCACGGTTCGTACTTTTTTGGCAATATCAGTAGCTCGAGAGTGGGAGCTACATCAAATGGACGTGCACAACGCCTTTGTACATGGTGATCTTGATGAGGAGTTATATATGACATTGCCTCCTGGCTTTACTTCATCTGCTCCGGGTAAAGTGTGTCGTCTTAGGAAGTCATTATATGGTTTACGCCAGGATCCACGAAATTGGTTTCCTAAGCTCTCGAATGCATTGAGGGATATAGGATTTACTCAATCTTATGCGGATTATTCCTTGTTTAATTATTCAAAGAATGGAGTCAAATTACATGTACTTGTTTATGTTGACGACATAATTATTACAGGTTCATCTCCTTCGGCCATCAAAAAATTCAAAATTCAGCTTAGTACGAAATTTCATATGAAGCATTTGGGTACACTCAAGTACTTTATGGGTATAGAAGTGGCTCGTGGTAAGGATGGATTGTTCTTGTTTCAAAGAAAATATGCATTGGATATTATCAGTGTGGCGGGGTAATTAGGAGCACGACCCATTTCGACGCCAATGGAGGAGAATCACAAACTTGCTACTACAAATGGCGTTGCATTTGATGATCCAGAAAAGTATAGGCGGTTAGTTGGTCGCCTAATCTATTTGACACTTACTCGACCTGAGTTATGTTATTCTGTTCATACTATACCTCAGTTTTTGGGTGCCCCAAGAATTGAGCATTGGGATGCAGCTTTAAGAGTTTTGAGGTATTTGAAAGGTTGTCCTGGACAAGGTATTCTGTTGCGCGGTGATAGTGATTTTCAGCTCTATGGTTATTGTGATAGTTATTGGGCCAGTTTCCCCTTAACTAGAAGATCGTTGACAGGCTATTTTGTGTTCTTAGGCTCATCTTCAGTTTCTTGGAAAACGAAAAAACAACTAACTGTTTCTCGATCTTCAGCAGAGGCCGAATATCGTTCTATGGCCATTGCTACTTGTGAATTAAAATGGTTAAAGTCCCTTTTGGCTTGTTTTGGGATTTTTCATGAGTGTCCCATGCGCTTATTTTATGATAGTCAAGCTGTCATTCACATTGCAGCTAATCCAGTATTTCATGAGTGCACCAAACACATTGAGATGGACTGTCATTTTGTTCGAGATGCAATCTAAGATGGTACAATTGCTACCTCTTATATTCGTACAGGAGCTCAATTAGCCAATATTTTTACGAAGGCCCTCGGCAGATCCCAATTTCACCTTCTTCTTCACAAGTTGTGCATAACCGATCTTAATGCTCCAACTTGAGGGGGAGTATTAGAGTAAAATATTGTGTAATTATTTTAGTTATGTTAATATTCTAGGCGTGTGATTATGCTAGGTGTAAATTAGTTGTACTTTCCTTAGAAGCTTTATTTCCTTCTATGTTTAGCTATTTCCTAGATGTAAAGTGTGTTGTCAGTTGATGTAGTTTTGTATATGTCTTAGTGCCTAGCCAATGTGAAATATAGAAAAACACATTCCACAAAACTCTTCATGGTATCAGAGTAGGACGATCCTGACCCATATATTGTTGTTCCCAGATAGGGAGGGCCCGGTAATAGTGTTTGCCCCATGTAGGGGTGTCATTTCAGATGGGCTCACATGTAAGGGGGAGTGTTAAGGTGTTAACCCACATGTGAGCTTTTCCCACGTTGAAGAAAAAGTGAGAGAGTGACTAACATATAAGCTTAATGGGCTACTCCTATTGCCAATTGGTTTTAGGATGGAATATTAAGAATATTATGGATGCTAAAGCTATGATAATATCTTTAGCATATATTATTATCTTATGGAGATATTATCTTAGGGATATTTCCAATAAGTATTTGATTAGTATTAGGAATAATATATCTTTTAGAGATAGTTTCCTAGTAGGTGTCCTTTTGTACTTCTATATACTCCCTCCGTCCCATAATATAGTGCCTACTTCATTTTTGGTGGGTCAAACTTTAAAATCTTTGACCGAATATTCTCATTTGTATATATAAAAAAACATATTCATGTGTGATCTTGTTAGATTTGTCTCAATGTGTAGTTTCACAATATCAACTTTTTATATTTTTTATTAATACGGAATTGAAGATATTAAAGGTCAAAGTTACGTCTTGGAGACCGTGTAAAAAAGAAACAAGCACTATATTATGCGACTGAGGGAGTATATTGTATACATAGTTCATTGTTGAACACACATCAATATAATACAAACTCTTATTATTTTCTCCTCTCAAAACTTAACATGGTACCATATCTTTAGCATCCATAATATTCCTAATATGGAACCTCATCTGGGCTTGTGTGTGGTCACTCTCTTCTCCGGTGTGGACCTGTGTGTGCAGGTCCAATGATGAATTTGTCAACTACATTTACAAATCTTAGGATTGATTAAGGATTGAACTATGTCGAGGCAATTTGTTTTCAAAAGAATATGACTTGAGAAGGTTGCTGCACTCTAGATGGCCTGGAGAATAGCATAGGCTTCTGTTTGTAAGGTGGAGCTAATGATGAAGATGCGACGGGCATTAGAGTGCAAAAGAGCTCTGGGACCTGTGCTGACAGTGGCGGATCCAGGAATTTATGAATGGTGGGTCACTACTGATTAGGTTGCACAGAAACGGATACAGGTACGAATTCGGATACGGGTGCGGGTTCGAATACACACATCCACACATGATAATCCATGAATTTAAAAAAAAACTACTTCAAATAAAATCATTTCATAGCTAATAATAGTTCATACTACAATAAAATAGTACCTAAAAATTATTACAATTGTTCTCGACGAGTTTTCATGTTTTGATACCGATTTACAATATTATTCATGCTAACCTTTAAAAACAAATCTCTTTCTATATAAGTAATCAAACAATCATTTAACATTTGATCTCCCATGCTGTTACGCAATTTATCTTTCACTTGTGTCATGGAGGAAAATGCTCGTTCTACAGTTGACGTTGCCACGGGAAGAAGCAGTACCAACTTCAAAAGCAAGTACACCCGATCATGAGTTTCATGTTTTCCCGTCTCAACCAATTTCATAGAAAGCTCATTAAGACTTTTCAAATTCCAAAATCTTTCATCCTCTCTAACAGAGACTATGAAATTCTCAAGTGAATATTCAAAAAACATCAATTCAGTACTTGAAAATTCATTAGGATAGAATTTGGCAAGTTGAATCAATTTTCTCTTGTCGAAGGAAGAAAACCGATTAGCAGGATTAAAGCAAGACATACACAGAAGTAGTTCCTTACTCATCTCTGAAAATCGACTTTCAAGTTCTTGTAATTGCATATCAATGACGCTTAGAAAAACTTCAACTCGAAAATGATGAAGATTTGTCACTTGTGGAGTCTTACCACTAAACATCCTTCTTCCAGGAACAAGATATCTCTCATCCATACTTGGAACCTCAATTTCATATTTCAGCATAAAAGAAGTGACTTTCTCCATATGAGAATCCCATCCTTCATCTCTCAACTTTTGCAAATTAGACTTGGTTATATCAACCATCGCCATTGCATTTACAATATCTTGATCACGTTTTTGCAATGCCCCATTTAACTCATTTGTAATTCGAAATATAGCGGCCATCAAGTGTGCCACAAACACAAAATCAAATGACATCAACAAATGTGTAATAGATTGTGCTTTATTTGAATCAATTGTATCGGAAACACTTCCAATTTTATCAAGTGAATCAAGAATTGTAGGATATAAATCAAGCACATTCAAGATTGTTTTGAAGTGAGATCCCCAACGAGTGTCACAAGGCCTACCTAAGCCGCGTTCTTGATTTAAACCCGTTCCTGTTTGAAGTTCACCCAATGATAATGCTTCTACAACTCGTTGTGCTTGTCTATCTCGAAGAAATTCTCTCCTCTTTGGTGAACCTCCCACAAAATTTAAGAGAGGTGCAAGTACATCAACAAAAAGCCAACCACAATCTGAATTCTTCTTAGCAATGGCAACTTGTGTCAACTGAAGTTGATGTGCAAAGCAGTGTACAAAGTATGCTTGAGGACATTCAGCTAATATCAAAGATTTGAGGCCATTAATTGAACTTTGCATATTGCTTGCCCCATCATAACCTTGCCCCCGAACTTGAGAGAAAGTTAAAGAATACTCAATAAGTAAAGACTCAATAGCCCCTTTAAGAGTCAAAGAAGTTGTATCAGGAACATGCACAACACCAAGGAAACGTTCACAAACTTCCCCTCTTTTATCAACATATCTCAAACAAAGAGCCATTTGTTCTTTATCAGATACATCGGCAGACTCATCAGCGAGAATAGAAAAAAAACCACCATTAAGATCTTCAAGTATTGCTTTAGTGGTCTCTTTTGCACAAGCATTGATAATATCTTTTTGAACAATTGGAGAAGTGAGTTGACAATTACCAGGGGCCATTTTGAAAACAACTTTAGCATATTCAGCATCATGTTGTGAAAGAAGAGTCAATAATGCAATAAAATTACCCTTATTCGATGAACTTTCTTTTTCATCATGACCACGAAAAGGCAACCCTTGGAGTAAAAGCCATTTGATGGTTTCAATAGAAGCCTCTAATCACTTTCGATACGCAGTCATGGATTCTTTTGTTTGTTGTGATAAACAAGTGGTAATGCTATTCTTCTGATTTTTGAAAAATTCCATCGCAACCACAGCATTGTTGTGAGCACTCATGTGTTTACCTTCATGACCTCTAATTATATCTAATCTATTCCAAGATTTGAAACCATGACCAACAAAAGCATCACCTCCCGGCGTATTATCCTCCTTGAATAAATAACAAATGAAACAAAAAGCAGCATCCTTCTCAACACTATATTCAAGCCAAGTTTTCCATGTATCAAACCACTCAACATTAAATCGACGCTTTTTTAAGCCCATAAGCGTTTGAGGGAACACAAAATTTTTAGGTTGACAAAGCCCTCTATCAATGTATGTTCTCCTCACTACATCTCTATCATTCTTATGAAAATCAGTAAGCTTTCTCCTTTTTCCCGGGTCTTGTGGAAGATTAGCTATATCAAATGAACTTAATCTTTCACCATAAACCTGAGGATGAGATTGTCCATCTTGAAGGGAATCGTGTGATGGAGAAGATTGTTGCACACTTGCATGGTGGGGAGGATTTTGTTCATTATCATGAGTTGGTTGAGGATTTTGTTCATTGGATTGCAAAGGGGGAGGATTTTGTTCATTAGATTGAGAAGGGGGAGGATTTTGTTCATTGGATTGCAAAGGGGGAGGATTTTGTTCATTAGATTGAGAATGGGGAGGATTTTGTATAGATGGAGGATTTAGAGGAGGTATTGGTGTGGTTTTTGTAAAAAAACTTGAGATATTCGGTTGCGTTTTCTTTCTTTTCATTCTGAAATTTAAATTATAATTTTTAATTAGATACAGCAATTCAATTTGTCAAACATATCAATCAAATTCACTTAAACTATTCAAATTTAATCTCATATCAACACATTATGCATATATACCAAATAATTTCACATTAGAGGGAAATCCTATCCATCTCCAACTAATTCCACCAGCACATAAAACACATAAAACCAAAGGCTCATTCATGGCCTCTCCGAAACTTCACATGATAGGTCCAATTCTAAAAAACCTAAAACAAGAGTTTTAGTGCATTACCTGAACACAATCAATCGTTCTTCAAAGCTAATCCAAAGCTCATAGCATCACAATCATCATTCACCATTTAGCCACTGTAACAAATAATATCAAATTAACAACAATACATATAACACACAAAAAAAAATGCTCTAATTCAAACATTTTAATGTCGGTTGCTAGTTTGAAGTACAAACTCCTCAAATCTACCACACTACATGTCTACATTACTTCACTAGTTCACTTCATGATTCATGAATATCAACTTTGATTCAAATTACTGATCTAGCAGCGTCAAATACACAAATTCTAGAACAAGAACTAGTGAAAAACATTATTCCTACACAAAATACTCAATCTAATTCAAAATACATGTTAATTTTTCAGTAAACTCGAATCATACACTACAAATCCACCACATCTACGCCATTACCACAATCTTCAACAGCATTCCAATTTCCAATTAGCGTCGAAACTGAATCTTCAACAGATTTCCACACAAATTCAACTAAATCTCTAAAAACTAAACCATTAAACCAATGAAACTGAATTTCAACAGATTTCCACACAAATTCAACTAATCTCTAAAAACTAAACCATTAAACCAATGAAACTGAATCTTCAACAGATTTCCACACAAATTCAACTAAATCTCTAAAAACTAAACCATTAAACCAATGAAACTGAATTTCAAACAAAAAAAAAACAAAAAATTAACCTGAATACCTGATGTAGTGACGTTTAGCGAGAGAACTCTTGAGTGAAATCGAATTCTTGAGTGAAATCGAAATCTTGAGAGGTTCGCAAGTCAGTGAGTCACAAGTCGCAAGTTGAGAGAAATCTTGAGAGCAACCTTCAAACGATTCAGGCCAGGGAGTGGCTGACGGCGGTCGACGAGAACAGTGGCGTGAGTAACTGAGTAGAGATGAGAGAAGTTAAGAGGATGAGAGGAAGAAAACTGAAGCGAGGAAGGAAGAGAGAGTAGAAGACGCGTTTCCTAAACCTAAAATTTTTAAAATTTTTTTTTTCCTTCCTATTCTCGCTTCTTATTCTCTGTTTTTGGTTTCCAACCTCCATCTAGTTGGACAATGATTGCATGAGGTGGAAGGGAGGATCCATAGAGCCATGACTGTTTGATGGAAAAGGTTGGATAAGGTGGTACTCGCAAATTGATTAGTTCTGAAGGAATTAACTAACCCATCTGTTAAAGGAGTCATCTTGCAGCTTTAGAATGGTGCAAGTATTAGGGGAGACACTTCTAAAGAGCATTTCATTACGATGAAGCCAGAGATCCCAAATGGTGGAAATGAAAGAAATTAAGCTTAACAAACCAGAGTCTCATTGAAATGTGAGATAAGAGATGAAAATTTTAATCCAAGAGTTGATGGCGATATGAGAAGCTGAATTATCTTTATTGGCTTAGTTCAAATTTTGTGTCAAATTCTAAAAAGTATTATATTAATAAACTAGGTTTGAAGCCCGTGCAACGCACGGGTTGTTTTTTATTTTATTTTATTGTAATTTTTTTGTTAAAATTATTGTTGGTTTTGTGTTGTTGTAAAATGTGATTTTTCAAGATCATTGTATTTACATACTTCCTCCGTTCTTTTTCTATTACAACAATTACCACTTTAATTAGGTAGTTTCATCTTTTGGAACCATTTCACTTTTGGTAAAAAAAGAACTACAGTTGACAATATTACCTTTACTTTATGTTAATAAAACCATCATTAATTACCCGAATTGCCTTTATGTTGTGTTTACTTCAATAAGGATTTATTTGTCCCCTACTCTAGCTAACTAAAGAGGTACCTGTATGCTAAACTACCCATTTTTTATTTCCTTAAAAACCATGTCGATCCAAACCAATTGTTGAAGTAGAAAAAAAATGGAGAAAGTATTTGTCATTATACTGTAATTTCTAGATTTGTTATTGTTATATATAAATTTTATAATTTTTAATACTCAATTTAATATTGTAGTTAAGTCTATTATTAAATGGTATCTCAATAACAGATATGACTAACAACAGCTAATACAGTTTTAACATGAAGAATACCCGAATGGTACTTTAAGAAAGTAGAGGGTAATAATTTAATTGATGCAGGTCAGAAAGAATATTTTCTTAAAAATTGATAAGAATGACATGGCATGCTTAGGTGGAGATCTTTATAATATTCTAAGGTTGTTTTATTTAAATCGAACTCTAACTTTTACATAATCCAAAACTCTAATATGTAACTTTATCGCTATAGATTTTAGTTAATAAATTTTGTTGCAATACTATATTGTTTTAGTTTAGTTGAGTAAGGTTGAGGTTTTGAAAGATAATATGTTTAATCCTGTAGATTGGACCTACAATCAAATATTATAATCACATATAATACACTATAATTAATACTTATAGCCATTATTATATTTATCTAAAAAAAGACTAAATAATGTCCTACAATGCATCTAATTTAATATATTTTCATGAGTTGTAAAACTATATAGTAAATAGATCCTATTTTGAAGCATATTTCAAGCACTCTCCAATGGTAAAAAAATTATAATGTTTTGAATTAGGTAGCAAAAGTTAAATTCAATTTACATAATATAATAATTTAGGTTGTTTATTCAAAACTCAACTCTAATTTCCCCCTATCCAAAACTCTTTTATGTATTTAAATATATGTAGAATTCTACTTTTTTTCAAATATTTAAAATAAAACCTAATGACATGACAATCTTAAGTGGCGCTCACTATTTCATAAATTGTAAAACTATATTGTAAATGGATCTTATTTCAAAGCATATTTCGAGCACTATCCAATGGTACAAAAATTATAATAATCTGAATTAGGTAGCAAAAGTTATACACAATTTACATAATATAATAATTTAGGTTGTTCATTCAAAACGAAACTCTAATTTCTACTTATCCAAGACTCTTTATATGTATTTAAATCTATGTAGAACTCTATTTTTAGAAAAAAATATAAATAAAAATTGATGACATGACAATCCCACATGGCACTCAATATTTCATAAGTTGTACAACTATATTATAAATGAATCTTATTTCGAAGCATATTTCGAGCACTCTCCAATGGTACAAAAATTATAATATTCCAAATTACGTAGCAAAAGTTATACACAATTTTCATGATATAATAATTTAGGTTGTTGATTCAAATCCAAACTCTAATTTTCGCTTATCCACTTATATGTATTTAAATCATCTAGAACTCTATTTTTGTATAAAAATAAAAAAATATAAATATAAATTGATGACGTGGCAATCCTACGTGGCGCGCTCTATGAGCTTGAAATCTTGAAGAGCTCCCTATGCTCCTGAAATGTTCCTCCTTTATATATATATATATTGATTGATTGATTTTATAGTATTATCAAATTGAATACAGATACGTAGGATGGTATAATTTGTCGGACCAATATAGGCACGAAACGATTAATAACATACCTCACAACTTCTCTTCCTTTTCTTATGAGATCTATCTTTATTGGCTTAGTTGAAATTTTGTACTTCCTCCATTTTTTTTTACCCACAACACTTTTCTGAAAGGGAAATAATTAATTACTTGCAACACTTTTGATTTTTGCTTTTCCTTTCTTTCTATCTCTGTCCAATCACATGGGCCCTCTTTTTTTTTTTCCTCTCTACCTCTCTCATACCCAAAAATTGCATTGGAGTTGATGAAAAAAAAAGTATTGCGAGTAAAAAAAAGGGAGGAAGTATCAAATTTTAATAACTATTATATTAATAAACTCTATGGTTTTATCAAAGAATTAGGGTTGTTCATAATGAACCAATCTGAGCCGATTTTTTGAGTTTCGGATATTTCGAATCGGATATCCGAAAAAATCGGATCGAATACGGATCAAATTTTTTTTTTTTTTTTCGGATATCCAAAATATCCAATTTTTCATTTAAAAAAATGAAAACTAAAGACCCTAATTCCTAAATGCCTAGACTGACTGTGAGACACTTCTCAATTCTCTCTCTCTTCTTCTCTGTCACCTATCGGCGACCACCATTGGAACAAAGGCTGGAGTTCTGCGCACTGCCCACGACAGTCTGGTCCAACTGTAAGTCTCGAAGACCTGCGACTGGGCCACCATCGGAACCGGCGGTTGTTGCGTTGCTGCTGCTATTGTTTATCTGCGGTCACTCTTTCTCCCTTCTCGTGCTGCACTGCTGCTGCTACTGTTCATCTACGGCCACCCCCTGCGCCGCCATTTCGCTGCTCTTCTGCTTCCAGAGCTTTTTCTCTCTCTCCTCCGCCAAGCTACAGCTGCCGGTGGCTGCTACTGCCGCGGTGGCGCCGCGACGCCCCATCTCCTTCCTTTATTGAAAGTTGAAGTCCATTCATATAATCATATTGATCATAATGAGAGATTATAGACTATAGTCCAATAAAGCAAATTAATATTGTTACTAACCTATTTATAAAAAAAAAGATGGTGTGATCGATCATTGTTTTCGCCCCTCCCTAAGCTAGCACTTCATCCGCTCCATAAAAAATGCGACATTTGAGTTTCCATGGTTTCTAATGCACTACTTTCACCATAGATATCTTTAGTTATGATTATTGAAAATTATCAAAAAATTATTTTTGAAACTACACGTACGTTGACTTAAATTTAACAAGATCTCACATGAATATGTTATCATCCACTTCCGCCATTTCTTAATAGATGCATCATATCGAACTTTTATATTATTTGAATATCAACTTCGAGTCTTTGACCATCTTCAATTACTAGCTAATATCAAAGATAATTTCCTAGTTTTAATCGTTGATGCGTGATGGGTTAATCTCAATGTATATTTTCAAATTTTTTTTTTTTTAGGAAAATTTGTCATAAACAACCTTTTATAAGACACTTTTTGTCAGAAACAACCTTTTAAAAAAAATTGTCAAGACAAACCTTAAACCAAAATTTTTTTGTCACATTAAACCTGATGACGTCACTTCGGTTTTTCACACTTTTTTGCCCAGATTTCCGGCGTTGGCTCACCCCTTTTTCTCCCTTCTCTTCTCCTCTCTCCCTCCATCTCTCTCAAACATGGAAATCATCAAACTCCTCATCCCAAAAAATCCAACTCCTCCCCTACGAATTCCTTGACTTAGTCTTAATCGTCCTGCAAAACCCCGCACAAATTTGTTGCCGGTTTATCACTGTCTCGCTGGCCAAAGATGAGCAGGAGGTGGTTGGGGCGTGGCTGGGGTTAGATGGTGGTGGATATGGAGGTGGAGGAGGTTGGGTGGAGAGAGAAAGAAGAGGATGACACTTATTATGGAGGAAGGAAGGAGGGAGAGTCCGAAAGGGAGGTCGTGCTGACGCCGGCGAAGGGTGGGGCCGTGGGGAACGGTCCGGTGGATAGCTAGGTGTCTGGAAATGGGGAAAAAGTATGAAAAAAAAAATATTTTTTTATTGTCATTAACTGAGTCAACACCGGAAACCTATGGTCAATGCCGGAATTTTTTAATGTGACGTCATCGGGTTTGAAAGTTTTCTAATAAAGCTTTGATGTGTTTCGTGCCTGCTTGTTATAGTATGAACATTCATATGATAGTAGAGAGTTTATGATTTATTTTTATGTGTTAAATTTATCTATGAGAAGTGTGAAATGCAAGTTGAGGTTATATTTCAAGTGATAGTAGTTGGCTGACCTATAGATTAATGATCTGTTTTTTTAGAAACAAAAGTATTAGTTTGATCATTTGTGTAATACTTTAAGTTTCGGGACGAACCTTATTTTAAGGGGGTAGATTGTAACACCCCGTATTTTATATCTGTTTAGTAATTATGTATATTATTTTAGTTTATAAAAATAATTTTTAATACTCTTTTATTAAGTATATATATTTATTTATTTATTTTCATTTGACTTTACCTAAGAAGTAGTTAAAACAAATTCCTAGATTTCCTAGGTTAAACACCAATCAAGTCATCTAGCTAACCTTATTATAAAGCTAGAGAAAGAAAAAAAAAATTTAGAACTTTAGGTCTTAGGAGCAGCAGTACTTCTTCCCTCCACGACACTTATTCATTCCTTTTCTTCTACCTTCTGCTTCAACCAAAGTCTTCCATCAAAATTGCAAAAAAAAAAAATATCAACCATCACCACACATCAATCTTCACTCATCCACCTTCAACATATCTCGGTTTTGTGGATTTGCTTTTTCGAAGAGGAAAAGAGTATTCTTGTGCTTGCGGTTTCGGGTCGAGGATCGAATCAAGGAGCGGTTTTTGGGGTCCTTTTTATTATAGAGTAATTTCACCCTCATTAATTCTCCTTAATCAAGTAAGCTGTAATTCTAAGTCTAAGTCGTATTTAGTTGTTTTTTTTCGAATTTTGGGATTTTGTTATATTAGTGTTCTTGAGTAAATTGAATTGGGGGAAATTTATGTCATGTGAAATTTGTTTAATTGGCTATTGTATAATGCTTAATTCGAGTTGATTAACATGTTTTCGAGTTTAGATTTCAAAGTTTATCACTTTCAAAACTTATTGTGAATTATTAGTCATATATTATAGTTGTTTGATAAATGAAAGAAGCATCTTTTAAAATTTGCCCAGAATTCTGATTATGATTGATAGTTACTTTCTTGGTTTCATTAGGCAAGGTATTGATAATTAGTTTCCTGGTTTGGTTATTAAGCAAAGTATATGATGAATATATATTTATGGTCTGAGTTTGGTGTTCGAGTCGAACGTAAAGGTTTTGTTTAAGAGTGTACTGCTGCTGTTGGAGAATTGTTAGTGCAAATTGTGGTTGTTGTTGGTGTAGGTTGTTGTTGTTAATAATGTAAGACGGATAATAAGGTTTTCATATAGTTAGTAGTGTTTATAGTTTGACTTTCGTATATCAGTTTGACTAGTTTGACTTATGTTGACTTTTGTATTCTTTTTACGTTGAGGCGTTTTCAAAACTAGTTAAAGCTCATTAACTAGGTTAGGTTATATGTATGTGAATTATGTGAAGTATAGTCAAGTGACTTATACTATATTATTATATTGTAGATTGCGGGTTCGTAGAGGAACCTTTTTGACTTGAGATTGAGATTTGCTAACTGTGGTTGCTGATAAGGTAAGATTTCTTTCTTTGCTTGTACAGATGAGTTCAGAAATGTTTTCACATTGTTTGGAAATTTATTTTAACAATGAGATTGTTTTATGAAGTTTATACTTTGAGATTTAAATTATTCTCGATATTTATATCGAAAAAGGTTATGAGATTATTTATGAGATTTATATTAAAAGGAGGAAGTTCCTCATGGTTACCAAGTTTAATGAAAATGTGGGGTTACCGGTAAGCGGTATTCCTCGAGTATGGAAGTATGTTGAGTTAACAGTGTCTCAACCGTTTATTTAGTAGTTGGGAGTATATTGATCGATACTCTTGCCATTTGTCTTCCTTCTTGGTACGTTATCAAGTTAGGGGTATGCATACTAGGGACTTTGGTGTTTACCTTATCTAGTGAGCCTAACTAGCTCATTGGATTTTTGTTACTTCCTACTCACAGATTACAAAAGAGTTATATTTGAACGTTTTACAGAAAAGTCCAGAAAGAAAGAAAGATTGGATTTGAGATTGTTATAAAGTTAATACTGTAACAACCCTGAATTTCCAATAACTCAAAAACATCTTATAATAAATAAACTCGAATATTCAAAGGTGCTACGCCGCGATAATTAATAATAATAACCGCAAGGCTAATGGTTCTAACTAAGATAACAGACAATACATTTTAAATAATTATTACAGACCAACTACTTAGAAAGTAATTAATTATTACAAACCAGTTGAGATTGTTATAAAGTTAATACTGTACAACTTTTAAATGAATTTGTAAGATATTCCTATATATCTTACCTGCACATTGAATAGTTTTGTTTTATTATAGTATGAAATCTTGCTCAGCCTTTGGCTGATACTACGGTGTTTAATGTGCAGGTACCTGAAGATAGTTAGCTTTTGGTTGGGTTAAAGAGTGCGTTGGATCTCCTTTAGCTTAATAGACTTTAAAAAGACTTCCGCTGTTATTTATTTGACTTTAGAATTTACATTCTGGTTTGTAATAATTAATTACTTTCTAAGTAGTTGGTCTGTAATAATTATTTAAAATGTCTTGTCTATTATTTTAGTTAGAACCATTAGCCTTGCGGTTATTATTATTAATTATCGCGCCGTAGCACCTTTGGATTTTCGAGTTTATTTTTTTTTGTTATAAGATATTTTTAAGTTATTGGAAATTCATGGTTGTTACAGTTGGTATTCAGAGCTTTAGGTTACTAAGACTTCTTTAAGATGACCTTAAACAAGAATAGGTAAATAAATTAGTAAAATTGAAAACCGTTGTGAGGAAGTGATATGGGAAGAGAAGGAATTATATTATTATTATGTGTTGGTGCTTGATTTATTGGAGTTTAGAAACTAGTAAAATTATAAACTATGTGAGTTCTTGAATTTTATTTATTATTTGGTAAGGGTGAATCATTTTTGGTTTATCTTTGTTTTTATTGTGCTTTTAAGATGATGCGTAGACACGTGCGTGCTCGAAACTCAAGTTCGAATCGTATGATGCGTGAGATAGGTCAATCCACTCGAGCCTTAACTGATGCTATGGAGAAATTTGCTGAGGCTCAAGCAGCTACCCTTAATGCTCCTGTTACTCCTGTTTCTGGCAATGTTAGTTCCAAAACGGCTGTGATCTCAAAGGCAATTGACCAGAAGAAACCTTCTTCTTTTGATGGTAAGGGTGACCCTACCAAGATGAAGAACTGGATTAGAGAATTTGACAAAATCTTTACCACTCTCCAAGTCCCTAATGAAATGAGGGTTGATGCTGCTGCCTATTATCTGGTTGAGGATGCTGATATTTGGTGGACTCACAACAAATTTGATTTGACTACTAAGGTTACTGTGGATGAGGAAGGAGAAGAACTCATGGAGGAGAGATAGTTTGGTTGGGTGAGTTCAAGAAGGCGATCCGTGACGAGTTCTTTCCAAACCCATATGAGGAAGAGAAAGAGGACGGAGTTTAATGATCTAGTGCGGGGGATATGACCGTTCATGAGTTCTATGTGAAATTTCGGGAGTTGACTCGTTTTGCTAAGGGGTTAGTTCCCGATGAGCGGGGAGAAAGCGGTGAAATTCGAGGAGAAGTTAGACCCCGATCTTCATTCTAGGATGGGAGCTGGTGAGTATACTACAGTGAAGGAGGTGTACACTCGTGCTTGTAATGCTGAGAGGATTGAGGAGAAGAGGCAAGCTGCAAAGAAGTTGAAATCCACTCCAGCAGGGTCTACTCAGGCGACAGAAAAGGGTGATACATCTAGTTCCACTGGTTATAACAAAGGTAGAGGGGGTTTCACTAAAAACCGGAACTTTGGGAACCGTGATTCTGGTGGTAATTACAACAAAGGAGGTTCGAGTCAACGGTATTCTAAGGACAATCGAATTCCACTCCTTCCCGTAGCGGCCCCAAGTTCGAGAACCGGAGGACCGATCGGATTTTCTATTGCAAGCGTTGTAGTGAGAACCACCCTGGCAAGGATTGTGATGGTAATTTGGTGGAGTGTAATCACTGTGGGAGGAAGGGGCATCGTGCTTATGAATGCTTTACTAACCCAAGATCGAGGAACTTCAAGCCCGAGATGAGTTCGAGGAATGGGGACAAGCGAGATAAGAGACCCCAGAATGGAAACAACGATCGTCCTGCTCCTTCTACTCCAGGGAATGCTGCACTTAATCGCAATGGAGGGACTGCTAATGCTACTCGAGGCACACGAGGTGATGTGGGGAGGAACACCGGGCGGGTTCATGTGATGAACCGGACCGAGGCAAACACCAAGGGCAACGTGGTCACCGGTACTTTTTCTATTCATTGGATGTCCTGTTTATGTGCTATTTGATTCTGGTGCTTCTCATTCTTTTGTGTCTGAATCTCTTGTGAAAAAGTTAGGGTTAGAGAACTCTAGAACTTGTGATGTAGATATCTCTACTCCTTCTGGTGTGATCATAACTTGTAATAATTTGTATCCAGCTGGCCCTATTATGTGTGGTAGTACCACCCTGGTAGCTGATTTGATAGCTTTTCCTTTGCATGATTTTGATGTAATTCTAGGGATGGATTGGCTTAGTAAGCATAAAGCCAAGATAGATTGTGAGAAACAAAAGGTGTCCGTAGTTGGTCCTAGTGGAGTCCATGAGTTTTATAGAGGGTCTTCTTTGAAAATCATTTCGCTTTGACTTTGAAATCCTATTTGAGGAAGGGTTGTCCTATGTACTTGTGCCATGTTCACGACACTAGTAAGGAAGAGTCACGTGTTGAAGATGTTCGAATTGCTAATGAGTTTGTAGATGTTTTTCCTGATGATATTCCCGGCATGCCTCCGAGACGTGATGTTGAGTTTAGTGTTGACTTGATGCCCGGAACTGGACCTATTTCTAAGCCTCCTTACAGAAATGGCGCCTTTCGAAATGAAAGAGCTTAAGGCTCGGCTAGAAGAGTTGCTTGATAAGGGGTACATTCGACCTAGTGTATCTCCATTGGGTGCTCCTGTTTTGTTTGTGAAAAAGAAGGATGGGAGTCTCCGTCGTGTATTGATTACGAGAGCTCAACAATGTTACGAGTGAAAAACAAGTACCCCGTGCCAAGAATAGATGATCTGTTCGATCAATTGGTGGGAGCTGGAGTTTTCTCTAAAATTGATCTGAGATCTGGATACCATCAACTTCGTATTGCAGAGAATGATATTCCTAAGACGGCTTTCAGAACTCGCTATGGGCACTATGAGTTTACTGTTATGCCCTTTGGGTTGACTAATGCTCCAGCTGTGTTCATGGACTTGATGAATCGAGTCTTTAGGCCGTACCTGGATAAGTTTGTGGTGGTGTTCATAGATGATATACTGATTTATTCAAAGGATGCCAGTAAGCATGAAGAGCATCTTCGCACTATTCTGCAGCTCCTGAGGGAGAATAAGTTGTATGCTAAGTTCTCCAAGTGTGAATTCTGGCTGAAGAAAGTTGCTTTTCTTGGTCATATCATTTCTAGAGAGGGCGTCTCAGTTGATCCATCAAAGATCCAAGCTGTTTCAGAGTGGCCTACTCCAAAGAGTGTGACCGAGATTCGCAGTTTCCTTGGCTTGGCGAGTTATTATAGGAGGTTTGTGAAGGACTTCTCGAAAATAGCTCGACTGTTGACTGCATTGATGAGGAAGGATACTAAGTATCGTTGGGATGATGATTGTGAGAAGGCATTCCAGATTTTGAAGGAGCGTCTCACCACAGCTCCTGTGTTGACTTTACCTGATGGAAACCTCGAGTACGAAGTATTCACAGATGCTTCGAAGAATGGTCTTGGTTGTGTGCTTATGCAGGATAAAAAGGTTGTTGCTTACGCTTCTAGGCAACTGAAGAACCATGAATTGAACTATCCAACGCATGATCTAGAATTGGCAGCTGTTGTTTTTGCACTCAAGATTTGGCGTCATTATCTACTTGGCACATCATTCAAGATATTTTCGGACCACAAGAGTCTGAAATACATCTTCACTCAGAGAGAGCTGAACATGAGATAGAGGAGATGGTTAGAACTGATCAAGGATTATGATATGGAGATTCAGTACCATGAGGGTAAGGCCAATGTTGTTGCAGATGCACTTAGTAGGAAATCCTCTCACTGTTTGCAAACCATGCGTTCGAGGAATCGTCTTCGAGAGGAGTTTCAGAATCTTGATGTGGAGATAGTGCAATTGGGAGCTCAACTTAACTCTTTTATGATTCAGTCCACTTTGTATGATGAGATCAAAAAAGCACAAGTACAGGATCAATTCTTGAAGGACAAGCAAGCTAATGAGCCTATCAATTTTACAGTGGTTGAGGATGGTAGCGTGAGATTCAAGGAGAGATGGTGTGTTCCTAATGTTCCTGAGTTGAAGGAAAAGATCTTAGAAGAAGCTCATTCAGCGCAATATTCAGTTCATCCTGGAGGGGATAAGATGTACAAGGATCTCAAGCAGACTTTTTGGTGGCCTCATATGAAGACGGATGTTGCTAAGTATGTCTCTAGATGCTTGACTTGTCAGAAGGTCAAGAGTGAGCACAAGAGGCCTCAGGGGATGATTCAGCCTTTAGAGGTTCCTGCATGGAAATGGGATTCAATCTCAATGGATTTTGTTTGTGGACTTCCGAGAACACCAAAGGGGAACAATATGATTTGGGTTATTGTGGATCGTCTTACCAAGTCTGCTCATTTTTTTCCCATGAAGGATACTTGGAAGCATGAGCGATTGGCTACTGCTTACAGAGAGCACGTGATTAGACTTCATGGTGTTTCGAGCGATATTGTTTCAGATAGGGATCGCAGATTCTTATCTAACTTTTGGCATAAGCTTCAGGAAGCTTTGGGGACTAAGTTGAAGATGAGTACAGCTTTTCATCCTGCTACAGATGGCCAGACGGAGCGCACTATTCAAACGTTGGAGGATATGTTGAGGGCTTGTGCCTTAGAGTTTCAGGGCTCTTGGGAGGATAAGATTGATTTGATAGAGTTCTCATATAATAACATCTACCATTCTACCATTCAGATGGCACCATTTGAAGCTTTGTATGGTCGGCGCTGTCGTACTCCTTTGTGTTGGAGTGATATTGGCGAGTCTGTTGTGATTGGTCCAGAGATGATTCGGGGAGCTGTTGAGCGGTAAAGCTCATCCAGCGAGAAAATGAAGGCGGCACAAGATAGACGAGAAGAGCTATGGTGATCAACATCGTCGCCATGAGGAGTTTCAGGTGGGAGAGAAGGTGCTGCTTAGAGTTTCTCCTATGAAAGGAGTGATGAGATTTGGGAAGAAGGGCAAGTTGAGCCCTAAGTTCATTGGCCCGTATGAGATTCTGGAGAGAATAGGAGATGTGGCTTACAGATTGGCGTTGCCGCCAGGCGTTGATCGTGCGCATAACGTGTTCCATGTTTCTCAGTTGCGATACATTAGTGACCCTTCGCATGTGCTACAGCCAGAGTCTCTCCAGTTAGATGATAACATGACTTATGAGGAGTTTCCAGTTCAGATTCTGGATCACAAAGTCCGAAAGACTCGCAAAGGGGAGACAAAGATCGTGAAGGTGTTGTGGTCAAACCATAACTCGGAGGAGTCTACTTGGGAAGCTGAGGATGCTATGCGTCTTAAGTATCCCCATCTCTTCAACCTGGTAAAATTTTTCGTTACGAGGACGTAACTCCCTTTTTAAGGGGGGTAGAATTCATACTAATTTCGTGCAAGTGTGATTGAAAGTTTTCTAATAAAGCTTTGATGTGTTTTGTGCTTGCTTGTTATAGTATGAACATTCATATGATAGTAGAGAGTTTATGATTTATTTTTATGTGTTAAATTTATCTATGAGAAGTGTGAAATGCAAGTTGAGGTTATATTTCAAGTGATAGTAGTTGGCTGACCTATAGACTTAATGATCTGTTTTTTTAGAAACAAAAGTATTAGTTTGATCATTTGTGTAATACTTTAAGTTTCGGGACGAAACTTATTTTAAGGGGATTAGATTGTAACACCCCGTATTTTATATCTGTTTAGTAATTATGTATATTATTTTAGTTTATAAAAATAATTTAAAATACTCTTTTATTAAGTATATATATTTATTTATTTTTTTTCATTTGACTTTACCTAAGAAGTAGTTAAAGCAAATTCCTAGATTTCCTAGGTTAAATACCAATCAAGTCATCTAGCTAACCTTATTATAAAGCTAGAGAAAGGAAAAAAAAATTTAGAACCTTAGGTCTTAGGAGCAGCAGTACTTCTTCCCTCCACGACACTTATTCATTCCTTTTCTTCTACCTTCTGCTTCAACCAAAGTCTTCCATCAAAATTGCAAAAAAAAAATTATCAACCATCACCACACATCAATCTTCACTCATCCACCTTCAACATATCTCGGTTTTGTGGATTTGCTTTTTCGAAGAGGAAAAGAGTATTCTTGTGCTTGCGGTTTCGGGTCGAGGATCGAATCAAGGAGCGGTTTTTGGGGTCCTTTTTATTATAGAGTAATTTCACCCTCATTAATTCTCCTTAATCAAGTAAGCTGTAATTCTAAGTCTAAGTCGTATTTAGTTGTTTGTTTCGAATTTTGGGATTTTGTTATATTAGTGTTCTTGAGTAAATTGAATTGGGGGAAATTTATGTCATGTGAAATTTGTTTAATTGGCTATTGTATAATGCTTAATTCGAGTTGATTAACATGTTTTCGAGTTTAGATTTCAAAGTTTATCACTTTCAAAACTTATTGTGAATTATTAGTCATATATTATAGTTGTTTGATAAATGAAAGAAGCATCTTTTAAAATTTGCCCAGAATTCTGATTATGATTGATAGTTACTTTCTTGGTTTCATTAGGCAAGGTATTGATAATTAGTTTCCTGGTTTGGTTATTAAGCAAAGTATATGATGAATATATATTTATGGTCTGAGTTTGGTGTTCGAGTCGAACGTAAAGGTTTTGTTTAAGAGTGTAATCGTCGTTGTTGGAGAATTGTTAGTGCAAATTGTGGTTGTTGTTGGTGTAGGTTGTTGTTGTTAATAATGTAAGATGGATAATAAGGTTTTCATATAGTTAGTAGTGTTTATAGTTTGACTTTCGTATATCAGTTTGACTAGTTTGACTTATGTTGACTTTTGTATTCTTTTTACGTTGAGGCGTTTTCAAAACTAGTTAAAGCTCATTAACTAGGTTAGGTTATATGTATGTGAATTATGTGAAGTATAGTCAAGTGACTTATACTATATTATTATATTGTAGATTGCGGGTTCGTAGAGGAACCTTTTTGACTTGAGATTGAGATTTGCTAACTGTGGTTGCTGATAAGGTAAGATTTCTTACTTTGCTTGTACAGATGAGTTCAGAAATGTTTTCACATTGTTTGGAAATTTATTTTAACAATGAGATTGTTTTATGAAGTTTATACTTTGAGATTTAAATTATTCTCGATATTTATATCAAAAAAGGTTATGAGATTATTTATGAGATTTATATTAAAAGGAGGAAGTTCCTCATGGTTACCAAGTTTAATGAAAATGTGGGGTTGCCGGTAAGCGGTATTCCTCGAGTATGGAAGTATGTTGAGTTAACAGTGTCTCAACCGTTTATTTAGTAGTTGGGAGTATATTGATCGATACTCTTGCCATTTGTCTTCCTTCTTGGTACGTTATCAAGTTAGGGGTATGCATACTAGGGACTTTGGTGTTTACCTTATCTAGTGAGCCTAGCTAGCTCATTGGATTTTTATTACTTCCTACTCACATATTACAAAAGAGTTATATTTGAACGTTTTACAGAAAAGTCCAGAAAGAAAGAAAGATTGGATTTGAGTTTGTTATAAAGTTAATATTGTACAACTTTTAAATGAATTTGTAAGATATCCCTATATATCTTACCTGCACATTGAATAGTTTTGTTTTATTATAGTATGAAATCTTGCTCAGCCTTTGGCTGATACTACGGTGTTTAATGTGCAGGTACCTGAAGATAGTTAGCTTTTGGTTGGGTTAAAGAGTGCGTTGGATCTCCTTTAGCTTAATAGACTTTAAAAAGACTTCCGCTGTTATTTATTTGACTTTAGAATTTACATTCTGGTTTGTAATCATTAATTACTTTCTAAGTAGTTGGTCTGTAATAATTATTTAAAATGTATTGTCTATTATTTTAGTTAGAACCATTAGCCTTGCGGTTATTATTATCAATTATCGCGGCGTAGCACCTTTGGATTTTCGAGTTTATTTATTATAAGATGTTTTTGAGTTATTGGAAATTCAGGGTTGTTACATACATAGATATTGTTATATTTACGTTTTTTTTAATAGTAAGGATAGGACCTTGTCCTGACTAGGTCAAGTGCTTAAGAGTAGGGGGAGAAGATAAGGGGAAACCCTACTATCTAAACATCACACTTGGTAAGATTTGAATCCAATACCTCTAGAACCTAAGATAAACTTCATTATGCCTAACGCAAGCCACTCCGGAGGAGAGTTTAACCACATACAACCTTGGTAAGGTTTTATCCTAGAACCAATTATTAATAGGATGATAATGAGTTGCCTGTTTGTGACCAATTCGGGATCGGCTTGGTCAAAGCTCGGACAAAGTTCAGTTCGTGGTGGCTCGGCTCTGATTCGGACTCGGCTTGTTTATTATTTTATATAGAAAAATAATACTATATTTATATATATACATAAATATATTTAACTTAGATATTACACAATAATAAATTAACAGTTTCATTGTAAAATCTCAAAATTTTAAAAAAAAACAAAGAAAATATGTAAAAACTAGGGGTTATAACGAGTCCAAGTCTGTTCGTGAAACAATTCGAGTTCGGCTCGTTTAATACTCGAACAAAGCTCGGCTCGTTTAACACTCGAATAAAGCTCGGCTCGTTTAACGCTAGAACAAAGCTCGGCTTGTTTAACTCTAGAACAAAGCTCAGCTCGTCGAGCTTGGAGCTTAGTTCAAGTTGGAATAAACTTAAACGTACACGAGCAGAGCCGACCACGATTTGTGCTCCGCTCGACCGATAAGCAGCCGTAGGTGGAGTAACCCACCAATATTATATGTTAGTCATTTTTTCTCTATTACTTTAATATGGGACTACTAGTCCCAACTTACATATAGGTTATACCCATAACGATAGGAGTATTAGATATTTGTCCTTCTCAAAGTTTTGGTAGGTGTTGTATTTCTATAATGGAGAATTTTCGGCTAGGTAATTGGGGATGACGAGAGGTTACTGTCTTACTGATGAGATCTTTGCTTTCATTTTATATTTTGAGGTGATATTAATTTATCCTTACATCAAATAATTGCTGATGTTACTAAATTTTTGGTTTTAGTTCACATTTGATCTTAGTGACAGAAAGAAATAGAAAAGATAACACCTGCAAAGTGCTTATAATTTTTTTATAATTTACTTCCAAAACCGTTTCTGTGCTATCTGGCGGTTTTCTTTTAGAGAGTTTTTCTTTCTTTCTTTCTTATTTTGAACTCTTTAACCACAACTTGACTAATTATTATGGTTGGTCCCTTAATTAATTAGTTTTTCGTGATCATTTGTTTTTTATGATATGTGTTGAGCACTTTCTGTCATGTGCTCTGAATTGCTTGTAGAAAATTATGAGGGTTTCATTAATAAACCTAAAAGTACAATAATCGTTCATTTCTAAATGGGAAATTCCTCTTGGTATCACTGTACTTTGGGCTTTTCCATTTGGTACCTATATTTTTTTTGGATTCCATTTGGTACCATTATAGTTTGAACTTATTCTATACTATAACATTATATTAAACAAAACATTTGTTTGGGGGTTAAATAGAGTTAGGGGTTTGTCTAATTTTGCGTAATTAAGGTTTTGGGAGTCGTTTTTCTCCTTAACGATCAAATTTAAGGTCCAATTTCGTGAAAAAAAAAGTAAGCATTTCTTAACACGTAAAACGAGGTTCTAGTCGTTTTATCTCTAATTTCGATTTCAATTTTGACCTATAAGAGCCAAAATGACTCCTAAACCTTAGCTGAACTATTCTCGACGCACAAGGACGTAATAAGATTTGAATTCAAATTTGAGATACCATAATAGGACTTTGTAGACTAAAGTAGGTGGCATCCATATGCTAATATAGTATTTATTTTTTTGTTGAAAAACATGGTACTGTAATATATACTTCATATATACCACAAAAAAGTTAGAAAAAGTAGTTTAAATACTCCTGTAAGTTTACATTATGGAGTAATAAGGCCAAACTTCATTTCATAGACATTGATTGCTCCATTCGGACAAATTGCTCCTAATTAATTCAAAATGAATCTTCTGATTCCCTCTTAATTAGTTGGAGATACACAAAGTTGCATCATACATAATTCCTCAGAAAAATCAAGGAGCCAAAAAAGCCATCACCACTCACATAAGCTCACTTTGCACACCTTCTTAGACATACAACTCTAAAAATGTGACAATCAAGTTGTAACTATTGTAAAGATTTCAATAGTCACTCTGATATATACAACAAAATAGTTAGAAACAAAATTGTAAATATATGTTATAATATGAATAAATGTCATGTGAATGCCAATTAGCTTAGTTGTGGTAATTTCGTAGAGTAGACTAATTATACACCCAAAAGAAATGCACTAATGCCATAAAAACATCTATTTCATAGACATTGATTGTTGCATTCAGAAAGCAAAAAAAGCTCCCAGAAAAGAACTTATTCATTCTCTTCTAATTAAGTGGACTGTAGATGTACACAAAGTAGTCGTACAAAGAAAAAGATCAAGGAGAGGAGAGGAGAGGAGAAAAGAAAGGCAAAATAACTAAATTTATAACAATATATTTCTTACATAAGGTAAGACTAATTAATTCTACATACTGCATAAATCTCTACCTAATAATGTTTTGGTTTTCCATAACAAAAGGAAAAAAAAAAACTATAGTTGATTAAAAAAATTTCACATACAATTTCTCAAAAGTTACTCAACAAGGAAGAAAACGAAAGTTAGTTAAAAATGAAAATCAGGGGTGCCAGCCAACACCCTTTAGCTTATAATATAGCATATACTTTGGCAGAGTAAAATTATGAAGCACGATATTAGCCATCATATCTTAATCCCTTCAAAAACACGCCACAATTGATAGCTTAGCTTCTTGCACTCCTAAATTTGACCAAGAGCGAGAATCACCTTAGGGCTAGGCCACCTTTTGAAGTTGCCAGAAATTATGTCTATAATTTGATCAAAAGTGGCAACATGTACAATTAAATTATTAAATGCCAAACCTAATATGCCATGTTTCTTGCAAAAGGGTAAGCACTAAGCAGGGGAAGATGATGAAAGTCAATAATATTATTATTAACTAGACTAAAAATGAACGTAATTTAATACTCCCATATAAATGGATCGGCTGCTTGATGATCTTCAGCGTTAACCGGCTCATCGGCTTGAGGTAGCCGCCAACGAAGCGAGTGGCCGAATTCAATGGCATTTTCAAGGTCTAAGAAGAGATCAGGCAAGTTGAAGAATATAGTGTCATCAAAATTAGAAGAGGAAGCCGATGATGAGGTGTCATAATTGGAGGAGGAGGAAGTGGCTGTTGTAGCTGGTGAGTCGGCTTGGCGTGAATGTGATGGTTGAGCTTGTAAGCCGGGAAAATCCATTGCGGCTTTAATAGCCGCGGCTTGGATATCCTTAGGAGTTGTACTAGCCGGCTTAGGTAGTTGATGAGCCAAGTCAGGGAAGTTAAGGTATGCATTGTGACCCTTGATGGCTAGAGCCGCCACATCATGGGCTCGAGCCGCCATATCTGCCGTGGCGAAAGTCCCTAGCCAAATCCTTGATTTTTTTCTTGGCTCCCGGATTTCTGACACCCATTTACCCCAATTCCTCATTCTTACTCCCCTATATGTTGGGTGTTTTCCTTCAAAATCCTCCTTACACTTTTTTTTCCTACCCTCATTACATATTTTCTCTGTTTTCGGCCTTTTCGTCGAGGTTTTTGTGGCCGCGGTGCTGGTGGTGTTGGAGGAGGAGGTGGAGGGGGAGGTGGTGGTGGTGGTTTGGTGATCACAATATGAGGTGATCAAAGATGCTTCTTCCATATGGGTTGCCGCAATATGAGGTTTAGATTTTAGGAATATATAAGTAGAGCTAGCTTCTTAAGGAATAAAGGAGCATGAGAGGTATATTTATAGGTGGAAGAGCCAAAAGACAAAAGTGGTAGTACTATTAAGTATATTGGCTCCAATGAAGCTCTCTTTCTTTATTTTTTCTTTATTTTTTCTTTCTTTTCTTGTGTGTTTGTAAAGGGACCCAACTTGATTTGTTGAGCATATTTTAATGTTTGGAAATATGAGGTATTGTGGTCATTTTTAAGAGGTTTAGTGTTAGTTGGCCTTTGCTTTTTTTTTAGTTGCTTTTGTGTTTGTCATATAAGTGATGTAGATCTCAACATCTCAATATCTCATTAAATAATCATATTCATGTTTTACTAGTATTATAATATGGGAATGCAAAAACCCCACATGACTAATTCGTCTAATAATTGGACATTTCTTATGCATTGTGAAGATATTCACATTTTTTTAGGAAAAGATATTTACATGGTTTGGTATCTTGTTCACGACTTATTAAAAATAAGTTTCTACAAAAGTAATTTTAGTTAGCAATAAATAGTTCCCTTGCCAAAAAGAAATCCACCAAAAACAATTTAAAGTTTAGGAATAACCTTAAGTTAAAATAAATTAAATTTAACAAATAATTAAGTTAAGAAAGAATAATTAAGTTAAACAAAATAAATCAAGTTAAGTAAAAAATAAACTATGCGTTGTAAAATAAAGTCGAGGAGATTCAAGTCTCGGTTATTACTCCTTCATGACTTCTTTTCTTATATAATGAAAGAAAATTAGATTCACTTTATTTATAGATAAAGGAGTTAGCTAAATTAAATTAAATTATATTTGTAATGTTGTAAAGTAGTTTGTTATAAGCTGTTAGAAGGTTGTTAGACAGTTAGTATAAAAACTACAGTTTAGCTCATTTGTAGGTTGTAAGATGATATAACAGAAATAGATTTCTCTTGATTTTCTCTCTCTAAGCTTCATTCTTACAAAATATTATTGTTTTCTTCATGGTATCAGAGCCTAATCTCTAATCTGAGATTGAGGGTTCGATTTTGTTCGATTAATTCTGATTTCTTTTACATTTCTTGCGCATATTTGTGAAGTTTCTTGCAAAATTATTGCGAAATTTCTTGCAAATTGCTGCGAATTTTGTTCCGATTGTTAAATTTTCTCACAAATTGTTGTAATTCTTTGCGATTATAATGGCGGTAGAACAATCTGAAGATACTGGAGATTCAAACAGCAACAATCGGCAAGTTAATAATGGAGGTGGTATTCTTGATCCTTATTTCATTGCAACGTCTGATAATCCTACTTCATCTCTAGTTGCTGTGATGTTTTCTGGAGTGAATTTTATTCGCTGGAGTAGAAATGTTAGGAGAGCTTTAATAGCTAAGAATAAGGAAGGTTTCATTAATGGAGAAATAGTGAAACCTGCTGAAACTCATAAGGATTTTTCACGATGGAAACGTGCTGATTTTATGGTAATCAGTTGGATTTTGAGTTCAATGAGCTCAGATTTGGCGGATGATTTTGGATATGTTGAATCTGCTGTAGAATTGTGGAGAGAATTAAATGAAAGGTTTGGTCAGTCTAATGGACCATTGATCTATCAACTGAAAAAGGAGATTGATAGTCTTAGACAAGAAAATATGACTATTGTCTCATATTATGGCAAATTGAAGAAGTTGTGGGATGAGATGCATAGTTTAAGAGCATTTCCTTCATGTACTTGTGGTGCTCTAAGCTCTTGTAGTTGTTCTTTCCTCAAGAAGATTGCAGAATTTGAAGATGAAGATAAAATGATGAAATTCTTGCTAGGATTAAACAGTGGGTTTGATAACACTGTGACAAATGTGCTGTCTATGGATCCGTTACCTAAAATCAATAGAGTTTTCTCTATTGCTCAGCAAATAGAGAAGCAGAAAGAAGTGAGTAATGTTGTGATTGAAAGTAGTGCAATGGCTGCTGCACAAACTTTCAGAGAAGGACAATCTCAAAGGTTCACAAATACTCAAGGAAAGAAAGAATGGAAAGATTTGAAAAAGGACAAGATGAGCAAGCAATGTACTCATTGCAAGGGTAAAGGACACACCATTGATCAATGCTTTAAGATCATTGGTTATCCTGAGTGGTATAACACTATAAAAGCCTCTAAGGGCAATCATACAAGTGGAAGAAAACTGGTGGCTAATGTCAATTCATCTCATGAAGACAATTATGCTGATGATTCCTTAAGTGATCCTCTTGGAGATATTGGTGCTATGAATCCTGAAATGCTGAGTGCAATCTGTCAAGAAGTGATGAGAGCATTCAAAGGAAAGCAACAACCTCAAAATGGAGATTCTGGAGCTTCATGTTCCTATGCAAATTTTGCAGGTACTGTTTCTAATTCACTCAGTTGTGCTGTGACTAATCAACATAATAATTGCTTGTGGATTGTGGACTCTGGAGCTTGCGATCATATGACTTATGATGAACAACTGTTGCTGAATAAAAGAAGCCTTATTAAACCTGTTAAAGTAGTAATGCCTGATGGAAGTCATAAATGTGTAGAGTTGGTTGGTGATATAAGGCTAAGTGAAAATCTGGTATTGACTGATGTCATGTTAGTCAAAGGTTTTAAGCACAATTTACTGTCAATTGGTAAATTGATTGATCAAACTGGTGCTAAAGTATATTTCACTGGAAATGGCTGCTATTTCCAGGACCCTATTAGTTCTATTCTTCTTGGTGCTGGCAAAAAGGAGAATGGATTATACTATTTTGTTACACCTAGAGAATGCAAGGTAACAACTACCAGGACTGGAGGTATTGTGAACAAATCTAATAGTTGCAATAATAGTTGCAATACAGTGGATGTTGTGTCTGTAAATGCTGATGTAAATAGAGAAAAGTTGCCAAATAAGACGGCAACTAGTGTGAGCCAGAATAAGTGTGATGCTAAAAATCACTTAGATTTACTTCATGCAAGATTGGGACATGTATCTTTGTCTAAAATGAAACATGTTGCTGTTGATGAATGTAAAGGTGTTCAAGAATACAACTGTGGAGTTTGTTATAAATCTAAACATCACAAACTTCATTTCACAGTTAGTACTAGCAGAGCTCATGAGTATTTTGACCTGATTCATTTGGATCTTTGGGGGCCATATAGAATAAGAGCATTGGATGGTGCTTCTTATTTTTTAACAGTTCTTGATGATCATAGCAGGGTAACTTGGACATTTCTCTTACATAATAAGATGCAAGTGCAGAAGATTGTGAGTGATTTTCTTGCTATGGTTGATACTCAGTTTAATAAAAGAGTCAGAAGAATCAGATCTGATAATGGCACCGAAGTTGTCAAAGATTATTGTACAGCTTTTATTTGCTAGTAAAGGTATTTTACATGAGAAGAGTGCTCCTCATGTTCCTCAACAGAATGGCGAGTTGAGAGGAAACATAGAAGTCTTCTTGAAATAGCTAGAACTTTAAGGTTTCATGCTAATCTTCCCAAGAAATTCTGGGGTGAATGCATACTTACGACTACTCATTTGCTTAACAAAATTCCTTCTAAAGTCATAAAGCTGGAAAACACCCTATGAGGTAATGTTTCATAAAGTTCCTGTTTATGCCGACTTAAGAGTATTTGGTTCTCTTTGTTTTGCCTATAACACGCAGGTTAAACGTGATAAATTTGATAGTAGAGCAAGGAGATGCATATTCCTTGGTTATCCCGTTGGTCAAAAAGCTTTTAAATTGTATGATCTTGATACTCATACAGGTTGTGATATCCAGGGATGTTATTTTCTTTGAAACGAGTCTTTCCCTACCATGTTTCTCTTAACACATCTTCTGTAACATCTCCTTCTATAGTTCAATTTGAATCTGAATTTGATACTCCTCTCACCATTCTTAATTCTGAAACACATGCTCCTTTTTCATCAAATTCTAATTCTCAAAATTCATCACGATCCGATACTTCGTTCATTCTTCTCATAATCAGTCTCCTAATCATCATATTGATGAATCTACTTCTCTTAATTCTTCTCATCGAATCGGATACATGAGACTATGTCCGATAGACAAAATTCAATTCAAACACATTCTATTCCCGTGACTAATACAAAACCTTCTGTTAGAAGCTCTTCCCGAGTTGTTAAACCTTCTGTCATCCTTCAAGATTTTGTTGGAAGAAATGTACCTCACAAACATGTTTCTCATACAACTAATCCTGTTGAACCTCTAGAAGAGAATCGAGCTCTTTCTTTTCTTTGTTAACTCTTCTCCTCTGGAACCAAAGCATTACAATCAAGCTAAGAATGATGCTAATTGGGTGGCTGCTATGGAAAAAGAAC
This sequence comes from Beta lomatogona, assembly GCA_947646795.1. NCBI lineage: Eukaryota > Viridiplantae > Streptophyta > Magnoliopsida > Caryophyllales > Amaranthaceae > Beta > Beta lomatogona. The sequence continues at coordinate 11,982 of CANSNZ010000860.1, read as the reverse complement.
TTCAAGCTTTGGAAAGCAATGATACTTGGGAGTTAACTACACTTCCTAAAGACAAGAAAGCTATAGGGTCCAAGTGGGTTTACAAAACGAAGCTTAAACCAGATGGCAGTATTGAAAGACATAAAGCTAGGTTAGTAGCTATTGGATATCAACAGATAGCGAGGACAAGATTTTAACCAAACTTTCTCTCCTGTTGCTAAATTGGCAACCGGAAAGATTATAGCTCTTGCTGCCAAAGGTTGGCCTTTATGCCAATTGGATGTCAACAATGCGTTTTTACATGGCTTCTTAGATGAAGAAGTTTACATGCTACCACCGCTGGTTATAAGAAGGCTCAACATGGTGAAGTGTGTAGATTAAAAAGGTCAATTTATGGCCTAAAACAAGCTTCACGTCAGTGGAATAAAGAACTGAGCAAGTTCTTAAAGAATCTGAAGTTTGAACAATCAAAACAAGATTATTCATTATATACTAGAACACAAGATGGAGAATTTTTGGTTGTTTTAGTATATGTTGATGATATGATGGTAACTGGAACCTCTATTACTCAAATTGAAGAAGTTAAAACTGCTTTGGATAAAGCATTCACAATTAAAGACTTGGGGCAACTCACATATTTTCTGGGTATAGAAGTTCATAGAACTAATGCAGGTATATTTCTTTCTCAACAGAAATATACTAAGGACATTCTTACGAGATCTTTGGAATGGAGGAATGTATGATTGCCCCTGCACCTTTGTCTTGTGGACTGAAATTGTCTACTGAAGTTGGTGATTTATTAGATGAACCTGATGTTTACAGAAGGTTGGTTGGCAGATTGTTATATCTAGGAATTACAAGACCTGATCTTTCATATTCAGTCCAACATCTCAGTCAGTTTATGCATTCACCAAGGGTGCCACATCTTAGAGCTGCTTTGCATCTGCTTAAGTACTTAAAGGGTACTTTGGATACTGGTTTGTGGTATAAAGCAGATCAAGATTTTACTGTCACTGCATATAGTGACTCTGATTGGAGTTCATGTCAGTTCAATAGCAGATCCTTGAGTTCTTATGCTGTTTTTCTTGGTTCAAATTTAATCTCTTGGAAGACTAAGAAGCAACAAAGTGTTAGCAAGTCATCTGCTGAAGCTGAATATAGAAGTATGTCAGCTACAGCAAGTGAACTTGTTTGGATACAGGGTTTACTCACAGATTTAAATGTTCAAGTTTCTCTACCTATCACTTTATACTGTGATAACACTTCAGCTGAGCATTTAGCTCAAAATCCTATGTTTCATGAGAAGACAAAACATCTAAAAAGAGAGATGCATTATGTTAGAGAGCAAGTGGAGGAAGGTTTTATTCAAACTGCTCATGTATCAAGTGCAAATCAACTTGCAGACTTACTTACTAAACCTCTTGTTTCATCTCAACATCAGTTGATTTCTGCCAAGCTTGGACTTATTTCAAAGGTCCAGCTTGAAGGGGGAGTAAAGGAGTTAGCTAAATTAAATTAAATTATATTTGTAATGTTGTAAAGTAGTTTGTTATAAGCTGTTAGAAGGTTGTTAGACAGTTAGTATAAAAACTACAGTTTAGCTCATTTGTAGGTTGTAAGATGATATAACAGAAATAGATTTCTCTTGATTTTCTCTCTCTAAGCTTCATTCTTACAAAATATTATTGTTTTCTTCAATAGATAATGTCAAAATTGCAAATAGAAAAATCTCTATAAAACGAAGTGAGTAATTATTACATTAGTAAGACTTTGGTTTACGTTCTTTATTACAAAACGAAAAACTTTCGGGAGTAAATAAAAATTGAAAAGAGAGTTGTAGTGGGGTAATGGGTCGTAAAACGAGTTAAAGGAATTGATTATAATAATTTTGTTTCTGATGACGTGGATGACTCTAGATCACCATTGTTCGTTGATCACAATCATTCACTAATCGTCGTAATAGATACTACGGAGTACCTTGTCCTACAAGGCTATGTGTTGTCAAAAGCAACACAAATTAGTAAAACGTACACTTTGATGGGTTTAGCTAGAAAGAGAAAAAGAAAAGGTAATACAATTACGATTAATTTGCTTTCATTATTTAATAGCTTTATGTTATAGCTTTTGTCAAAGTTCATGAATTTATGAACATAATCATTTCTAACACAATCAAATTGTAAGATATGCACGAATAAGGAGTTAATTTCAATTTTCAAATTATGTGTATATAATAAAAGAGCAAGAAGGATGAATCAAGCTAGCTCTAATTTTCCTTGTCACATTTCTTAAAAGTAGACGCTCCAGTACTTCCAAGTGCAGTTAACATACTTATTCATGATTGAATCAAAAATATAGAAGTATATTTAGTATTGGGAATCTCTTATAATATTAGTGCAAATCTCATGTATATCCTCTTTTCTTTTGTTGAAAAAGTAACTAATAACATCCTAAAACCTATAAAAAATAATTCTTTACCAAACCACTGTACTTCTCTCTTTTTCCCGTCATTTCTTCATTCATTTCAATTATCTTCTCAAAATAATTAAATTCAAACGAAAAGAAAACTCCCTTAAGAAAATAAAGCTCATTACATGATTAAAATATCACTCTTCAATCAGAAGTTAAAATAATACTAACTCTATTTCTTTTTAATATACACAGTTTGACTTTCATGCTTGTTAATTTAGAATTTTGACCATTAATATCTTTCATTATATACAAGTAAAGATTATAAAAATTGGTATATGGAAAATATATGTCGTGACGGATATAACAAGATCCCACATGACTACATAATTTCTCATGTATAAATCATAAATGATGGTGAAAGTAAAGCTTGTGAATATTGATGTCAAAATACAAAGTGTGTGGATTAAAAAGGGGGGATACCTAACAATCTACCGTCAAGTCCCGCTTCTATCTATGCTATATGAACTTCACGATATCGTTCTACCTCTTTTTAATTAAGTCAAACTGTTTTCCATATGGTTTAATTCTTAACATCGATATATAACACACTCATTTAAACTGTCTATAATAACACTACATTTAAGGCACAAAATTAACCTCAACACCACAAACCATGGCACCGGTGCACCCAACGCCACCAACTTAACTAGTAGTCAAAACACCACAACTATTGGCCTGGGTGCAGCAAGTGTCATAAATAACGCCGAACCTAACTTTCTTGATACATGTTCACGTGATTTAGGCTTCTAATCAATGGAAAAATAGGTTAAATGAAAGAAAAAAGGGAAAAATAGGAAAAAAAAATTAACACAGATTCCATGCCGTCGGTAACTAGCTCCGGCTTCATCTATAACTCTCGCTGCACCGAGGCCAATAGTTTGGGGTGTTTTGCTACTAGTCAAAGTTGGTGGTGCTGGTATACCCTCACCATAGTTTGTGGTGTTGATACCAATTTTGACTATATTTAAAAGAAAAGTCATAAACCAGTTTAGTTGTTGCATATATGATCACCAAATAATGTTTATTAGTTGCTAATGTACCTAATAAGTACTATAATACGAGAACTTTAGTAACTTGTCATTTAACAATGTGTTCATAAATCATAATTGTTAGCAGTTATAGGTAGCATGACATATAGTATCCATTTTTCATAGGAAAAATTGTCTTAAATAAGTCAACCTTTGCGCGGTCTTCCCATTTCAAGTCTACCTTTTGATTATCCCTGATTGAGTTAGACTTGTATGTCTGTTTTCTTCTATTGATTTTAACCTGTTTGGGACTTATTTAGTAGGTTACCTATGATACGTGTTACAATGTTCCACCCCCACCCTCGCTTGTTTCAGAAGAAGGGACATTGTAACACGTATCATAAGTAACCTACTAAACTAGTCACAAACAGGTTAAAACTCAATAGAAGAAAACAGACATACAAGCCTAACTCAATCAGGGATAATCAAAAGGTAGACTTAAAACGGGAAGACCACGCAAATGTTGATTTATTTAAAACAATTTTTCTTTTTTTATATAATAAGAATAACAATGTTTTCTATGTATAAGTTATAAAAATACATCAAATTCGTGAATGGACATCATACCAAGAAAATCATTGAAAAACAACTATAATTGCAAGAATGACTTCATTTATATATACTCCTGTGTATTCTACTACGTACTACTCCTTATTGTAATCATATATTCATATGACATAACAAACGTAACTCATACAGTATCTAGAGTACAACTGCAACATTTTTAGAAAGTTATATAGTGCAATCTTTCGTATTAATGGCCCCATTTTAAAAGGATATGACACATTATTTTACTTGGTGTCTAATCAAATTTAAGCATATGTAAGTATGTAGTTTGTGGATCCTTTCATACAAGAACACACTCTCTTGTCCTTATTACTCTTTTGTCCTTAACCCAAACAAGCTGTCATTTGTCATCAAAAACTAATTAGTACTCCTTCAATAATTATGGACCTGTTGACTGACTTCCTCACATAACATAATTGTTTTCTCTGTTTAACGCACTTTCGGAACTGAAAAGACATTAAAACTGTGCATTAAGCTTTTTTATCTGCTCGAGTGAAAAAAGAGTAGTACATTGGTCATTGGATACTTGGCTTGTCCGAATTTAGCATTGCCGTAATTCGCCTTTGGATTTTCGATGGACTGAAATAACGTGTGAATTATGTTTGAAAATTCAATCATTAACTTTAAGAAATCTTAATCTTGGTTTATAGTGATTACTTTCGTAAAAGGAAAGTCAATGGAGCTTGTGTATGCAAGAAGCTGGTAACTATTTCAGATAAAACAGTCAAAAAAAATTACAAAAAATTCTTGATTGAAATAGGTCTACTGTTAATCTATTGTGTACCCGTGCTTAAACTACTCTTCTGTGTTTAAAAGTGGCAGGTTTCAAGTAATTATATTGGAAGTTACTCTTTGCGTTAGAGTTGCCATTTTCAAAAAAAAGTTTTTAAATACTGATTGTAACAATAAAAGAAGACAAATTTATACTGGCAATGTGTTTGCAAATTTCCTCATAAGCGCCTCCTACATTTGAGACATATCACAGAAAATGATAATTGCCCTAGATGTGATGCCCATTGGGAAGAGTCGGTTCACATTATTCGCGACTGCCCCTTCTCCCAGACGGTGTGGGAGATGTGTGCTCCTCCCTCCCCAGTAAACATCTCTTTCACGGATTGGTTAAGCCAGAATCTGACTAGTGATAGGTTTTTCAGAAGGGTAGGATGGGCTGACCTTTTCCCATATATATGCCACGAAATCGGAAAGATAGGATCGATTGTTGTCGGCAAGATAAAACTCCCGCCCCACCCAACTCTTTATGTGATCATGTCGCTTTGCGTTCTTCGGGCCAAAGCTTATGATTCCTCCCGTAATCAGGAGGATCCAAACCCAGTTCGCCAACCGAATCCCATGTTCAACGAAATCTGCGAATTTTATATTCATGTAGATGCATCTTTCACTAACCGAAGTGACCATATGGGGTTGGGGGAGTTGTTAGAAACAGCGAAGGTGAGTGGGTTATGGGATTCACAAAGAGGACCTTCGGTTATGACTCGTTCATGTCTGAATTGAAGGCCATCGAACTAGGGCTCCAAATTACAAAAAACCACAACATCCATAAGGCTATTGTTTATGCAGATTGCATGCAAGTGATTAATCTCCTATGTCATAATGAAGGTGTCCCTGACAACTACATGAGTGTTTTATATGAATGCAGAAAACTTTGGAGGGAGCTTCCGGAAGTGAGAATTAAGCACTGCAAAAGACAACACAACAGGATAGCTGATGATATGGCAAAGATGTGTCGGACTAGTTCAAATTATGCAAATGTAACTAGGATTTTCCCCTATCCCCCTAGTTATTGTATGGAATTATATTTAGCGGATTGTAAGGTTGACTAATTCTCTATGGTTACTTTGTTCACCAAAAAAAAATGTGTTTGCAAATTGCAGGTACACATTAGATTTTGTAAAAAAGATAATCCATTGAAATTGATATGCTATTGCACGACGAATTCCTATGCAATAAGTTACCTTTGAGACTAAACTTTTGATAATCGACATTGAATATCAGTTTTAAATACTTCCTCCGTTTTTTATTACATGTTACACTTTTGATAATTACGGGAACCTAGGCAAAATGTCAATAGGGGATTAAGGCTATGTTTAGTTCACCTGAAATTTTCTGATCTGAACTGATCTGAACTTATTTTTTCTGATCTGATCTGATCTGATCTGAACTTATCTTTTAAAAAATATATTATTACTAATATTATTATTACTTTGTATTTCATTACTAGTATTACCATTACTATCATTTTATTACTATGCACAACTTTCAATAATAATAATAATATAATAATAATAATAATAATAATAATTTTATAATAACAATAATATAAATAATATTATAATAATGATATAGATAACATAATAATAATAATAATAATAATAATAATTATTATTATTATTATTATTATTATTATTATTATTATTATTATTATTATTATTATTATTATTATTATTATTATTATTATTATTATAGCATAATTAGTTTTTTTTTTTTTTTTTTGAAAAAGAGCACATTAGTATATGAACATACAATTAAAAATAAAAGACTAAGGACTCTTGGGTCCAATGGTATGGCTTCTTACCTCCCACATGGGAGACCAAGGTTCAAATCTTGGTGGAAGCATATATTTCAATATTGTTGTGGGTGGAGGAGGGGGGTTGGGGCTTGTTGGGTCTTTAGGTGAGTGACCTGTGCGAGGCGGCCCTGAGAAAATTCATCTTACCACGGATTTCCGAAAGGGGCCCAAAAAAATTAAAAATAAAAGAACACTTATGTTCAAGGTCCGTTAATAATAGAATTTAGGTAGTAATGAAAAGAACATATAATGATATTAAAAAAAGAACATATACAGAAAGAGCATACAAGATCTATTTAAAGAACACATTTTAAAAATAAAAGATAGATGTTATTTTTATATTGATGACATGTTTGGATTTAACTAACAACATGTTCTTTATTATATAAATAAATTGTTCTTTTTTATTATAAATAAACTATAAATATATATAATCATATGATCTTGAACAAAATGGTTAAATATTCTTCTTATATCGTTGTCTTGTTCTATATAAACTTTGTTTTTAAAGATAAGTTGAAATCCTTTGTAGGGAAAATTTTGAACGTGATGACAACACCATTAGGTTATCCCATGCTACTCATGTTTTATATAAACTAGTAATATATAATTTATATTATTCTACCAAAATTGTTTTAAAAAATAAACATCATATACTATTGTCATGTTCGTTACATGTATACCATCAAAAAGAACATCACATATCAAAAATATTAATTAGAATAAATATAAAAAAGAACACTTACAAATGCCAAAAGAACATTCTTCTTCTTGAACACAAATAGCTTCGTATAGTGATATCAATGACATTTATAATAATAGCAACGACATTAATAATAATTACCAATATTAATAATTAATAAGTACAACAACGACAATAATAATAATCTTTTTGAACAAATGTATTAGTAAATAGTAATATTAATAGTAATAGTAATTGTATAAAGTAATAATAATAATGATAATAATAACAACAACAACAATAATAATAATTATTACAATAACAATAATAGCATTTGTAATACTAATAATCATAATAATCATGATGATAATAATAATAATAATAATAATAATAATAATAATAATAAGTTTTTAAATATAAGCATAATCTGAACTTATCTGATCTGATCTGATCTGAACCTATCTGATCTGATCTGAACTTATTTTTTCTAATGATCTGATCTGATCTGAAATAAGCAAAAATAAGGTGAACTGAACATAGCCTAAGGTTATGTTTAGTTCACCTTAAATTATTGATCTGAACTAATCTGATCTGATCTGAACTTATTTTTTTTGATCTGATCTGATATGATATGATCTGATCTGATCTGAACTTATCTTTTACAAAACATATTATTACTAATATTATTATTACTTTGTATTTCATTACTAGTATTACTATTACTATCATTTTATAACTATGCACAACTTTCAATAATAATAATAATAATAATAATAATAATAATAATTTTATAATAATAATATAAAATAATGATAATATAAATAATATAAATAATATTATAATAACAATAACAATAATAATAATATAAAATAATAATAATATAAATAATATTATAATAATGATAACAATAACGATAATAATAATAATAATAATAATAATAATAATAATAATAATAATATAGATAACTTAATAATAAGAATAATAATTATTATTATTATTATAGCATAATTAGTTTTTTTTTTTAAAAAGAACACATTAGTATATGAACATACAATTAAAAATAAAATACTAAGGACTCTTGGGTCCAATGGTATGACTTCTTACCTCCCACATGGGAGACCAAGGTTCAAATCTTGGTGGAAGCATATATTTCAATATTGTTGTGGGTGGGGAGGGGTTTGGGGGCTTGTTGGGTCTCTAGGTGAGTGATCCTACGCGATGGCAGCCCAGAGGAAATTCATCTTACCACGAGGTTCCCGAAAGGGGCCCACAGAAAATTAAAAATAATAGAACACACATTTTAGGTAAAAAAAAACATATTGTTCATGGTAAAGAAAACATATTGTTCATGTTCAAGGTCCGTTAAGACTTTAGGTAGTAATAAAAAAAAATATACTGAAAGAGCATACAATATCTATTTAAAGAACACATTTTAAAAATAAAAGATAGATGTTATTTTTATATTGATGACATGTTTGGATTTAACTAACAACATGTTCTTTGTTATATCAATAAATTATTCTTTTTTATTATAAATAAACTTATAAATATATATAATCATATAATCTTGAACAAAATGGTTAAATATTATTCTTATATCGTTGTCTTGTTCTATATAAATTTTGTTTTTAAAGATAAGTTGAAATCCTTTGTAGGGAAAATTTTGAACGTGATGACAACACCATTAGGTTATCCCACTTACTCATGTTTTATATAAACTAGTAATATATAATTTATATTATGCTACCAAAATTGTTTTAAAAATAAACATCATATACTATTGTCATGTTCGTTACATGTACAACATCAAAAAGAACATCACATATCAAAATTATCAATTAGACCAAATATAAAAAAGAACACGTACAAATACCAAAAGAACATTCTTCTTCTTGAACACAAATAGCTTCAAATACTGATATCAATGACATTTATAATAATAGCAACGACATTTAGAATAATTACCAATATTAATAATTAATAAGTATAACAACGACAATAATAATAATATTTTTGAACAAATGTACTAGTAAATAGTAATATTAATAGTAATAGTAATCGTATAAAGTAGTAATAATAATAATAATAATAATAATAATAATAATAATAATAATAACAATAATAATAATAATAACAACAACAACAACAACAACAACAACAACAACACCAACAACAACAACAACAACAACAACAACAACAACAACAATAATTATAATTATTACAATAACAATAATAGCATTAGTAATACTAATAATCATAATAATCATGATAATAATAACAATAATAATAATTTTTTAAATATAAGCATAATATGAACTTATCTGATCTGATCTGATCTTTTTTGATCCGATCTCTGAACTTATTTTTTTTTCATCCGATCCGATCCTGGCCGATCTAATCTAACTGACCGAAATAAGAAAAAATAAGGTGAACCTGACATAGCCTAAGTAAAAGTAATGGAGGAGGATTAAACTAGTGGGGACATTGCACATGGGGTTTAAGGGAAGGGAGGAGAGAGAAAAACAGGGACCACACCCAACTTCCCTCCTATTTTGCACGCCCGGGTGGGAAAATCGGAGAAAGCCAATTTTTTTGGCACCAATTTAATTTCCTTCCAAAATATTCATAATCTTCAAATTTTCATTAAATTCAAATTTTTTTCCTTCTTCAAACCAGGATTAAAGAGTGTCTTCTACAAACTTTCTCTTCTATATAAACCCCCCAACATTAAATGAGGATTTATTTCACAAAGTGAAGAGAGAGAAAATGTCATCAACTACCAAGGTTTAGTATCATTACATGTTAATTAAGTTAAGTTACTAGTTCATTGCACATTAATGTTTAAATTAATCATTCAAAAAATTACAAACTGAAGTTTCCCACAAAAAACTTCAAACTTCATCATCTTCTTCTCTTTCAATCACTCAAAATGGGGTCGCAGATCGGGAGATGCAAGGTTCTTTGGCCTTCATGAGTCTGCTGCAAATTGAAGGCATGGAGAATGACTTGCTGCTGCATGAAATAAGACAGTATTATGAAAGTGATGATGATCGGTATACGGATGATAATGATATAGGCACGAAACGTATCGGGAAGCATAGCAACAACAAGTTCACCCACACCAACCACACACAAAACAAACAAAACAATGGAAGTTCATCGAGAAAAAAATCAATGTTAAGTTTAGAAAAAAGGAGATTGATGGTTGATGAACTTCTTACCTTAGAAACAAAAAGGTAAACTTGCATGGGGTTTAAAAAGACAATTAGCAAGAAAGTATGGCATAAGTAGGATGAAATTAGATAGAATATGAAAAGACAGAGAAAGTGGGCAGCCCATAGATGTTAGAAGCGAAAAATAGGCGGAGATGTGGTAGAAAGCTTAGAATTTATGATGAAAAATGGCTTCACGGTCCCATTACATCTAAGGACAAGTATTAGGGCATTTGTCGGTTATCTTAAAGTCCCCTCATCCACCGTGTATAGACTCTGGCCGAGATACGGGAAGCTCACCCAAAACGACGGATGATCACAAGCTTCAAAGAATGAAGTGGGTGTTGCAAAGACAAATTACCAACAACAAGGACACAACCACCAAAATTTGTTGACATGCATACTGTTGTTCATATAGATGAAAAGTGGTTTTATTTGAGTCCAGTCATAAGGAGATTCAACTTGCTCCCCTGCCAAGATGACCCTTATAGTTGTTGTCAATCTAAGAGGTATAAGATTAAAGCTATGTTCATGTGTGCAACATCTAGACCTATTAAGGACAATGAAGGGAAGATGATACATGATGGAAAATTTGGCATCTATCCTTTTGTTGACTATGGGAGAGCCAAGTATTCAACTAAGAACGAAAGGCAAGAACTTTGGTGACAAAGACAATTGAAAGTGCGAACCTAACGGTTTTAAGGGACATGATAATAAACACTATCATCCCCGCCATCATGAGGAATTGGCCGAGGGTGTGTCAAAAGATATCTACATACAACAAGACAATGCTAGATCTCACATTCATGCAAATGACCCAAAGATTTATGGCAATCAACTCGAAATGAGTTCAATATTCAACTAATCAATCAACCACCTCGGTCTCTTGACTTAAATGTACTAGACATAGGATTTTTAGAGCTATTCAAGCACTACAATATCAGTATTTTCCTAAGAATCTAGATGATTTGATTTTAAGAGTGCAGGACTGTTATGATTTCTTTGATCCGAAGTATTGAATTACACTTGGTTGCAATGGCAATATGTCATGGTAGAGATACTTAAATGCAAAGGAGGGAATAATTACAAGAACCCACACCATGGAAAAAGAAAGCTAAATAGACAAGAGATTACTACCCACAATGTGGAAGTTGAGCAATCACTTGTAGATGAGGCCGTTCTTGCTTATCTAAATAAAAGGTTCATTAATGTTGGTGAAGCTTTTGACTACCTAGATGCAACACAAGCCTAGAATGGGGAGAAGATGAAGATACTTACTTTTTGCACAAATTTCTTGCTGCGTATGAAGGACAAGAAACAGAGGCAACTTTTTGGTATATAACAAGTATATAAGAAGACATATAAACAACTTTAGTAGTTTATGGAGAAGACGCAAGAACACTTCTAATCAAACCAGAAAGTTTTGGGCCTAGGATTTATGTTTTGTTTGTGATGTGT